>OZ005741.1:278361471-278961471 GCA_963930735.1 Dioctria linearis | reverse complement strand
GATTTCTGGTACTAGTTTGGATTTCTGGTACTAGCTCGGTACTGGTAAGTGCTCGGTACTGCGGTTGAACAACGACTGATTTCTCTGTTCTGATGACCTCCTATTTATATGGTCGCGGACACTGTAATCGCTGTCGACTGGTCTGCCCCTCCATTTGTTATTTCGTCATTCCACTATGAGTGATCACGTATCAGTTGGATGATTTATTCTGTGGGGGAGAAATCACATGAATGACTGTGGTTATACAATATCTATGGCTGTAGAGCGGTCTGTATACGAGACTGTATACTTTTCTCTTAATAAATATAAACACTTATGAGTGTGAATACTGCGGAGCTTACTCTGTGTATGCTATGCATGTAACTTCGTTACAAGCTTCGGCTCCCCATCTACAGATAAATGCTCAAAATGTATTGAGTCAAATAATAAAAAAGAAATTGCTAAAGATGGTGCAGAAAAAGAAAATTTAATGGCAGAACAAAAAGTACATACGATGAGAGCCAAAAGTTTTTATGAACTTTTAAAAGAAGAAGGACGGAGTTCTCACGTTGTCGTTCGACTGTCAGAAAAATCAGGTATTACCTAAAGTGCCTGACCAGTCTGCCTACTATACTAGGCAACTATACATGTACAACTTTGCGATCATAGAAGGAAGCTCACAATCTTCTCTAAACCGCACGACTGTAACACTCTTCTATTGGACAGAAAATGAGTTTTAGAAAGGCTCAAATCAAGTGACGTCTGCAGTATACCATAAACTCACTTCATATCAAAATAGAAATGATATTAATACTGTAAGACTGTTCGCAGATGGATGCAGTGGACAGAAAAAAAAACACAGCCATGATTGGAATGTGTTCTCAGTGGTTAGTTTCAGCTCCTTCAAATTTTAGAAAAATTGAAATAATATTTCCTGTTGTCGGACATTCTTTTCTACCCGCTGACCGTAATTTTGATCTTATAGAGAAGGAGCTAAAGAAAATTGAAACTATTATACAGCCTGGAGAGTATGTAAACGTGTTTCAAAAACTCGACACAGCCTTTCATTTGGGAGAAGATCTCGAAGTAAGAAACTGGAAAGATTCTTCATAATAAGGTTAAGCACGTCCTGGCACTTTAAATTAAAAGAAAGTAAGCGAATCATAGTTGAAAAATTAAACGGAAAAATATTTGTTCAGGGTGAACACTTCTACCGTACGGGTACGAAAATTGTTGGTTTCATGCGACAAATGTTCAAAATTTATCTTTTACGACTGTTTTATTACCTTGTTTTCATCCTTGCTTGCATGCTTCGATGCTAGTATTGGTTGAATGGTAATAGAGAAATTCTCAGTAAGTAATTAAGCAGGTACATACCTGTACTGTCGGTATTTCCTTTTATTAAGATGGGACCAACATGTTTCTCCGTTTGTTTTTAAGGGTTCAATTTTTTTGTTCAGTCTTTTAGTGATTTTGGATAAGGATAATACCTTCAAGTATCATGGTGAAAAATAATAAATGAAGTGAAGTAATAGAAATTGTGTTTTTAATTAAATTAAAGTAATCCCTTTAAAAGTCTATCTGTAAGATTAACCCTTGTGTCAATGGATAAAATAAATGACGTAAACGAACCCATAACATACCCGGGTATGTAACCATATTTACGTATATTTCTGTGGAACTGTTTCATTTTTTTTTCTTTATATATAAGGAGAATATTTAGTCAAACAGTTCCTAAGAATTTATTTTTATGATTAGGCCTGTTTCAAAAGGTGGGTATGCCGCATATGGCTTACAAAACTTGGAGGTAGGATAATTGTCGATGGCAGGAATGCAGTTTTTCGAGTATTTCAAGAAAAATTTGTTTATGTGTTCATATTAAGTGTAAATTTTCATTCCTGAGACCGGCTTTTACTTTTTCCACTGACTGACAAGGGTAGCAAAAGGACTGATTTGATCATAAATCGCATTTGGAGGTATCGACCGCAAAGCATACCTCATACTGGAACTGTCTAATCATGGTCATTATAAGCAATATCGATACCACTCAGGTAATATATTCCTTTCGCGCCGTTACTAATTCCCTCGTACTTGCGGTAATATTGTAGTTGTAATATAAGTGAGTAGGCGTGGTTTATACTTTTATCAGTTGTGAACTGCAGAAATGTTCAAAAGATCATTTCACTGCAGTTTTATTCATAGTTCAGTTAAAACCTGCAGCGAAGTAAATAATTCAAACTTATTAGTGATTTTTTCGATATATTATTTTCTTCCGCAACATTGTTTGAAATGGAATTGGATGCATTAACTCATCGTACGCGATTTGGACTGTAATTACACCAGAAAAATAATGTCAAACCTTTTCTTCATATTCATTTATATTTTTTAGTACGAGTGCTGAGGAACAGAGTGCTTCTGTTGAGCGTTTACTAGATGAAATAGAACAGGAAGATGAATCAGATCATGAAGCGGTTCTGGATTCTGAACACGAGTTGGTTGATGACAATATATTTTCGGACGCGGAAAATGAAATTATTCCACCAGAAGTAAATAGCGATACTGACGATAGTGATTACGATGAGCAAGCAGAGAATGTAGCAAGAGAATGCTCTGAGGAATACTTCGTTGCACGCGATGGAACACATTGGTACAAGGACGCTCCTGCATCCAGCCGAATAAGAAGTCACAATATTGCTCGCCAATTAGGTGGGCCTACAAAGGAAACGGCATTACTATCGACACTTGAAACATTCAAAAAAAATATAACAGCAGAAATGTGCGATGTAATTATCAGAGAAAGCAACAGAAAAGCTCAAAGGAGCTATGCTGAGTGGAATGAAGAGCATTCGTCAAGTATACCGAAGGTTTGGAAACCGATTACTCCTTTAGAATTTGAAGCATATTTGGGAATTTTAATCACCTGTGGTGTTCATCATTCAAATTCTGAAAATACCTCAGATTTATGGAAAATGAGCTCATACCAATCTGTATCGAGCGAGTATGTCGTTAAATCGCTTCTGGAGCATTTCAAGGTTTATACGCTTTGACAACGAATTATCACGGGCCAGCAGAGGTTTGACTGATAAAGCGGCCCCTATTCGAGATATATGGGAAATGCTAAACGGAAATTTGCGGAAAAACTACATACCTCATGATTGTATAACCATTGATGAGCAGCTGTTCCCATACAGAGGAAGGACAAAGTTCACTCAATATATACCATCAAAACCTGCAAAATACGGTATAAAAGTTTGGTGGGCCTGTGATTCGAAGACATCGTACCCGCTGACAGGTCAAATTTATACTGGCAAAATAAATAATCAGCGCGATGTAAACCAAGGAGAACGAGTAGTAAAAGATTTAATGCAGCGATACAAGAACTCTGGGCGAACTATTATTGCTGATAATTTTTTCACAACATTACCGCTTGCCCGTTTATTGATATCGTGGAATCTTGGACTGGTCGAAACTTTGAAAAAAAATAAACCATACTTTCCTACAGAACTGCAAGCTATACCTTCGCGTATACCGCTTTCTACCGAGTTTGGATTTTGTGACAAAACCACGATTTGCTCTTACGTACCAAAAAAGAGAAAATCTGTAATTTTGCTTTCAACAGTCCATTACGATAAAAGTGTTAGTGGTGTCCTCCAAAGCCCGAAATCATATCCTTTTACAACAAATGCAAGGGGGGCGTAGACAATATGGATAAAATGGTAGGACATTATACCACCAAGAGACGTACGTTGCGCTGGACCCTAGCATTTTTTTATAATATTTTGGATGTGGCTGCTCTGGCAGTCTTCATTATATACGATACGCTCAATCCTAACCAAAAGACAAATAAGAGGCGTACGTTTCTGCAAGATCTTGGTGAAGCCCTCACCATGCCAGCTGTGCAGATCAGAGCAGCGAATTCGAACATTATAATTAACTTCGGGACCAGATCTGCTATCGAATGCATGACGGGACACCCAATACCAATCCCATCTACATCCACGTCAAGTGAACCAGCAGCACGGGATCAAACAGGCAGACTGAAAGTAAAAGGTAACTCCGGTATTTGCAAAGAGGAAGGTAAGCGGCGACCCACTCGAAAATCTTGCACAATGTGCACTAAGCCTGTATGTGCAGAGCATTCTACAGAATTCCCAAATGTAAAAAATGTTTATCATAATAAATTCTATAAATTTTTTTAAAAATATATCTATTCTTTTATTCCTTTCAATCCCCATTCCTAAAAAATGTATGACATACCTGGGTATGCTTTCAGCTTGGTAACGTATATTTATAATTCAGGTCTATTTTCTGAGGAACCACAGAATAAGTTTCGAAATTTTATAGCATATATTAGCTACAAATAGAGCCCTTAAGGATAACTAAAGTGATGGATGAAAAATTTCAAAGATTAGATAAAGTTTTTTCATTCTCAAAATTGCAAACATACCCAGGTATGTAGGTATTGACACAAGGGTTAAGAAAAGTGCTAAAGATATTAAGCCTGCGTTCGTTGGTAGGGGTGCTGCTGTTAGTAATGCGAAAGTTAAAGATGTGGAAAAGCTTTTGGAGAAGCATTTCGGACAAGACTGACGCCAAAGAGACGACACCAATTTTTACAAAAACATTATTGCGAAGAGCATGAAAGATTCGACCCTGAAAATGATGATCCATCAATTCGCATATAAAATAAAGCATTCAATTTGATCTTTAAAAAATGTATTTTAATAATTAAAGTAAATAAAACTATAGACTTGCTAACATCAACCGAATTTTATTCATGAAATTAGTCTAATTTATTCAGCCTTCGCTGCAAAAGTATATATCTCCATATTTAAAGCTTCTCTAATCTGAATACTATAAATATTTTTCATATCATATTTTCCAAAATTAAACAAGACATATAGTACCTACTTCAAAATTGTATAGTTACCATTTATGTATTTGTTAAATTTATATTTCAAATAAACTGTTTTCTCGAATTGCGTTCTTACGGAGATATTCAGTTATGTTGTGTCGGTAATAAAAACATTTGAAGAAGTAATTAATACTTTTGGAGTACCACGCCGAATAGTATGTGACCGAGGCAGTTGAGTACTGTAAGAGTTTAGGCATTAAAAGAATCCTTAATGCTACAGCAACTACTCGTGCAATGGTCAGGCCGAGAGATATAACCGAACTATATTAAGTTCAATCGCAGCATCTAACGAAGATAAAGTGAAATGGGATAAAAGTATTCCATCGATTCAGTGGCGCTTAAATTCAACAATTAACAAAACTACGGGAAAGTCCCCTTGTGAGATCTAGTCTCGAACGTAAGGAAGGGAGTGCCGGTTTCTGATGGACAACTCAGTTTTAAAATTCAAATATAAAACTTTTATTCAAAAATTCAATTTTACTTAACCTAATATCACAATTCAGTTTCAATATAAAATAATTCAATGTAAAGTTAACCTAAAAACTAGTACAATTCACTATAAAATTCAACAAATTAAAAATTAAAATTAAACAAAATGATGCACCTCCTTGCTTGCTTTACTTCTGAAAAAAAAAGGAAGAAGAAGATCTGAGCAACTGTCATCAAATTAAATTTCAATATTTAGTAATTGCAAAATGCCTTGTTGGTGCATGAGGGCACAAGGAAATAATCAGACACTCAGATTTATCTCTGGTCCGAATTATGGTACGTGTGGGCTCAAGGAAGTAAAAAACTTCTATGAAAAAATTCAGACTCAGATTTGTCTGACCAGAATTATCTTTTGTGTAAAAGAATGTGAAGCTCAGGTTATCCCTGATCAGAATTATCTTCTGTATAATAAGAAATTCAGGTTATCCCTGACCAGAATTATCTTCTGTGGAAATAGGTAGGAAGCACGATTCTTTTTACTCAGATTAGCTCTGATACAGATCAACTCTGCCAAAAGAATGGTACCATCTACTGAATTTCATCGGCTTTATATAGCCGCTGTAACCAGTTACGTCTTCTCGCCTCTTGGTGTTGCCCTAGCAACGATTGATGCGATGTCTGAATGTACCACAGACAGCTGGCTGACGTAATGTCATTTGCTGTCATCACAAAATGTAAATATTGGGAGGTAAGTATGCTTTGCTGCATTTTTATATTGATTTATTTATTTTATTAATTAATTTCGATTGCTTTTAGGTGAACTGCAGCTCCCCAGGGTTCTAGTGGATGTTTCCCAATTTAGTTTGAGCTAATTTAGGCGAGCATTTCTGATGGAAAATGTGAAAATTATCAGATAAGTATTTTTGTTTATGGTTTCAGAACTTGGTTCTTTGTGTTTCTTTTATTTCATTTTAGGTAAATTGAACGTGAAGCTGGGAGTACATCGGGGGATTAATATGATGCTTCCTCTCCATTAAAGCTGACAGCAGAGCATTCAACGTGGGATTTCAACATATTTTGTGATATATGTGTGAGGACTGAACACCCCTATTAACTTCTTTATTCCACGAAGCCCAAATGATTCATATATAACCAACGAGGTCTACGAGAATGAAGTCAAAGACATAAATGAAATAAGGGGCAGGCTTCTTTAAAGATAAAGAAAAGCCAGCCTGCCCAGAAAATATTATGATGGTAAACGTACCGAAGGTCCAACTAACGAAGTTGGGCAACAGTTAGCAGCAAAAAGACCGAAGGCGTCTGACGAAGGCGCCAGTAGGAAATTGTTGCCTAATTACAAAGGGCCATATGTGGTCACTAAGGTATAGATAATGATTGTTACATAATTGAAGATCTTCCAGGAGCGACGCGTTCATGGAAGAACTAGGTTGGGATATGTCCCTGCGACAAACTTAAGGTTTATAGGAATTTTTTCGACACATATGATACCAATTCGGATACATCACAGGAATAAAAAAATATATATATATATTTGTATATGCTTCCAACCTCTTCAATTCATTCCTTCCTCTATTACAGAGTTATGATCAGCTTATAATCAGCTTAATATGGATGAAGAATCCCATGAGGACATTGGGACTAGTAGTGTGGCCGAGCTGTAAGCTGCATTCACAACACGAACCAGCAAATTAGCTAGTCTAAGAAAATGTATAATTAGTATTTTAGTCCTATCCCTTAAGGAAAAGAAATTCTTGATAACATCCTTGCTCTTTAAGATAAGTAGTTTACAATCTCGAACCTTTTTCACATTTTATGATTCAAAGTCGCATGTATTTTCATTCAGATTAAAGTACCTATATGCAAGGAGTAGTTTCAGGTATTTTATTAGTTCGGTCAGGTGAATGTATATGTATGGATATATAAATTTGAAGGTCGAGAAGTATGGAATAGAGGACTGAAAATATTTAAGGAATGAGGAAATGAGTTTTTTTCTGGCTGTGTAAGAAGCAACGTGGAATAAAGTGTATTTTAAATTTTGCAGTTGAGTTTTGTTTTTATGTTTTATAGATTATAGATTACACTATATTTTGCATATATTTCTTCCGTTCTTTGTTTCACATTAGTACTCTGTTGCGAACATTTTTCTCTTGAAAAGCGAATTTCCACGACTTATCAGTTCTTCGTAATGATGAGTTGAAAATACATATATCCATTTTTGTACGAAAAAACGGCCATTTTTTCATCTTAAGAAGGACTGATTCATTTCTTTTACAGTTATCTCCAAAACTATTTACCGGACTCATAAACTAATTACATATCAAATTAGGAAACAAAATTTAGATGCGATTTCATCCTACATACACGCTTTAACGTGCACACCTGAGTTCAATTCCCTGAAAAATCCTTAGGTATTGCCTGCAAATAAAATAAGGTCTTATTTCAGAAAGCTGAAATATAATTGTATTACTAGCAGAGTAGCAGAGTTCAGTCTTTTTCCGCTCGCTAATTGTATCAAAAGTTTTAATTAAAGTAAAACTTTTTAAAGTAAAGGTTTACTTTTTTTTTTTTTATAAAACCATTGATTAACAAATGTAACTCGCGCAAGAAAGCTCACATTGTAATATGACGACCTAGCGCCAGAGGTAAATAAGAGGTATGTATGTAGGTGACTAAATTGATGGGTTCACGATGAATGACGTGAAGTAATAATGGCCAGCTACATGCATTTAGCGTAATTGATATTTATGTATGTACGTATAGAAACAAGCTACAAACGCTTGAAGAAATTAATATTTACGTATGAAAAACGGTAAATGACAATGGCCAGCTGTAGATATTGAGCAAGGTACGATTTATGTATAACGAGCACTGTAAGGAAATAAAATAAGAACCTTAGCTTTATTCCCCACAAGCAATTTAGGTAAGATTTTACTATTAATATTATAATGATTTAATTAAAGAGATCAGTTGCAATCGTAACTCAGAACACACAATAAATTGTCTTTCACTAGGAGCAAAGCTGTTCAGCTACTCCACTACATCACACTAGGAGCAAAGCTACATTAGCTACTCCACTCACTAAACATAGGAACAAAGCTGTTTAGCTAATCATAAATCAACGTACCTACAACCAACGTGCCGTCACAAAAAAGATCACTAGTAAGGTATATCTCAATCAGATCAACAAATAAGGTGGTTGTATGAGAGTAGTTGGCTATAGTTTGATAGCAAGTATAGTGAAACCTGTCTAAGCCGTAACCTTCACAAGCCGGAAACCTGGCTATCCCGGAAAAACCTCTCACTCCCATGTTTTAGCCCTCTACAAAAGAATAAATTTATCCTGCGTAAGCCGGAAACTGGCTAACCCGGAGCCGGAGACGAAAAATGGCTTTACAGCCTGCATAAACTTTGTAATATTTTAAGCGAAAACGGAACATTTAGTAGGAATTGATGTTTTCCAAGCCCGGGAAGTAGGCTGCTGCTCGTGATTAATCTAATTTCTCATGAAGGGGGTTGAAATTTAAGAGAAGAAGTTCAACCAAACATATTTCTATTGAATTTACGTACACAATGCACTTGACTTGCTTGTTGTTTGCATCTAAATAACATACATCGAAGTATTTTGAATACAATACAAAATGAAGATACGGTCGCGTAAGTAGCTTTCATGGAAGTACGTTGGAGTGAGATGCCACCTGTTTTAGACATTAGTGGGTTTCTTTTTCAACCGTCAAGTCGTCACTTAGATTAAAGTTGGGTTTGAATTTCTTTTCATTTTTAATTTCGTTCAAGATATATTGAGGGGTACAGATTAGAATAGCATTAAAAATTTAAGATCGCTGTGAAGAATGAAGACATTAACATTAAAGGAGAAAATAGGCGTAATTGAGGACAGTGAAAAGAACAATTTATCCGTGAAACAGCTTCAGTTGAAATACCAATGCAGCACCAAAACTCAAATTTACGACATTTTGAAAAAGAAGCTCCAGTTCAAAGAAGAATGGCTAACAAACCAAAATTTGCAGATACGACGACACGTTTAAAAAGAACAGAAAACGAGGAAGTGAACACAAGAACATATCAATGGTTTGTGGCAGCACCCTCCAAAAATTTGCCGGTCTTCGGTCCAATCCTGCAGGAAAAGGCCAGAGATATTGCGGTAAGTTGAAATATTCCTGGTTTTAAAGCATCAAATGGTTGACTGGAGAGTTTTCGCAAAACGCATTTACTGACTTTTGCTTAAGTTTGCAGAGAGGCTAATGATGTCTCACAAACTACGGTTGAGGAGTGGAAAGATGAGCTGAAGGAGCTAACAAAAGATTACGATCTGAAAAATATTGCTAATGGAGATGAAACAGCATTATTTTTTCGTGCTTTACCTGACAAAACTTTTAAGCTTAAAGGTGAAAAATGTATAGGTGGTACGCAATCCAAGGAACGACTAACTGCTTTTTTTATGTTCTTTTGCTGACGGTTCTTTTGAAAAGCCATTAGTGATTGGTAAGGCTTTAAAACCGCGCTGTTTGGACATTAATAATCTAACTGTTTTATGGAAAGCAAACAAGAAAGCGTGGATGACATCTTCGATAATGGAAGAGTGGCTTTTGGATTTGAACAGCAGAATGCAGAAAGAAGACCGCTATATTTGTTTATTTCTGGACAACGCAACATCTCATCCGAAAATTAAACTAAGTCCCGTAAAATTGTTTTTTTTTCCCACCAAACACAACCAGTGTGTATCAGCCTTTGGATGCAGGAGTTATTAAATGCTTCAAAAGCCACTATAGAAAGCAGATTTTGTGCCAATTAATTTCTTCTATGGAAATCTGTGGCAGCGTTCATGATCTATCAAAAGCAATATCTTACCTTGAAGTAATTCACTGGATACATGCCGCGATAGCTAGTATTCCTCCAAACTGTGTTTCGAACTGCTTCAAAAAATGTTGGTTCCAAGTGAATACTGTCGAAACTAGAGATAGCGGAAATGCTGCACAACTCTTCCAATTAATGCTAACAGCAGTTATTGAAGATGCCAAAGTTATCGATTATGTAAACATTGATGCATCAACTTCAACTGAGACCGAAAATATTGAGACCGAGCTACATGAAACTATGGATATTTCATCGGAAGAGGAAGAAGATATCGGTTATATAATTTCAAAAAAACCCGCCTGTTTCCGCTTCTGAAGCATTACGTGCTCTGGAAACTGTTTGCAATTTCGCAATTAACGTCGGGAATGAGATACTTCTGTCGAATACTTATTTATCTGTTAAATTTTCTTATTTTGTATAATGTACATTAAGTAGGCTATAATGGATATACTGTATTTTTAGGCACTGAAGATGGTGTTGTGTAACTAAAAAGCTCCTAAAATGGTAAAAATAGGACAACTATAATTTATTCAATTTTCGTGCGCATATAAGCCAATCATGCTTAACTAAAATAAAAAGAAACATTATAAGGGTCCCATAAGCTGATCACACTAAACAACTTATCTTTTCACACGCAAAGAAAATTGCATCAGCAATTTCTTTGCATGGCCCACATGAAAAAGGCGACATATAAAATCGAATTATATGACAAATCTTACCCTAAGTAAGATTTGCCAGCATAAAACATAAATTCAAGCGCGCAACAAAATATCATAGCAATAAAGCGATGGAACGGTTTTCGATATTTATGAAAATATCGGGTTTTCTCAGGGTAGAAATGCAAATTAAGCATTTCTTTAACCCTGAATGATGATGCGATGATCAGCAAGCCGATTTTGAATTGAAAAATTAAAAGGAAGAGAGCTCCGTTTTGAAACTTGGAGTGGTCGCCTCGCGAAGCCTACGTTCTGAACGAAATATAACGCAATATAATTTGTCGGATTTTGTAAAGGATAACTTGTGGGTCACGAAGTGATCGCTCTAGACATTAATATCACTCGTCAGTTTTCGAATAATTAGTCTTGCAATGATAAAACTTGCTGTTTACTAAATTAAATTATCGATAGTTTCTGGTCTATCGAAAGTTTTTGATCGATGCGCTAATCGAAGCAGTAGTAAAAATATGGATTGGTGCTGACTTTGGTAAGAACTTCATTAATCTAAAATAAGATGAATTAATCAATTTAAAAGTGGTTTAATTAGATTAAAGAATTAATTAAGAAACTAGTTGTAAAGGTTAAATTGAGTGGGTTGTTTAACAAATAAAAACTAGTTCGTAGTAAATAAAAATTTGTAGAAACACAGAAGTGTGATAACTCAAGTGTGCTTGGACATAACCGACGCCTTAATCCCTCGTTGCGAGTTAAAAAAGCTCTGGTCAAAGACCGAAATATTGATCAATAAATTATAAGTTACAAAAATTATGGTGTAGTTTCATTGTTAATTCAAAGGGTCACTTACCCCACATAAAATAAAAAAAAACTTAAATTCGAAATTGTTCACACCTCTGAACAATATTTTCAACATTTTTTATTGTAAACAATCTTTGTAATTAGGCTAAATTATTATCCATAAAAATATTTTCAAGCTCATTTACCCATGTAAGTATTCTTCCATATATTGCACTTATTGGGGAAATGCAATTTAATGCAACACAGCATTTTTTATACATACAGCATGGGTCAATGAACTTGACCGGCGGGCACCACAAAAAGCTTAGCGAGTAAAAATTGTATATATATTTTTCTTATTTAAGGCATATTATGCCTATTAATGAATTTCAATCAACCAACCAAAGCGTTTCTTTTCGACGATTTCAAGATTCAATTTAAGGTTGAAAACTTGACAAAACTGAAGATGGGCAGAGCACAATGATTTTCTTATTTCAATTTGCAAAAATATTAAGAACGCGTTGACTGACCGAGCTGAAATTTTGGTTCAAATTCAAATTCAAAAATTATTTATTAGATACAAATTCACAGCTTATGTGCTATGTTCCAAACGATAGGTACAGCGATTTAGTGTAGGTATTGAAGATAAAAATAAAATAAAATAGAAAACAATAGAATCTAAATTAAAAAATTGGTGACAGTAATTACATAAAAACTGCAATAATTCATTTGAATCATATACTTTAATTATGTTATAGGTGCCACGAAATCTCGTCTTTTCAAGATTTTGACGAAATCCTCATTGAAATCCCGCGATTTCGCGTACATATATTCATGCTGAAATCCCCAGATTTCATTAAGATTTCAGCGTAATCACGAATTTTTGCACGAACGCATCCATTTTCCAATGTCACTGTATTCAATTTCCAGTGACAGAAGCTGTCAACAAATTATTTTGACATTAGATTCATAGACGTTGTGAATGCAAAGGAGGGAACAAGTACAAAAAACGGAAATGAGTGCCAATCATGAAGAAATCTTGATTCAACTTTGGGAACAAAACATAGAGAAATTACGCACGGCGAAAAAAAAATAATCACGTACTTACGGAAATAGAAGCTGCAATGGCTAAAGGCAATATATTTTTTGAAGAAATAAAAATGAAACTTCACAATTTGACAAATAAATATAGGTAAATAAATTAATACTACCCCATATAAAAATCCAAGGCAATATGTTCCGTTTCAGGAAAGAAAAGAGTGTTATAGGTGCTTCCGGAGGTTCACAATCAGAGTGGCCAATGTATGAAAAAGTTAATGAGTGATAGCTACTATTTTATCGATGGTAATTGCTTTACCAAAATTTGAAGCACATTTTTCCGTTTAATTTAATTTTTCACATAAAATATTAAATGATTTCCTACTCATGCGAAAGTTTTCCATAAAAAAAGGTTCCGTTTTGTTCAGGTATACCTCTTCTTCCCAAAACTTACTTCGTTAAATCTGAGAATTATAAATATGTATGGACTTTATTACGGGAATTAATAACTCCTTGTAATACTTTTCTCCAAACAGTTTTGTTATTTTGTTAAGCTTCAAAATATGGTTCAATAAAATCGCATTTTTTCTTTGAAGATATTAAATTAATCTTAAGTGTTGGCGATGCCTTCTTTTATTTATTTTTACTTCATCACACATCATTTCGTACAAGACTGTGATTTTTTGTGTAGAATTTAAATATAATGCCCACTTACTCCAGTCCATTCAGTATAGTTAATAATTAATTTTTTCCAACACTATATACACTCGGGTCTTGTACTATCTATATAAAACGTCAAACTAAATCCTTTTGACGTTAATGTAAACGGTTTGAAGATTTCAAAACCAGATCACCGAAATAATGAGATTTCAGGGTCAATGTAAATGTACTAATAGGTATTTAGTTAAACTTTTAGGATTTAAATAAACTTTTGTCCGCTTATGAAATGATTGGCGTGAAAACAAAAGTCCGAGAGAAAGTTAGAGCTTGGAGAAAGGAAATGGTAAATACCTACCTATTTTGTAATATGTATATGAGACCCCAATTAACGAACATACCCAATTTGTCGAATCATCCTGTGATTTACGCCAACGCAGAGGCAAGATCTGCCATCTGGGCTAGAGAAAAAACGACGGCGGCCGGTCACTGGTTGTGGAGGTTTCGTCGTGTACACATCGTTTGTAATAAATAAAGTTAGTCATAAATTCTGAACTAGTTACTTTAATCATTTTCTTTTTGTTAATCACTTGAAATTTCATTTCTTGGACCCACTGAATTCCACATGTGTAGTGTATGCCTGGCATTATATTGAGTATCAATTCACAAACGCACCCCTTGAATTTGACGGAATGCCTTTTTCCTTAACTGTCAGTGAGTTTTCTATCAGCTTTGCTGCCGACCGCAACTCAAGTAACTGAAGCGCTCGTCATAATTAATGAAATTGTCATATCTAACTAGTATTTAGAAAGTAGTGTAATATCTAGTAATAACGGGTGATTTTTTAAGAGGTATAGGATTTGATTTTCAAAAAAAACACAAAAAATTTGAAAAATTTGATGAAATCTTTATTGGAATCGATAGAACGATCAATATAATTTAATGTTTGAAGATGATTTCATGCAAATGCTGGCCGCGGCTCCGGTTTAGATGGCCCATTCGCAAGGCCCAATTTCGGCACACTCTCTCCAACATATCAGCCGGTATATCACGAATAAATGCTTCAATATTGGCTCCCAGTGCGTCAATCGTTGCTGGTTTATCCCTGTAGACATGAGCCTTAACATGGCCCCACAAGAAATAGTCCAAAGGCGTTAGATCACACGATCTAGGCGGCCAACTGACGGGCCCAAAACGTGAGATAAACTGTTCACCGAAGGCGGCTCTCAATTGGGCCATTGTTTCGCGTGCCGTGTGGCATGTGGCACCGTCTTGTTGAAACCACATGTCAGGCATGTCCAATTCTTCCATTTTGGGCAAAAAAAAATCGCCAATCATCACACGGTAGCGCTCGCCATTCACAGTAACGTTTCGGCCATTGTCGTCTTTGAAAAAGTACGGCCCGATGATGCCACCGGCCCATAATCCACACCAAACAGTACATTTTTCGGGATGCAGTGGTAGCTCTTGCAATGCTTCTGGCTGGTCTTCACTCCAGATGCGGCAATTATGCTTATTGACATATCCATTCAACGAGAAATGAGCTTCGTCGCTGAACACAATTTTTCGATAAAAAAGTGGATCTTCCTCCAACTTTGCCAATGCCCATTCACCAAATGTTAGACGTTGTGGGAGGTCGTGTGGCTTCAATTCTTGCACCAGCTGTATCTTGTAAGGTTTTACACCCAAATCCTTTCGCAAAATTTTCCACGTAGTGGAGTAACAGAGGCCCAATTGCTGCGAACGGCGGCGAATCGACATTTCACGGTCATCACTAACACTGGCGGATACAGCCGCAATATTTTCTTCGGTCCTCACTCTACGTATGCGTGTTCGTGGTTTAATGTCCAATAATGTAAACTGGGTTCGAAATTTAGTCACAAGCTTTCGAATAGCTGCCTCAGTAGGCCGACCAAACTGCCCATAAATTGGAAGAAGTGCGCGATGCACTCTCTTAACCGAGCATGCATTTTGATAGTAAAATTCAATTATTTGCAAGCGTTGTTCGTTCGTAAGTCGATTCATGGTTAAATTATAGACCAAACTGAACAAGTTTGACAATGACACAAGACACGATTCACGCGTGATCTGTCAAAAACAGTGTTGCCAAAAAGATACCCGCAAAAAAATCACCCAGTAGAAGTAGATTTTAGTTGAATATAATTTGTTAAACTCAAGCGATAGTGTTATGGTCGTAGCGTATTGCATATAGCAATATGCTACAAGAATTACTGAAGCGTGTAGGCCGGCTGCATCAAGCATAAAAAAAAAATGAACGCACACCCCGACCGAAAGAAATGCATTTCCGCATGCTCAAGACGACATGTTGGTGTGGAAAAGGAAGTAGAAGACAATCTTCTATGAATGTCAAGTCATCGAAGCAACGACAAAAGTGGTGAACGTATCCGAAAAAATATTCAAACATCCGTGTGGAAATAAGATCTGTAAGTAGATTTTGGATAATTTTTAGTTCCCATACGGACATAGATATTTTCAATCCATCTAATTAGTTTTATACCTCGCGCATTTTTTCAGCCCACAACAAAGAATCTTCTAATCGAAATCAATGGATGCAGGTGTGTGCCAAGGATCATAATTAAATAACAAGACACTACCCAGGCATAAGTCCGTAAGATAGAATGAAAACTGGTCGCATCTTGAATTCTTAATGGATTCATGTTCAGTCATATCAAAATTGGGTTCGTTTTGTCTTTAAATGAATAATAGTATTAGTAGTGCCTGAGCTGCAATTCAATATTACTTTCCAAATGTACCTTTTTAACGAGAATGTGTGGAAAAAGAATTTAGTGAATAATTCCTAACTTTAAACGACTGAAAACGGTGCAAAAATTTCCTTTCCTTTTTGCTTAATTGTTTTTGTTTTTGTGCCTTCAATGCCAATAGAGGATAACTGAAGAACTTTGAAAAAAATCATTTCTCCAACTTTGAACTTTCAATAGGAAAAGAGAAAAAGGGAAATTTACACTAGCATACATAATGTCTTTATGATTAATATATAGCCTAGATAACGTAGCCCTAGCGTTCTGATAACAAGCTTTAAATAAAGGTACAAGCCAGCGAATTTTATAACGTAATGGCGAGATAATTTTTCTTTCATTCCTTCACTATCCCGGAGCCCCCTCACTTAGGATGACGGTCGTCTAGGTTCGCCTAGTCTCTCTCTCTCTCTCTCTACAGGTCAACTAGGGATTCTGAAGAATTATGCCCCTCAGAGTCAGATGGGAGGATGGGGCAGGCAAAGAAGGCAGAACATCTGCGCCTTCGATGGTATACAGTTAAGTGACGTAAGGGTCCCTTCATGACCGAATGTGTGCCGGCTTTTGTGTTGATAGGCACGAAATTTTTTGATTATGGCTGACGGCAGCGGCAGGTTTTTTTTTGTGGAACCTCCCCACACTCTCCGCCAATAGCTGAGGCGAACTAGCGTGCCGCCCTGCAGTCAACGCTGCCCGTCGAGTGATCTGTCAGCTCATGCTGACAGTCGGGACTTTACGTCCCAAGCAAATCACTCTTCATAGTTTCATAACACTAGCTGTTTTAAATTAAAAAACCCACAACTAATAAATATCACACATGTATTTATAATGTACCTACATATTTTTTTTAATTTTTACAAATCTCTCGTAATATTTTATTTTAATTGTTTTAGTTCTGTAACGATGAGGATACTTTATCAATAAGTTCAATTGTTGTTAATTGGATAAAATGCCATGAGTTTCGGCCTCCGTCGCACAGTTCAAATTGTGATTTAAATTCTTCTATATTGATTCAGCTGATATACTACAATCAATATCGACGTTGTCTGCTTCCACTTCTACTGAGAATTGTATGATAGTATCAAAGTAGATATAATTTTAAGGGAAAGAGGCCCTTCATTATTGTCAGCTTCATAATACTTTGAAACCCGAACATCAAAAAAGTATATCAAATATTTTAGTCGATTTCCTCGTTGTTTCAAAAGGAAAGTTGTCGCATAGAGATCTGGAAGCGATTGCCAAAAAAGTTGTTAATTTTTTTTTCAGGCAAAGATGCTGTTTAAGTTAATTAATTATTTTTTATACTTTACGTAATTTACATTGTTTACAATTGCTTAAAAAAAATTTAAGGATGCTTACTTTAGCCGTTGCCATGGGGAAAAAAAAGGAAATCATGTAGAAAAGTATACGGATGCTACTTCAACATAATAAATAAAAGAAGAGAAACTGTACCTGGGGTCTCTTCCAATGAGACCCAAGTTTCCATTGAAAATTCTTCGGTAGAATTTAATTAAGGTCTTCTAAAAGAAATGAAAGTGTGGCTGAAACATTATTACCAATCCCTCGTAGCATTGAAGAGAACCCCGAAAATAGCGACAAACTCTTCACTTTCGTCGTAATGAATTGCTTCAAACTTCTACTGCTACAGCAGAACACAACGCTAGCTTAGGGCAAACCATGGTAATTAACTCACTCATCTAGGAAACAAAGTGAAGTTTTTTTTTAGACAAACAAAGATTTCAAAATATTGTATCCTGAAAAGGACATGCTCCAGCTAAATATAGATGGGATGATTATATACAAAAAATTACAATTTTCTTCAAGGAAACAATCAAGGACAGAGAACTATCAGAACTTCAAAGGAAAGATATAAATGAAAGTGAGTCAAATTTTTTAATGTTTTTAAATTAAATTTCTTTAACCTTCTAGGATCACGTGATTGTATATGTAGTCTTCTGCTAAATGCACGATTTAAGAAAGAATCTTCAAACAAGTTTCGGAAGGTTACAATTCGGAATCTGGGATAAATTTGAAGATTGTTTAAATGACAAACTTATGTTTAGAGTTAGTTTATTCCTGAAAATTATTTTTTTTTCCAAAGTGATCCAAGATATGGAGCCAAAGTTTATCTCTGAGTTTTAAGTTTCTTCTTACTCTTTCCTGTGATCCCTATCGATCAGAGTTGATTAATTCCGCCTCTTCACCAGAGTTAAATGTAAAAGGGATATTGTAAACATGTGCCGGCGGTGTCATGGCAGGCTGGGGCAAGACACCGCGGATCATACCCCAATGAACAATTTATATTTTATTATGGCCACGGGAATGTTCTCACAACTCTTTATAAAACATACTGTTTTATAATATTGTTGTTCAAAATGTTGTAGAAGCTTTAAAAAAAAACCTTACACTGTATAAGAGTTGTGGAAGCTAATTTATAAAGCAATAATAAAACATTTTAGCTGTCTGCGAGAAAGAGTTTGAAACCCTTGTAAAACAAATTATAAAACCACTTTTCGCTGCGGCGATATTTTATAGTAGTTGTGAAAATTTCCTTTCTGCAGCCATATGTTAACACTTGTATGTATTCGTGTAATCTTGCTCTATTGTTATCTTATGCTTTCTTCATAAAAAAAAAACATTAAAAATTTTCTGCAGAAATGTGTGAGCAGGAAAAATATTTTGTCATATAAAAATATAATTCTGATATCAATACATTGTTCCGACCCCATATATATTATCATTAAATGATTAATAAATAACATTAAGTTTATCGATCAATATTGAGGAAAACTTCATGCAACTTTAATCTTATTGTAAAAGTTATACTTATAGCTCGAAAAAGTACAACGCGACTACAAACTTATGAAAATAAATGAACTTAAAATAAATATTTATCATTAAATACATTTTTATGTAAAGTTGCAATTAATTTAAAAAATTTAGTGGAAAAATATTAAATTTTTTTATTTCGTTAGCAAAAGAGATCTGTGTGTCAATAAAGGAAGAAATTAATTTTCAAATGTTGGACGCTGCAATAAATTCATTTCTTTTCATAATAAAATGGCCGAAGGCTTCTAGCTCACTTTGCAGCTCTTATAAAAGTTTTTATAATTGTCTGAAACCTTTATGAAACAACTAAGCTATTTTATTTTCATAGTGGCTTTTAAAAAACCTTTATAAATTCTCGCTGCCATTTTGTTTAACTTAAAACTATTACAAAACTACTTAGCTGCATTCAGAGACTCTATAAAATTTCTTGCTCATTGGCTGTGAAATACGCTTTAATAAAACACTTGTAATGTCATTTTCTATATTGTCGGGAAGCAGCATTTTGCTAGCTGTCATATTGAGGAAGTTTTGTTTGGGAATATTTTTATTTGGAAGGTACGTATAAAGAATAGTCTTATTATAATATTGTTATTTATAATGATGAGAATATATAGATATATATATGTATGTTATTTACATAATAGATGTAATTTAAAATCGTTCAAACTATACAAATGGGATGTTCGAGCCCCTCTCTATGCATTGTACCATCAGCTTGGGAGTCGGGAAAAGTATTACGATGGCCAAAACGAGGAAATAAGGTCTACCGGGGAATACGATTCGATTTCGATCATCTTGAGATTCTGAATTTCGATACGATTTTGAATTGGTAGCACAGAATTCGATCGAACTCTTGATTGAGTAATGCCATACGCAGAACTAAACATGTAATAGATTATGCCACTTTTCGTAAGACTATCTGTCAAATAAATCAGCTGGCCCATGGGTTGTTTTTTATTCATTGTTTTGAAGTGTATTAATTGTGATGTATTCAACTATAAATTAATTAAAATGTTCCCAAGTATAGGCTTTTTTTTAAGGGCGGAGAGAACGAAATAGATTTGAGAGCTGCCAGAAGGTTTTTACGAGATTCGTCGAGTCCTCTGGATCTTCCCAGTCATAAGTAAGCACAAATAGTAAATTCTGACGAGTTGTTCACATTTTGTGTCTTCTTAAGATTTATCTCATATTTTAGACTATCAAAAGAAGCTTTCATTTACTTATTACATGAAATAAGTCCTGAATTTAAGCCTCAAACTCGATCATCGTCTGTCCCGACCATCTTAAAGTTAGCCGCCACATTATGTTATTTTGGACATGGTAGTTATCAGCAAGCTACTGGCCAAGATTTTAACCTTGGACTTGCTCAAACAACGGTTTCAGATTCCATTAAAGAAATTTTAGATATTTTGGAGAAAGTTATATGCCCAAAATGGATAAAGATTTCGATGACTAATGAGGAAAAAAGTGAATCCAAAATGCACTTCTACAGGAATACTGGTTTTCCCGGAATAGTTGGTTGTGTTGATGGCACACACATCAGGATCATTGGACCAAGTGGAGATAAGGAAATGTTTTACAATAGAAACGGACTCTACAGTCTTAATGTTATGATTGTAAGATTTTATATAATTTAAATTATTCTGTATTTATTTTTATTTTGTAGGTTTGCGATCATCACATGGTAATAAGGGCTGTAGATGCTAAATATGGTGGTGCATCGCATGATGCTCTAGTTTGGCGCTTATGTGAACCGAGGGCAATTTTAAGGGACCAGTATGATAATGGAGAAAGGAATAGTTGGCTGTTAGGTTTGCTAGCTTTTGTTGGTTTTTATTTAGATATCTCACTGCTTTTCTTATTTCTTAAGGAGATTCTGGATATCCTCTGGAGCCTTGGATTATGACCCCTTTTAGAGCTGCAGAAGAAGGGACGCGCAAGGGTTTTTACAATACGAAACACAGCGCTGCAAGAAACATTGTAGAAAGGACAATAGGCTGTCTTAAGAGCAGATTCCGTTGCTTGTCTGAAGCAAGAGAGATGCATTATAAACCTCTAAAGGCGACAAAGATTATTAATGCTTGTTGTGCATTGCACAATATATGTAATTATTATAAAATGCAACCAGTCAGCCGAATATCATCAACCTATGACATGTACGATACACCTAATAATGAGATTACAGATTCGGCATCATTGCACGAGGCTGCTAAACGAATTAGGGAGGGTATATTAAATTCTTTAAGTTAATTTGTCGAAAATATATATATATTAATAAAAACGTAACATCTTTTTCATCTGGAACAAGTCTTGTTCTCTATCTTTACAACTAAAAAAATAAAGCACTTCACTTTCAAAAACGTAAAAAAAATGAAATATTTGTTCATAAACTAAATAAAATGTAGTTCATATCACATGTCTTCTTGTGTAATATCGAGTTTCATACATTCAATTTCCAAAATTCTTCTTTTTACAGCTAACTTATCGTTCATTATTTTCCTCATGTCTTTTCTGTACAGTCTGTTCTCCTCTGTATTTTTTTTTAAAACATCATATTTTTTCTCCTTTATTTTATAAATTTTTTTTAACAAGCAGTTATTTTCTTCCATTTTATGTTCCACTCTTTTTAAAGTTTCCAATAAATTTTCAGAAAACTCTTTTTGAGTCTCAGTTTGCTCTTGAAGTAAGCCAAATGTATCTTTTTTTAAGGTACCAGGCCGACGAATACTTGGTGGAGAAGCAAAGTTAGGTTCATCATTTTCTCTAGTTGGCTCAGAAATACTTAATACGCTATTTCTTGGTTCCGTGTTATCTGATGCAGTATTCCTCGGTTCCGTGTTATTTGATACACTAATACCTTGTGTTGTTTCAATATCAATTACCTGCGGAAACGACTTAGCACCCGATACACCTTCCATTGCATTATTTAAAGAAAGTGTTTCACGGGCTCGCTGCTCTAATACTGTTAAAGTTCGTTGCTTATATGGCCCACAACCGGTACCTCTTTGTTGCTCTTTATTGTACGCAATTTTTCTTTTTATATTAAATTTAAAATCAGTCCAGACCTAAAAAATTTATATAAATTATAGTTGACAATCAAAAAACATCTAACTACCTTTTGCCAACCACTGGCGTCTTTTATTGGAGGACCTAAACTATTTAATTTATCGGCTGTTTCTTCCCAAAACTTCTTTTTATCCCTTTGCGCGTTCATTCCTTTAACAAACCCCTTAGAAAATGATATATTATAACTCATCACCTCCACCATACACTCAAACTGCTTGTCGTTCGTAAACTTCGACCTAAAAATATTAAAAAATTAAATATATAATATATATAATGCAATTACAAATTACATTTTCCTCTAAAAATCTTTAAAAACGCCAATTCACTTCAATTACGAGCACCAAAATGACATCGAACAATTTTTCGATCTATAGCTGTCACATTTTCGATATAATCGAATTCGCCGGTAGCAAAATTTCCATTACGATTTCGATTTTAGGTCAATCGAATTCGCCGGTAGACCTGAATGTTTCCAAGTTTATCACTTATAAGAACTCTCAGCCTCAACCCGACTGGTCCTATCAAGCATGTAATGTAAAATGCAAAAAAATTTCCACGTACGACGCAGCAAACAAGGAGTTTGACAGAATGCTGGAAATGTCTGACACCGACAATATTCATACCGGTTTTAGTAAATCTCGGAATAGAAAAGGGGAAAGAATTCATTTACTGCAACGCTCTAGCCGAGCTCCACAAATGAATATCAATAACATTGTTGAATCGGTAAATATTTAGGAGTAAACCATAAGTAAACTTGAAAAGTTAATTACTTATTTCTTTAGGAATACTGTGAGGACGATAACGAACCAGAATCGGAAGACCTTACCAATAGTGAAACTGAGAGATCAGCAACACCTATTTCGGTAGAAAACTTTCATACGGTATATACTTTTGGAATTTGTAGATTATTTTAATAGCTGTAATATAAATTAAAATTTCATTACAGCCCAGTCGTCATCAACTTATATATGTCACATGCAAATCCTTGAATTAGGACATTATTTTGGAAGATGACCAAATCTTTCCATATTAGAAGAGGCTACATCTCAGCAACTTAACTTTATTTTCGAAAACCAAAACAAATTACTGTGCAATCAGGCAAAATTAATAAAGCATTTGGCAAAGCAAGAAGCTATGATGGACAATTTATTTCCCTCAACTCATGCTCTTCAAGATCAGAAATCTGAAAATCACTGTTCAGGCTATCAATCTTGAAATTTTGTTTGTTATTTTGCCACAATGATTTTAAAGTATTTGAAATCGCGAATTCCGATATACTTGAGCAAAGACGATGAAGGGAATATCTTGGAAAAATTGGACTGCTTTCCATAATATATTCAAGGCACAACCAAATGATTTTATAAATATTCTAATTTAATTTTTTAATATCTCTATAAAACTCTTCGCAAACTAAATTGCTCCGGAAGCTAAATAGTTTTAAAAGGCCTCTAAAAGATTTGTTTCGAGCTATTATAAAATGCTTATAGAATAAATTGGTTTCCAGAGCAAAACTGTTTTATAACAGGTGTTACATATCATAAATTCATCTATAATGCATTCATTAAGATCATATCATCTATAATGCATTCATTGGGATCATATCATCTATAATTCATTCATTAATTAATATTAATTCATATCAATAAAAAAATAATGCATTGCATATACGTACGTACAGTAAAGGTTGACCGAGTGACGCAATACCCCTGCGCGCAAGAATTCGCACATTGCAATACGATAACCTTGCGCCGGCGGTAAAACATAAGTAACCAAATTGACATGATGTAATATGATAAGCTACAAGCATTTGGTGAATTGATATGTATGTAGGTACGTATGAATGATAGAAACAATGGAACTGGGAAATATGTATATACGCATAAAGCAGCGAGTGTCGTGATGTAAGAATAACAAGCTGCGAGTAGCTTCCGCAGCTTGTATATTACAAAATAGGAAATTAAGAAAATACACCTGGCCTATACAAATTACACTTTTGGTAAGCAAATGTTAGACCAGAAATATTACGGAAGCATAGGTAAGGTTAATTTTATATGTAAGATTTTTTGTATAAATATGATGTTGATTTGTAATAAAGAGCAGTGTTCAAGTAGCATTCAAAGCAACTCAAGTTGTTCTTACTAAGGGAAGTAAAGCTAATAAGCGGCTCCCATCTTCGAACCAAGGGAAGTAAAGCTAATAAGCGGCTCCCATCTTCGAACCAAGGGAAGTAAAGCTAATAAGCGGCTCCCTTCAACCTACTGCGGCTTCATTCATCAACATTCGACCTGGAATATCTTCATAAGGTGAACCTATGAGAGTACTTGAGGACGACTACCTCCCAAGTGCTTCATTAACTCAACACAGGTTCGGAAAGAGTTCTCAGTGCTACATTATAAAACAATTTAGCACGGGAATTCAATAGGAAAAAGCGGTACCATTATAAAACATTTTAGTTTTCCTGTAGCTGTTATACAGCCCTTATAAAATAAAAATCTAATTCCTGCAACTAAGTAGCTGCAAAAATGTTCATTGGGACTATTCGATCGTCATCAATAGCTTTAGGTAAGGGGTGTAAACAGTCGCTGCTTGTTATGTTCCTGTTTTATTTCGCAAATGTTTGCTTCTTCTTGTATATTCCTGAATTAGTAGAAGAATCTTGAGCTTCTGCTGAAACTACTTGAGGAACTGGGGATAAGAGGCATAGCCAATAAACTATTGGAAAGCTTTTTAAAGGAGAAAAGTCCTTACGACAGTACAAGGTGCTTATAATGACGCGGAAATTCTTTGTACGGGGGTACCCCAAGGCTCTATCCTTGGCACCAACCTGCATGCATTTATCGACTATATTATTTTGATCTACCTATACTGCCAATATGAGTGAGATAAGCAATTTTTGTAAGGTATTAATAATATTCTTTGTAATACAGAATAGTCGTTCCCATGTGAACAAATTTTTATTAAAGTTTAGCTATGTAAGCACTTTTAAAAAGTATAAATGTAGTGCTACTTGGAATACAAATTCAGAGTTTAATCAGCAAACTCTCAAGGTAGTCATATTTGCCAGATATTGAGCTATTCAGCTCCAACATGGCCAATATAACAGGTATTGAGCTCTTCAGCTCCTGTTAAGACTTTTCATCACCAGACATTGAGCTTTTAGCTCTAACTTGGTGGATTTTTAAGAAATTGACCTTCTTAACTTTAGAATTAAAAATCACTAATCGTTCCTATATTAACAGAGCGTCATCAGCCTGACTGTGAGAATTCTTCTATAACAAAAGTACAACGAAATTATCTACATTCGTCCAGTGCAATGTTCCGACAAATCAAAGTTGCAACTCATCAATGAGACAATTCATTGCCCAGTGCAATGTTCTGGCAAAGGTGCAACTGATCAATTTACATCAAGTATCGATTGCTGCATCAGCAGAATGCCTGCACCGTCAATACCCAGCAAGGTACACGCACTAGGTAGGAAAATTTTAGTCTTCACATATCGGGCGGCGGTAATAATTTTTTTTTGTAATAATTTTAAATTTTTTTCGAATTTGGTTTTCTTTCAAATTTGTTTAATTTAATTCTTATTGTGTAATGAATCGCTGGATGGACTCATTACATTCGTAAAGGCCTTGTAAATTCAATAGATTTTCTTTGCTCGCGTTCGAGCCCATAATAACTTTCATAAAGATGCATAATATAGCTTTTGGGGTAAAGTCCTCACTCATTCCCTACGCAATAAATTCCTTTCTTCAAAATTGCACAAAGCATGCAACCTACACATATTGCAATTCATAATTGCTGTTCCATTTATTCATTGAACCTTTGCGTACAAAATTCATTAATATGAAAAACCCAAAATGCCTAATCAGCACCTGGTCATTTGCACTTGAGGCGAATGCACTCAAACATGCAACAGCACGTCACCTTGATGCCGTTTGTACAATGTATACATGTCGTTCTCCTACATTTCTATGTACGAATGGTGCGCCAATGACTTTAACCATTGGCCAGCACTCAGATCATTTCAATTATATGTAATTATGGACATGAATAAATAATTGTTTCAGGGGGCGTTACCTCCGGTATATTGATTGGACCTTTTTGATAGGGAGCCGATAATAATGAGGGGTAATAATAAAAAGCGATGAGCATCATAGGATCGGGGCAGTTTTTGTCAAGTTTTCAAGTTCGAGCAGTTCATAGTAAAGTTATCGAACTCTAATATAAATAAGTTTTTCTTAACAAAAATGATTGTGCTTGAGTAAAAATCTGTACGTTAATATTACCTTGATTTTCCGATAATAAAAATGATTGTGATTCAGTACAGATACTCACATTGATTGTCGTATGTTAAAATATTATACTTCGTTTGTCGTTGGTTTGAATTTTAATAAAAATCAAAATAACGTTACGCAATTAATAAATTGTTTCATATTTTGAGAGAAGTGAATGCGTCTTTGAACAAGTGAAGAAACAAATTGTTAACTCAAAAAGGGCTAGTGATCTTTCCATATATTTGAAAGCACTCCCAAGTTCTGTGCGGACGATGTCCAAATAAAATCCCGTAAGAAAATTTTGGTGGCAGCGGTGGGATCTTATTCCCAGCTACCTGCACAACTAAGAGAAAAGGGTAACCTAAGCCAGGCGCTTCAGGTGTACCCAACGTTGTTTGAAAAATAAAAACAACCGCATCCCAGCCAGGCTCTCAGGGATTGTGCAAAAGAGAGAAAAACACCACCCAACTTTAAATACTTTAACCAGAAGACCTCACCCAACTCTTCATGGACAGTAAAACTGATGACACAAAGAAAGTGGAGCAGGCGATTACAGAGATTGAAGGGAAATCCACCGATTCTGATGACGAGAGATCCAATTTCCAGGAATATATAGGCTACAAACGACGACTTCTTTTATTAAAAGCAAATAAAGGAAATTCAATGTAAGTGAGCTCTCGTAAATTTTTTTTCTGCATTAATACTAAGATATTTGATTTATTATCTTTTAAATAATATTTTTACAATAACATGTAAGTATATAATATATAATAATATCTGTCGATAAATTAAAAATTTTATTTGATCCTATATCAATATACTTATATACACATTTCTATATTTCTATGTGAAAATTACTCTTTTTATATCTAAACTATGTGAAAGTTAATCCTTTTTTTGTAATGCTTTTATGAAAACTTGGTTTTTTCCTGTTTTGTTGGCTCAAAGATACAAATCCTGAGCACGAATTTATCTTCTGACATATTTGAGATATATGTACATGCACATCTGCTGACCGTATATGAATTGAAAATTCCTAAGTATTACATATTACTATTATATTATTGACCAACGTATAAGTGACAAAATGACAAGTAGTACAATTAGGAAAAAGTGAATCTAGCAAAATAGTTGTAAATCGATCAGGAAAACGAGCAGCTCTGACACCGGGTAGTCACAGATTTGCCACTACTCGGTTTGTGCATTTAAACGATTCTTCAAATTTGCCGCCACCCCCCCCCCCTCCTAATCCAGCTGATAAAGCTGTAAGCCTTCAAATCTCGCTATCCGATGAAAAAATAAATAAAATTCTTTCTTGACATAAAATTGCGAGTGCGCATTTTGAGTTTCAGTGTAAAAGAAAATCATCTAGTGTGAAAGGAAATAGGGACTAACTAAATCAATTCCTTAGTGTCCGTAAACGCGAGCTCTCAAGAAGGCCTTTTTGCGAAGCTCGATAAAATTTTGATCGAATACGCCATAAATTAATGATAAGAGAGGAAGTCCCATTAGATCGACCTCTATGTAGTTAAGTAATTGCGAAAATACCATTAAATCGTTAGAGCTTCGGGGGTGAATGTAAGAATTTAAATAAGTCTTATAAGGTATGAGGAACCAAAAAAAAAAAAAAAATAGGAGATCCAATCCATCTTTATAGCTTCCAGGGTGATTATAAACTAAAACGGCAGAATTTTTGTAAACAATTTCAAAATAAAAATAATATGTTAGCCATGACGTTGTAAATAGCGTGTTTCTCTTATCTCTCCTCTTCCTGAGGTTTCTCTCTACTCCTTAGAGGTAACACTAAAACGGTCATCAACAAAAGTTGTGCCAGCCGATACCGTCGGGAGGATGGGACCCAGCACACGAGGATTACCATCATCGAATCCTCATCAGTATCGTCACAGGTAAGACAAGGCAAGGTCCCTTCAGGACATGATGCGTGTTTTCATTTTTGTCTGTACTCTCTCTAGGCACGATTTTTTTTATTATGGCGCGTGGTAGCACAGGATTTTTTTCTACCCACCCCGCACTCTCCGCTAATAGCCGAGGTGCTAGCGTTCCGGCCTGCATAAACGAGCTACCGCAGAGTGAGCTGTCAGCTCATGCTGGAAGATAAGACCTCAAATCCCCGTCCCTCACTCGAAATATGCTTCCATAATAATGTATAGTAAGTAAGTAAGTAAGTTTTTCTTCATAATACGAATTTTTTTGTCTATGGTGCGTGGTGGCACAGATTTTTAGTTCTTAACCCACCCCATACTCTCTGCAATTAGCGGAGGTGCTAGCGTGCCAGCCTGGGGGCAATGTCACCACAGAGTGAGCTATAAGCTTCGGCGGATAGACTGGACTTCACGCCCAACACCACTCACGACCATAACAAAGCAGTAGGCTTCTTTGTATTTCTCTCGTTAGTATCCATTGGTGATTGACACTTCAACCTTCACTTGAATTTAATCTTGCACACTTGACACAACACCTCGGGAATTTGATCATGAGAAAGCCTACAAAAATTGTTCAAAATGCTTCCCATCGCGTTGCCAACGAAAGCCTTTCTTTTATTCTCCGCTAGAGTACAAGTTCTTTTACTTGTACTCTCGTCGTGGTATCGGTATGGTATTGGTACCTTGATGATTTGTGTAAAGGTTCTTGAACCATTACACTATTGGATTGCTAGATGTGCTTGATTACAGTGCCTATAATTAGTGCAGTGTATGAAGTAAAAAGTAAAGAAGACGTTACATAAAAACCACAATATTCACTTCAAATTGAAAACTTAAATGAGAGCTTTATTTTCCATTATCGGCTTTTTATATAGTTAATTTGCTGATTGTTGCAAATAAGCAATTGATCGTACATTTTAATTCGCGCTGGAAATATTTTCCAGATGCAATTTAGTGCTACTTAAAATTTATTTGTGTAAAAACTGTTGACATTTTCAAAGATAGTGAATTGAACTTATCTACAATTTATGGAATGTTTTCTATAATTTCTGACTGTACAGAAAATTATTGTAAAATCTTAAATTAAAGAAAAGCAAGAATGCAAGAAATCGAACGAATTATGTACATTACGAAAAATGTTATGGAAATTAAATGTGTTGTTACTGTTGTATATGTGCATGTAATATGTGTCTGCTGACTAAATATAGATCTTTTGTATCCTGTAATGACTAAATTTTCTGTCTTGCCAATATACATCGTTGTTCCAATAAGGTACCCATACAGAAGAAGAAAATTACCCAGGAACATCCCACAGATCCCATAACTTTCCTGAGATAAACAGGAAGTGTTCAGTATGTATTTGGGAGTTATTAGAAATTTCGTACAACTCATTCCGTGGGATATTCCACAACTACTCTATATGGGAACATTCTCATATACGGGATGATCAGGACATTTTTTTTTTGCAAGATGCCTCCCCATAAAAAAATTTCTATAATCCCCGAAAATCTCAAACAATATCCTCAGATATTCCCTCGCACATCCTGAAAACAAACTAGGAGATCCGTAAGACGTCCTAGGTACGCTGGCAGCGGAAATTTTACATTATTGAAGGCTTTAGCTGTGCCTTAGTACAACCACAGGAAATCCTGTGGGAAGGTATGGGTTCTACCAGGGATATCCGTCACTTCCAGGGATGTCCTAAGTTGTTAATTAAGACCGGACGAGATTTTCCACGGACTATTTATATATCTTAACAGGATTTCTCATTAATATACCACGGATAAATTTGTGCTGTTTGGGTAGAGGCTAGAGCAGTTTAGCGCAGTATCTGACTAGCTGTACTCTTTACACATAAAAAAAAGGCGAACAAAAAAGAAACCAAAGAATGGTTTTTTAATAAATATAAACTACTCGAAGGTGAGGTAATATAAATTTTTTCTTACATTTAGTAATGTTTCGAATTGACTTTTGTATATCATAAATAAAAATGCATTAAAAATGTAATTAGATCTTATGCAAAGTTATTAGGAATAGAAGAACAAACATCAAAAAAAAAATTTTTACACATCCAGTCCAGTTCGTGTTGGCTGCTAGAGTATGTATCTAAGGAAATATTTTGATAGGACATAAAAATTATCCCTTGGTTGGATCTCATAACTCATCCACTTATACAAACATTACTCCTAAAAAAAGCATTTCATTCGCGGGCATGATAGATTTACGTATCATATTTCTCAAACATTTGATCACAAAAATTATCGCAACAAAATTATTGCCTTATCAGCGGGATTGATCGTGGAAGAGGAATTTCTTGACGATGGAAAGATTTTGCTGACAAGGAAAGTGAGGAAAATAATAAGATCACAACTCGACTAAATTAGAGTTTGAAGCCAACCACACTGAAAATAACATCACGTAATGTGCGATAATTTCAAAGGTGTGTGTCATTACGATTTCTGCCAAATTATACGATATTTTGTAGATGAATGAAATTCTTTGATTTATATGGCGTTTCCACTGCGCCGAAATTACGTAATTTAGAATTATTTTCTGAAATCACCTCCGAAATCACGTAATTTCCCATACATTGGCGTAATTTCAAAATCACGTCATTTCGGCATGATTTGGATGAAATTACGTGCAAAATCATGTGAATTGGACCGAACGCACTTATTCAGCGGCATTCAGCACGTCATTTTCATAATATTGACAGTTCCATTTGTTCGCAAACAAATAACAGCTGATACATATCTAAATAAGGTCGCAAAAATAGAAATTGGCGAGATATGGATAGCAAAAAAATTAAAAGGAAATATAAAAAAAAATAATATGGAGTTTAGCTGAGGAAGAACTCCTAGTGGAATTGTGGGCAGAGAGGATAGAAAAATTAAGGGGCTTGAGAAAGAATAGCCACATATTCCAGGAAATTGAAATGGCGATGAAGGATAGAAGCAGGTTGTATACTGCAGAGGAAATAAGGACTAAAATCCATAACTTAACTAGCAGATACAGGTAAGTTGAAATGAGTCTCAATTTAGAACATCTTTTACCAAACATTAATCTCAATTTGTTTTTGTTCTTAGGAAGGAAAAAGGAAATATCGGCTCAACAAGAGGTTCTCCGTCCGAATGGCCGCTATATTATAAGGTCCACGCCATACTGGGAAAATTCAAACTGAATAATGTGAATTTGTTAGTAGAGGTGAGTATTGTGGAAGGTAACAAATTAGAACACTTTCTACATGAATTATTATATATTTATTTGCGTTTTACAATACAATAGATAGCAGCCTTGAGATCCTTTCTGGGGAGGAACTTCATGTTCATCAGCATGCGTCCTCATCGCTGTCAGCATATGAAGCATCCTCATTGTCACCGGAAATGCAAGTGGATAAAGCACCGTTATCATCACCAGTTGTGACTTCCGTTGTATCTCCAGAAGATAAAGCTGAAAAACGAAAAAAAAGTGATATGCAAATGGAATTACTGAAAGAATTCAGAAAAGTTAATGAAAACATTAAAAAAGAATTGGAAGAAGTTAAAAAGTGGATGAAAAGTTAATAAGTATTGAGGAAAAAAGAAATGAACTTTTGCAGGACTTTGTAAATGATTCCAAAGAATTCCAAAAAGCAGTGATTAGTTTCCTAAGCGCCAAATAGTTTTTAAATAGTATAGCTGTTTGTCGGGCAATTGGCAATACAAATTTAATTTAAAAATTATGTGTTTGCTTTCTCACCTAAGTACTGACTAATCGCATTCCGAATATTTGCCGCAGTAGGATCGTTGTCAGTGATGGTTGTATTGTGCTCGGGCTGTCGATTACTTTGAAACTTTTCCTGGTCTGTGATATGAACCAGCCATTTATGATTAATGTGCTCATTGTGGTCATTTAAAAAGTTGTGTAATACGCAACAACACTTAATTATTTGAGAAGTGTTCTCATTATTATTATCAAGGCCTTTTCCGAGCCTCCTAAATCTTGCCTTTAAATGCCCAAAGGCATTCTCCACTACCCTCTGACTTTTCGACAGTACATAATTGAAGTTCTTCTCCATTTCATTTCTCACTGTATTAAATGGAAATGGCTTCATTATAATGTCAGAGAATTGAAAAGCAGAGTCCCCAATAATAACTATGGGCACATTCACTCCCGATATTTCTTTTGCCATCTGCTTTAGAATTGGGTTTTGGTGTTGTTTTTTTAGGGCTGATCTTTCAAATATTTGCGAATCATTGCAACGTCCAGGGCTCCCGACATTAATGTACAAAAACCGGTATCTGTATTATATTCAATATTAATAAAAGCACCAAGTTGAATAAAATTGTCGCCGATAGTCAACTAAGGCCAGTAACACCGTAGAGTACCACCCTTTATAATTGAAGTAGTCCACCGCGTCTTCCGCATGGGGTTTTATTTCAATATGGCAAACATCTAAACAGAAAAATTGTAAATAACGAAATAGTAAATGCAAACATTTTCACTTTACCTAGTGCTCCCAGACATTGCGGGAATCCTAATTGCTGAAAGTCATTCACACAGTCCCTTATCACTTCTTCTTTGAGCGGATAGTAATTCAAAAATTCGGGCTGCAATATTTTCCACGCTTCTTGGCAGAAATCTCGTAATATTTTACAAACAGTCGGCTTCCCGACACCAAAAAGATTTGCGACACCCCTATACTCTGCAGATGATCCTAATGCGTATAGAGCAATCGCAATTCTTTTGTCCAAAGATATTGCCTTTCGAAAATTGGTATCAGTCTTTCCAATATTTTTCAATTAGCTGCATAAAATATTAAAAACCTGTCGAGACATTCTAAAATTTTCTTTAAAAAACTCGTCGTCACTTTTTGCAACTTCTTTCTCCCAGAAACAACTCGCTCGGTACTGAAAATTGCGTGTAACATTATTTCTTAAGTATATTTACATTTTTGAGCACACTTACCTTCATCCAGACTTTCCTGCATATTTTTTGTTTTGCAATTGCATTCAATAAAATAGCACTTCGTCGTTGCAAATTTAAAATCCTTCGAATATGTTGTCGTCGTTTTCTTCGGTAATACTCGCTTCTCTTATAAAAAACATTATTTATAATGTTTATTTTTTTTTTCAATGTCTATTTCATGCAATAATATTATATTTAACATATTTTCCTCCATTTTTTTCACTATTTTTTCCTAGATAACAAATAATTTCGACTTCACTTCACTGAAATTTGACATTTGGTACTTAATGTTTGGCATATGACAGTTGAAATTATCTCAGTCAGTGGAAACACCTTCGCATGATTTTAAAATTACATCTTCGAAATCACGTAATTTCGGCGCAGTGGAAACGCCTTATTAGAAACATTCAATTTTAGAAAAAAAAAATTTCAATTATTTTAGGAGATATTCAAGTTCATGGTTTGAAAAATAAACATTTAATAATGTCAGCTATGTAGTGAAATGATGACCTATGCAATATTTTTTCCGTTGATAATTGGCGATATTGTGCCTGATGATGATAAAGTTTGGCAATTCCTATTAATCGTCATAGAAATAATTGACATTACTCTCTTTTTTGAAATGATAAATGAATTAATAAATGTTTTAAAACAGAACAACATCACAGAGAACATCTTCGTCTTTTTAATACTAATTTAAAGCCAAAATTCCACAACTTTACACACTATCCTAGTATAATAAAAATATCAGGGCCCCTCAGAAAATGTTGGTACCTACTTTGGTAATTTCCTGCAAAAATATCTGTTTGACATTGGGAAGAATTTGCAAATTATTTATTGCAAGACAAAAACTTTGACAAATTTTTCTTTCATGAAAACCACCAAGTTACTAGAAGTTGTTTTGAGCAAATTATTACTGAAAAATTTGAAAATATCTCAAACGAAATGAAAATATTTACTAAAGGAAATTGTAGAGGAATTTGCTTTACAAATAAATTTTATGTGGCCTGTCGTCGCCCAATACCCAATTGTATGTGTTGTGACCCAGGTGCCATTGACCCGAATCACATCCAAAAGACAAGACGTCGATATATCGGCCTATGCAATATATCGATGTGCTACAGATTTGACCCTGACAAATAAAATTTTTTTAAGGGAAAGTAATAAAAACAAAAAAAAAAGCTTTCATGGGAGCCTGGGGCCACCAAGCCCAATCCTCGGGGAGTTATTTTGAATCCGTTTAAGAGAAAAGATCGGGGAGCTCTTTTTTGCAACCCGTGGAGTATAATTGTGATAGCGGCCTTTTGCGAACTCGATAATAATAATTTGAAATAAATATAAGAGATTTTCAATTAAAATCGAATTGTTATAATTTTGTTTGAAAATCCTTTTCTGAAAGGCTGTATGCTCTTCCCTCGGAGCACTGTTACATACATATACTTAAAGCACATGCATATACATACCTACATCATGTAGGAAGAAAACATATTTATTGCAACGCATAACTAAAAGCATTGTGCCTACATAACTATCTACTACATCATTTTCACTGCATGAAGAATTTCAATCACTGACCTACGTCAAATATTCTTCATGTAAAACAGCGAAGATGTCGCAATACCCCTGCGCGCAAGAAGTCTCAAGTTGCAATACGACGACCTTGCGCCGGTGGTGGAACATATGTATGTAGGTAGCAACTAGCAAGATGTCAATTCACGGTTAATACAGTAAGCCACAAATGCCTACTGTAACCCGAGAATTACATCATAAATAAATAATAAACAGCAAGTGATTCTGGTTCTTGCAAAATACTTGTATGTATACAAACGCGACGAGTGCCACGATTTAATTGAAGAATGTAATATGCGTGACTTAACACTTTGTACAAGGTGAACATTATGTACACAAAGTGTTAAGTCGGAAGTAAAATACAGTCGGAAGCAAATTGCACATCTTCCGTACTGGGAAGTAAGTACAACATTTTCCCATGTATAGAATAAGAACAATTTGTATATATAGAGTAGCAAAATGTAAAAGAAGAGAGTAGTAAACGAGTATAATCAGAGGTATTCAGTCGTAGATTATTTTCATTTAGGAGCTGAGCTTCAACAAGCTACTCCAGATCTTCAATAGGAGCTGAGCTTCTACAAGCTACTCCATATCTTCGCTAGGAACCGAGCATATACTGCTAGCAACTCAACGTGCACAAAGATAAGCCTAGGAGGAATTAGACGCAACAAAGAAAGAAGGAAGAAAAGTCTTTCAACAGCACGGCACGCAGCATATGGAGTTGTGACATTATGACCTCAACTAGCAGCAGGTCTACAACTAATTAAGCAATTTGCAATATCAAAGCATTTTACTTCGCACAGTTAAATCAAAGACTCTATAATACAAAGATGTTCACAGCGAATGTGCTGCCATGACTGACAAAACGACACGATTATGCCCTAGCTGGGACGGGACCAATTTTTGGGCGGGGTGGAAGAAGAAGAGTTGGCCATTAAACATATAAAAGTATCAAAATACGAAAAGCCAACTTACGTAACTTATTACGTAATTTATTTTTCTTTCCCACAATTTAAGCTTATTCGCAGAAAAGCAGAAGTCACTTGAAATGTAATTAGATCTTCCATTTCTTTTCTCGCATAGATATATTTTGTAGAGTAAGGTATTTGTATGCAAATTTTAGAATAAGAATTCATATTTTAATTCAGTTCCATGTTAAACTTAAAAGTGTCCGGAATAAATCGTTGAAGTTGAATTAATTTCGGTTTTTTTAATTTGTACAAATATATTTTTTTTTGTTTCCTATCGATAATATTTATACAAGTTGCGTAAAGCGGTCCCATAATTAAAACGAGGAAAAGAAGGCAGAGAAAGCGGAACAGAGAGTTTTCAGTATTTATATAATTGTGGAAATTACCATTCTAAAGGAAATAGGCAGGCTCCTGATCGATGTAATCAGTATTTGGAACTAAAGAACATAAAATCTGGATAATACGCAGCATCATCACTTATTCGAGAAGCAGATGTAGAATACATGCGTACCCACCAGAATACGCATCAACAAAATTTAGCCAAGAACATTGACGAATACCTAGATGAGATGTCTAAACCAAAAACATCCGGAACTTTGTTATGGTCGTAGCGTACTGCATGCAGCAATATGCTACACTGAGCTGAGGACACGTATACGCCGGCTTTTATGAGTGGTGAAGAAAAGACGGACGAGATGCGACGAGAGAAAAGGAAGAAGAAGAATGTAGACATCTGTCTTGTTGTTCTGTTGTGACCCGGGTGCCCATTGACCCGAACCACAACCACCACAACCATAAAACCAATACATTGCCTTATGCAATGTATTGGCGTATATCAGGAATGACCCTGAAAATCAAAAATATTTTAATTTAATTACAATTGTAAATGCATTTAAAAATGCATTTCCATACTGAAACAAAATGCAATTTAGCATAAATTGCATTTTGTTACCAGTCATACATTCCGTTCACACGGAATGTATACATACCTACATACAGCTCGTCTGCTAAATTATCTGCATGTCCTATACACACATACAGTTTCTTTTCCTTATATTCATAAAAACTTAATCGAATGTTCATACATACACATAGTTATTCTCATCACCTAAAAATATTACTGTTTCAGATTTCATGCATATGCACTGTGCCTAAACTTTTTGTACATTCCCACGTACGATTTTTCACGTCTCGTGGGAAAGTAATGAAAAGAAAAAAGAAGCTTTCATGGGCACCTGGGGGCAGCTAGGCCGAACCTCGGGGAGTTGCTTTTTTCACCCGTCGTGAGGTAAACGTTGATCTTTCTTTCTATTAAGTAAAAAAAAATATAATTGTTGTAAATCAATTACTGCACAAAAAATATATGTAAGTGCTCGTTAATTTTTATAAAAGTTGATCACTTTAGTAAATTAATTGCTGCTCAAAAAGAAAGTTTACAATTTCTACTAATTTTTAGTTGTAGGAAGTTTAAAAACAATTTAATAAGTGAAGTTGCAAAAAAAATTCCAGAGTATAGCAAAAAAAATCAATAAAAATAAAATTATACAATAAGTGATACAGTGAAAATAAAAGGTTTATTTAAGGATTATCCCGGATAGTGTTTTGTAATTTTCCCACAAACTTAACGGTTGTGTGCTCTCTTTCCCAGAGCACGGCACACGACATTACAACAATTCAAGTGAATCACGCGAGTGCAAAATCAGACGGAAAAAATAATCTGAAATTTTCTTGTGGCATCAACGTCGAAAATATAAATATTTACGTAAGTTTCGAATGTCCTAATATTTAAATAATTTACCCTATTAATTGTTGGAATATTCACGTAATACAGGAACTCTGAAAATTATCTGCCCTCAGAGTCAGTTGGGTGGTTGGGGCAAGCAAAGAAGGCCAAATATCTGCGCCTTCCCAAGGGATGTAGGTAAGTGATGTAAAGGTCCCTTCAGGACCGGATGTGTGCGACGGCCTTTGGTTTGTCAGGCACGAATTCTTTTTGTATAATATGGCTGGTGACAGCGGCAGGTTTTCGTGGAACCTCCCCACACTCTCCGCCAATAGCCGAGGCGAGCTAGCGTGCCGTCCTGCACTCAACGCTGACCATCGAGTGATCTGTCAGCTCATGCTGGCAGTCTGGACTTCACGTCCAAGCAAAACACTCTAAAATACAACCATAACAACTTTAGTAAAATAGCGTTCAGTGGCTTACTTATAGAGGCCCCAAGTCGTATCCGTTTGAAGCATTTAATGCTGGCACTTGGTTGATGATTGAATCTACTTCGTGTAATCGTACACCAGAACAGCACTTTGATTCAGTCTTTCAAACGACTTCATGGAAATTGCAGCATTTTTTTTTAGGTTATTTGTTACGAAACATTTTATTAGCAAGGATGAACTTTTTTTGTAAGATACGTCTGTAGGACAAATGCCTTATATAAATTTCTATGTATAATTTCACTCCTGTGTATTCATGTGCTCTCACGATCTTATGATGTTGGAAAAAGTATAAAATGTATATATATATCTATATGTTTATAGGTTAATCCGTTCCTAATAAGTAGCAGTTTCCAGCGTGGGAGAAGATCTTCTTGTTGTTTGAATCAATTATGGTACAGTCGATTCGATTTTGGTAAACTCTCGGCCTTAGATGTAGCTCCATGGCAGACATATGGGCAAAATTTTTAGTTTTTCTTTTCGTAGCTAACTAATTTCAATCTATTACTATTAGCTTATTTTTGAATTAGCGCAAAATTTGTGTATGAATAAATAATTTAATTGCCGAGTTTTCATCTCGCATTAAACTAATTTCCTTTTTCTTTTAAATAGTATTACGTTAGTTACATTACTATTAGGCTTATAATTGCAGTCCATATGAACTGGAGTATTTTTAGAAATACATACATCATTATTCTAGTTATGATTGCATGTCAGGTGAGTACTATTGGAATTCCAATACTTTCAGAATATGATTGTCTACTATATGAACTAGGATTAGAAATATTAAACTGTCGATAGGTAGTAGTAGAAACCGGCTAGCTAGAGTCCTTCAGCCCTACTCACGATGAAGGTTGAATAGGTCCGCTAATCCGTTTTCTTGCAGGTTATCTTCAATAATAAAAATAATTTACTGCCCTCAGTGTCATATGAGTGGATGGGCAGTGAAGGCAGAACACCTGTGCCTTCAAGTGAGCAAGGGTAAGTGGTGTGAGGATCCCTTCTACTCATGTACCTGACGATGACTAGTTTACGAAAGTTCTTATGCCACAAGTTAGCATCCTGGAAGTGAAATCATCTCACATAGGTACGTTGCGAGTATTCGTACTGAATTTTACTTTATAACATGAAAGCTATTTTAAATGCAGTAAAAAAGAAAAAAAACACAAATGGATTAATTATGCATTAATTAAATATTTTACTGCTAAAAAATCATTATTATGTTAATAAATTTATGGCATAAAAAAACTATTGTTGTTTCTGTTTACATTTTGAAAGTACATCATTTTACCTTATTGAACTAATTTCTAAGTCCTGTGTACAAAAATAAATTCAGTCTTTTGATTTTTTGAAAAGAGTCTGGTGTTTTAGTAAAACTTAGATATATTTCAGGATCTTTTAAAACTTTTTGAAGTAATCATGAGTACCTGGGTGCAATTAGCCCAAAAACCAGTGTAATAATATTATAGGGTAAACTACCCAATTTCGAGCCCCCTGGCCTTATTCGAGCCCCATCCTGATTCTTCTTCTTTATCTAAGCCGATTGATAGAAATCTACTATAAAGCCATGCGTGTATACATAGCTGAAAGCTCTTAGAATTTCTTTTTGATGGACTCATCGCTTACAGCAATCGGAATTCAGTAGTTGTGCAATCTCCAAAGTGATTACTTCGCTGTGCGGGTGTTTTCTTAATAATTTTACCTAAAAAGGCCGTTTTCATATCCCACAATTTTTACCGTTCTTTATATTAAAAAGGTAAGTTTGATATTTTTTATGATTATAAATCAGTTGAATTGCATTTAGATGTGCTTTTAGAGATTTAAAATTGTAATTTACATAGAATTAATTGGGGGCTCAAAACTGGATAGATATATTCACATTTTCTTAATTCGAGCTGGGGGCTCGAATTAGGAATTTCTTTCTAAAAGTGGTCGGTCCAATTACGAGCCTACCCTTAATCACTCCTTTTGAAGGCAATTTTATTTAAATTATTTCATCATTATGTCAGAATCAGATTGTATAAAAAATGTCTAAAAGGAAATCTTATACCGAAGAAGACATGAAAGTGGCCCTGAATCGTATTGAAGAAGGACTTTCAATACATAAGGCCTCAAAGTTATTTAATATTCCTCGAGGAACCATTCAAAATCGACTGCATGGAAGAAATAAGAGAAATGTTAGAGGTCCTCCTTCCATTCTCTCTGGCGAAGAAGAAAAATTAGTTGTTTCATGGCTGCTCTCAAATCAGGAAAAAGGATTTCCTCGACGAAAACAAGACATCCAAGTTGTCGTCAAAGAGTTTCTTGATACTGCGCCAAGAAAAAACCCTTTTAACGATAATATGCCCGGAGAAAAATGGTATAAGTCCTTCCTCAAGCGCCACCCAAATCTATCTGTAAGAACACCAGAGGCAATAACTGACGCCAGTTCAAAGGTATCTGAAAGGGACATAAGAGGCTGGTTTGGAAATATAAAGAGCTACCTCGAAAGAAAGGGATATCAGGACATAATGAAAGATCCCGAACGTATTTTTAATGGTGACGAAACTAATTTTCTTTTATGTCCTAAAATCGGAAAAGTGTTAGCTGGAAAAGGTAATGTATTAGAACAACATGTTATGTAATGTCTACGAAACGGACCACGGTCAAGCTAAAGAGAATTTAACCGTGATGTTTTCTTTTTCTGCATCTGGGTACGTCGTTCCACCTATGATAGTTTATCCCTATAAAAGGATGAAACAAGACATCATAGATAATTTGCCGGACGGCATCAAATGGCAGAAGTCTGACTCTGGGTGGATGACAACGGAAGTTTTTTGTTTTTATGTGGAACATGTGTTTAGTAACGATTTGAGGAAGAAAAACATAACTTTTCCCGTTATTTTTTTCGTTGATGGTCGGTCATAAAACCCATATGACTTATCAGTTGGCAAACTTGTGTGATAAGCTGCATATTATTCTAATATGTTTGTACCCCAACTCTACACGAATACTTCAGCCAGCAGATGTTTCAATTTTTAGACCACTGAAAATTGGTTGGCAGAAGTCTGTAAATAACTGGCGACGCAACTGTATGGAGGCAAAAATCACTAAAGCCCAATTTGCACCCATCCTGAAGACTCTTATTGATACTTGTATTAAATCTGAGACGATAAGAAACGGCTTTAGAACATGTGGTCTATATCCATTTAATGCTGATGCAATCGATTATTCCAAATGTTTGGGCAGAAGCTCAAACAGAACAATTACGGAAAATGAAGCAAATGCAGAAAATCAGTTACAAATAACTGAACACTCTATTAATCTTCAACGCTTCCGAGAAATTGTAGGTGAAGTCAAAATGTTACAGCTTGAAAATTTTGAAACTTCTCCTTGTACTTATTCAGAGGATTTTATTAAGTTGTTTGAAGTTTACAAGGATCTTAAAATAACAAGTCAAGAACAGCACCCAACAGTAAGAAATTTTATATTCATTCCAAATGCAAATAAGTTAGTAAGTTTATATTTCAGCCGGAAGCAACCAGCGGGGTTTGTATTACGCATCAAGGAAATGAAAGCCTTATTTTTGAATACGACCAATTTGAAGCAATGGCTCAAAATGCTGAGGTAATTAGTTAATTTCGCTCTATAAGTAGGTTACTACTTACTTTGTTACAGATTCTAGATAAATTCAATATAATGGATATGTCTATGGTCTATGCTAATAATAATAACGTGGCAATTTCCAACTTTCTTACTGTTCCTGAAACACCAATTCGGAAAGGAATCAGGCACACTGAAAGAAAAACTTTCATCATTTCTTCTACCCCGTTTAGAGAAGCAGAGGAAGATAAAAGAGAAAAAAAGGCTGCGGAGCAAAAACTAAAAGAAGAACGAAAAATAAAAAGAGAAAATAACAAAGAAAGGAAAGAGGAAATCAAAAAAACTCGGGCGAAAAATAAAATGCAGCGGAATGAAAAAGCTAGATTCCTTTTAAAACAAAGGCAAGAAAAAACACAAACAAAAGAGACCGTGAGAAATACAACTAAATTAAAGTGTTCAAGAGTTTCAAACGAAAAAACAAATGCTTCTACACAGCGAGCAAAAAGAATTTTCAATAAAAATAAACAATATGACCTGAGAAAACCTAATGCCGTTATGCTGTTAGCAGCTGTGGCGGAATAATTAATCAAGCTGTTATTCTCATTTCTTCTTATTTTTATTATATTTTTTTTTCCTTTGAAAGTCCTGTTTTTTTTTGTTTATTTACATACATAGATAGATCTACTATAATTTATTTTATTACCCGTTTTGTTTTATTTGTATGATAGGTATGTAAATTTACTTGAATTAAATACCTATCTATTTCGTTTTAAAATTGTGTTTCTTTACTCCAAGAATTGGTTTTGCTTCAAATATCGGGGGCTCGAAATAGGAGGATTTGCACGGCTCGAAACTAGCCAAAAGGGGGCTCGTATCTGGATGATAGCGCATATTTCAGTTAATTTCTTATTATAACAATTCTACTAATATAAATTACTGTTGTTCGCTCAAAAACAATACCTTATTTCACAACCTATCTTAAGTAACTTACTTACTTAATAACAGAAGAATACACTAATTGCACTAAATCACAGAAAAGCAAAAAGCTCTTAAGGGGGCTCGAAACTGGGTGGTTTACCCTACGTTGTATATATATATCGAGCACGGTCACCATGTGGTTATACGGTGAAGATGAAAGCACGTCGTTATGTATTGCTAAGACAAATGTAGAGTAGATATGAGAAGCTTTGTAAAAAGCAGCTGTAAACAGCAGATGCCCGGTGGTAAAATAAAAGACTACTTGTTGTTTGTCTAACTATTAAAATCAATTACTGTTTATTGGAGTATCGCTACTTAATTTATACAAATGTGAATTTGCTAGCCTAAACTTAATTATTATTAATGCACATTAAACACGTTAAAACTAAACCGCTTATTTGCATTTATGCGCTTAAATCCGGGAGAAAGATGTGACGCAATATAATTGACCCGTATTAAGCTGGTTGCAAAAATGTAAACAAACGCATGTAAACAATTACAGTTACTTCTTAAGGTTTTGACATATATTTTTTTTTAGCGTATGTTTTGCTTAATTGCAATTAATCAATCGATCGCATTTATTGTGATTGATTAATTGAGCGATGGGTTTTGGGTCAATTGAATAATGCAAGAATGCAGAATCTGCATTCTTGTATTTTAGTTGATTTGGAAATTGTTGGTTTATTGGATGTGCAAATTCACATCACACCAGGGAGCCGACACAGTTGGATATCCGAAATAAAGAATTAATTAAATCGGTCGAATTAAAGTAAATAATATTTTTTTCTGTGAGACAAAAGGAAAAGGGAATTAAAATAAATTGTTAAAAAAAGGAGGCAACTTTTGATTATAAAATATTTATTTTGTGAGGGTACAATAAAGCTACCCGTGATTGTGAAATATCTATTTTGTGCCAGTGAAAAAGGAAAGAAGTTGTTAAGATCCAGTTGTTAAGCAATTTGCATCAGCTTAATTAGAATAAGTAATCCTTCTCACGTTGATATTGTCGGCATTTATTTCTCGAACAGTACATATGTATCTCTGTTAGCATCCCACACAATTGCATTTATCAACATTTCACTCACTGCAGTTATCACATTCCGGGGCACCAGACGCAAGTGTAACTTGAGTATCGCGTCCACGGTTTGCCTTATCTATTTTTTTCGCGTAAAGCTTTGTGCCGGCAGTTTCAACGTGAGAATGCTTAGTCAACTTTTCTCACGGTGAAGCTCCCGTCTTCACTTTGTACTTATTTATGTACAGCAATAATTAAGTCACTTTATATAGATATTTTTGGGCAATAATATTCAGTTTATTTTCAACCGTCAGAGAGAAAGGAACTTTTTTTTTGCACCACATTTAACCATTTTTAGTTTTCAGATATTTCTTATCTTGGTGTACAAGTACCAATGTGCTTGGGCATCCCCAACAATATCGTCTTGGTACAAGAACCGAGGCTTGCTCGTGATAAGGGAAAACAAAAAAGTTTACCCAGTTTAAACAGAAGTAATTAACAAAAGGAATAATTATTTAAAGGAGAATTAAACGAGAAGCACTATTTTCATTTTTAAAAAACCAAATGAAAAAAAAAATTAAACAGGAGTGTTCAGCCACACCTAAAGAGAAAGAAAGAAACAGGCCAAAATCCGTTTGCATAAAATTAAAAAAGAACAATTAATTTCCAGTTCAAACTAAGGGAGAGAAAAAAGAAAAAAAAATATGAATTAATGGAATGAATTAAAGAAATTTTTTTTTGTTATAATTAGAAAATAAAACTTAAACGTATCACAAACGGAACTGAATTTTTATTGACAAATGTCGATTTCACAAAAAAAGAAAACAAATCACTGCGAACCGAACACAAACAGCAAAAAAAATACAATCTATTAGAACTGCAGGTTATGTCAATTTACTAATAGATGAAAGGGGGCAAACTTCAGATTCCACAAGCGGAAATCCACCAAAATCTGAGCACCTACTACTGAAATCAGTTTGGTGGCAACAATAATTCACCACTCGTAACCATCCACAAAAGCAAAATGGCCGACTTGTCTATAAAAGGCAGAAGCTCAGTAACATCTGCCTCTTAGTCTATCAGTGTGTCTACAAGGTTCAAGTGATAAGGTCGTAAACAGATTTCAAGTGCAATTCCAAAGTTATCCAACTAAAGTAAGTACATTGAACCATCACATCACTTTTAAAATTTATAAAAATTTATTGAATTAGAAAATCGCAGCAGAACGGAGATTGTGAACGGAATTTCACAGCAATTTTTTGTGTGTTTTTTTTATTATTGCTTCAGAGGAAAACAGTTAACAAAACATCTGGCACCAAAATTTGTAGATGCTTCGCATGTATTTTTTCATGTGCCGGTTGTTAAATCTCACACATAAAATAAGTGAAAACAATTAAAAGGCATTTGGCACCAAGAAATTGTAGCTGCTTTTTTTGCATTCAGTTTTTTATGTGCCATTTGCTGCGAACAATATACCTACGTGAATTGTAGTACTTAGTCAGCATAATTTAGCATAAGTATAGCGTTAGTTGTTAATAAGTTTTGCTTGAATTATTTAGTTTTTACTTCAAGACAAAATAAAGTGGAAGCAAGCCCGCATAAATCGTTTTTTTACAGTATTTTTTGGGGATTCTGTTTGAATCTTTATCTATCATTAAACAAGGAGTATTATAAAAAAAATAAAGATAAGATAAATAAAAGAATAAATTTTGACTAGAGTCGAGATTCTTGGTTGGTTCGTGATAGGAAAAGACATCCCCTCCAATCGGTTCTCCCCGGAAGTCCTGGGAAGCAGGTGTGATTGTAGCTACAACACAAACGGGAGACAAGAACCACGGTATATTCCTCTCCTGGGAATACATAACAGTTTTTATAAAATATATATATATAAATATATGTGTGTTAGTGAAGAAAATCAATATGATCTCTTGGCTTTTCAGCTGGAATCTTGGGGAACTTTATGAACATATTCAATGTAAGATAAAATTGGTAAAAGTAGAGTAACACAATCAAATTTATTTACATTTTAGCACAAAATATAACAATAAAAGTATTGAAAATTATTAATATACATCATATCGAACGATTATTGTGCAATTTCGATTTAAGAACGTAAATTATATTTGAACATGAGCTGGAAAAATAGAGAGAAGAAATCGGATGTACTCTTAAAAGTTTTAATCCAGAGAACCAATTCACGCGCTCTTCACAAAATCAAATGTGTAAATCATTTTCCAGATTGCCTCCACCAAATAAAACTAAAACTTTGGCTGATATTTTAAATGAAACGAAATAAAGCAGAACAGTTATCCTAATGTTATTATAATGAACACAAATAAGAAGAACAAAGAATAATTTTAATTAATACGATTGCCAAATACTTTGACTACGTTTATATTAGAACAGCAAATTCTTGATAGATTTGCTTCTGAGAAATTGGTAAGAAATATGTTAAACATTTAACTACTAAAATAATTTTAATTGCACAGGAATTTTATCATATACTGTAATGTAATATACACATCTGTACAAGCATATATATGTACATACAACATGTAAAAAAAAACAGCACAACTTAAAATAGCATGAGTAAACTCACAAGTAAGCACATTCGTGTACACACATATATTATTGTGCAAGTGCCATATTAACTTGTGAACATGGAATATGAGACATGAGCATGATTTGTAAAAAGAAAAAAAAAAGAAAACATTTTCAATACTTCCGACAAACTAATAAATTAAAAAGAATCAGCAATTTTGTACAATTTAGCAGTAAGTCAAGTGACGCAATGTATTTCCGAATAACAGAAAAAGTGTGTCACAAAATAAACGTTCAAGTCATGCTATAAGTAAGAAATCAGTGAAATTGTTGATCTAGCAATTTCTTTTTGAAAGTTTTAATTCTTGTTTATGAAATGATTTTACCTAAGCAGCAATGCAATTCATTTTGTGTAAAAAGACTAACAGCAACAAGTAAAATCAGAATTGTTTCACATATCAAGTTGTGTACTTTCTCATTAAATTGCCTCATTAGCTTAACTGATCATAAAGCGCCACTTTAGCCTAATATTCAGCAATAAAGCAGTATAGGCAATATATTGGCAAACAGCCTGCCCTATAGCTGACTTGACGAACTCCGAATGTTAGACTCCATAAAGCGGCATTGTTAGCCTAGTCTAGAGTACGATTTATTAATCATCTTTGTCTAATAAAATAAAGACACATAACAATACATCGAAGAGATGCAGAATATATAACAATCTCTCCAATCGGAAATCTTTGGCAAGAACTCTGACAAAGGTCAAACAAAATTATGAAAGCAAGTCTGAACAGAATAGTGAGAAGGAGACTTTCGGTAACAAACCATTAATTAAGTTTTTCTAATTGCTAATATTAAAAATAATTCCTTAAAGTTTCAGAAGATGGCGCTGACATTGTGAAGAGATCTTTTAAAACCGACAAACTCTCAACCGAAGAATTCGACCATTTATGGCAGGCTTGTAGTCGGTCCAGGCTAAAGGATATATAACAAATTCTGAAATGTTATGGTCGTAGCATACTGGATATGACAGCTAGCAGCAGCATGCTACCCGCAAGTTACAACGCTACAGAATTCATACAAAAGAGCGCTTCCACTTACTTTGAGTTTGACAGTCAACAAGTAAGTAAGCTGTCAGCCATATTTGCCAAAAGTGTTGTGCGAGTTAAGGAAACCGAGAGGTAATCACACACAAAATAGAAAGAGCCTATCCAAGAAAGGAATAAATAACAAAAATAGAGATTAAACCGTAAATTGAGGTAAAGCGATACAGCGCTGGCCCGTTAAAAAAAACCGGTGTGATTTACGATTTACTCCGGAAAAGGTGCTTTCTTGAAATAATTAACACTAAAGTTGAGGATAAAATTGGAAATGTACCCAAAATGAGAAAGATGCAAAAAATAAATTTTTTCTGGTGTTATTTAACTTATTTTCTCCGAAAAATTGCATCCTTATAAATTAGGATTAAAAAAAGACACCAAATGGTTACTTTTACTTTTCAGCTTTATCACTCTGATGATTCATTGGCACAAGACCTTTTTTGTGCTAAATTAAATACCACATTTGGAGTGTGTACAAACATATTAGTTTTTGCCGCAAAATGTACCGTAACAAAGCCCCAAAAACACCATTCGATGTTAATTCTTGTGTTAATTCTGGTGTTTTTGAAGATGAAATTTTCTGCCATTTGGTTTCTTTTCTTTGAAGTGTTCGGTTGCGAGTAAAATGTCCGTGTTTAGTGTTCTTTATGAAGAAATCCGAAAGTTTGTGGTTGTAAAATCCTGCGAAGAAATTAAAGTTATTGATATTTGGGAAGCAGGCAAGTGTATACTACATAAAGATTACTGTGTTTTAAAGTTTAATTTGTGCATTTTTGGTGCAAAATGAAATAATTTAATTGTTTTACAGCTGTTAAAAAGTTTGAAATTGATATAGAGAAAAATCTTTATCTGTGTGATGAAAATGGATCAGACATTGACGACGAAGACTTGAAATGTACCTTTGACAAAACATTCTATATTAAGGAGTATTTGAATTATGGTAAGATATTGTCTTATATTGTTACTCTATTTTAAACTCAGTTTAAACGTAGTTAATAAATAACCTTTATTATATTAAATTCAATTGACTATGAAACGTTACAAGCATATATTTATGCCATCATAAAATCTGGTATTTCTTCTTTTATTACTAAATTGTTCTAGAATTAATTTCAATAAGTTATTTTATTTGCCCCGAAAAATTAAATTAAACACCGAATACGAGTTTTGCAATCAATAACATTAGTAAATTTTCAAACCTTTGGTTTTTTATTTTTTGACCTTTACGTTGATTATATTACAATAATTATTGAGAGATGTTCCAATTAGTTCAATAAATGGAAATATTTCTAATTGCGATATCTATATTTCTATGGCAATGTGATTAGGCCAGAAAAATATAAAAACAAACATCGTTTAAAAGTATGCGAAGATTTCGAAGAAGTCTTCTTTGCTGCATCATATTTTACAAAAAATTTAATTTTATAGAGCGCGTAAGGGATGCTGAAACACAAACGGATGAGCTAGAATGCCTTGCTACATTTACGTCGGTTGTGAAAAGATCAGATTGCTTTTTGGGATCACTTCCGAAAAAACTCAAGTTGGAAGTTGAGGTTCTACAGGAGGTACACGTTGAATTATGAATAATAAATTTTTAAAACTGATTTTCGTTTATCGAAAGGAACTAAATAATTATCTTGAGCATCATATGGAAGGTATAAAAATATTGAAGCTTAATAAAAGAAGTACGGACTTTCCAAAAAAGTATCGCATCAAACTCATAAATATCGTTGTTGGTCATTTAATTCAAATACACTGAAATTATCCATCAACTGAGAACAAAATTCTGTGGGCCAAAGATACTGCTCATATTTTCCCGAGATTATGTGAAGATCATAATCCTCAAAATTTTATATGCACGAGTATAATTTGTAATTTTCACATTTTTTAATTAAATTTAATGAAATTCTCAGGGCATCTTTTATAATCCACAAAGTCGAACTGGATTCTTTGCATTCAGGTTACGCACTATAAATAGATCATTAGGGAATAATTCCCGAAAAGAAGAACAGGACGAACAAATAATAGAAGAAATCACCTACGCTTTGGAGGAAGAGCAACAAAAATTAAGAGAAGATATAGATTGGCTTAAAACAGCTTGCCCAAAGAAAAATAAATGGGTATCTTGACTTTGCAATGGACAATGAGATACGAATCTAAGCATAAACAGCTGAAAAACATTGCTAAAGCATCCAGAAATTATATAAACATTTGCAAGACACTATCTACTAAGCACCAAGAAATTAACTACATTGATTATAAAAAGACAAATTTAAAATTGTCTCTTGTTTGCAAGGAAATATCAAAAGTGACTTTGGAATCATTAGAGCAAAGTGAAATCATTAACTTAAATAACAATGAAGAATATATTTTACTGAAAGAATTTGAATATGGTTTTTTATATAAGCCAAATTTTATAATTTTCTTAGGTAATAGAAATAATACAGCAAATTTTGGAAAAATTAAAAGATTATTAAAGAGTTCCTCAAAAATATTTATAGTGCATAAGTTATTAAGTACAATTTGTTTTGAAGAAAATTTAAACGCATTCAAATTAAAAGTAACAATAACATATGGGGTGATTTGTTTGGAAGACTTGTATTGGAATTAGTTTTCAGTTCAAAAAATTGCGAATTTTGCTATGTTGTACCTAAGTATAAAATTAATTGATTTCTAAAGAAGACCTCTGTAAACACGTATTGTTTATACTTATTTCGAATTCAAATAAAATTTTTTTATAAATTCTTCAAAATTGTTATCTTCATTTAAAAGTATATAGCAAATATTCGATCATTCCTCATGCCAAATTATTCCAAAAGAGGTACGCTGTATTCAATTTGTTTATTTATTTTAATCTAAGAAAGCTTTTTATTAAAAAACTTACAGATGTGTCTTGAATTAACACTCAAAAAGTTTAATTAAATTATCAATTTGATGTTTTCTTTTAGCACTCAAAAAGTATAATTAAATTATCAATTTGGTGTGTTCAAACCAACATTAAATAGCCACCTGGAAGTAAAATAGTTTAAAAGTTTCTATTTTTCTAATCATTGAAAATAGGTTGGGAACGAAACGATGTATACCTACCTACAAGCATATCGATAAGGCAGTTTTTAGTGGAGATAACAATCAACACCTCATGGCTACATTCCACATAAACAAATCCGGGACACAATCCAATAAGAGGAATGTAACTTGTCTTCGCTAACAGTGCGCGAATTAAATGGAATTAGATTAAGTAATCTGTACATTTAAATGAATCTTTAAAATAACAAATTAGCAATATTGTAATAGGTATCTTATTGTATAATTATAATCTAAATAACTTTAGATAGGCAAAATTAGGAACGGCAACAAAAAATGCACAAAATTCCAGTTGCTTTGCACAGCTGCTAGGGTCAATGTACTCTTCTAACCTACGCACAGCTGCTAAGGTCAACGGACTTTTCTGTTGCTACCTACGCACAGCTGCAAAGGTCAACGTACTTTGGTTACTATGCGCAATGTAAAATAATTTGTTGGAGCCGTGCGCAATTCAGAGGCAATATAAGTCGCAGGCCAATTTGAATCTTTCTCTTTTAGTATCCAGCTATCATAGATTGTGCATCGTTTTGGAATTCGACTTGGCGAGTGTAATTAAATAAAATTATTAACAAATTAACTTTATCTTGAGTAACGACTGAGATAAAGATATTTATTCTGGGTCTCGACTGGAATAAAATTTACTAATAACAACTTTATCTTGGGTAGCGACTGAGATAAAGATATTTATTCTGGGTCTCGACTGGAATAAATCTTACTAACTCAACAACTTTATCTTGGGTACCGACTGAGATAAAGATATTTATTCTGGGTCTCGACTGGAATAAATTCTACTAACTTAATACCTTTATCTTGGGTATCGACTGAGATAAAGATAGTTATTCTGGGTAGCGACTAGAATAACACAGACTAACTCAAACCTTTATCTTGGGTCTCGACTGAGATAAAGATAGTTATTCCGGGTAGCGACTAGAATAACATTCACTAACCTCAAACCTTTATCTTGGGTCTCGACTGAGTTAAAGATATTTATTCTGGGTACCGACTAGAATAAACACTACTAATACAACTTTGCTTTGGGTCTCGACTGAAGTAAAGTATCTTGTTCCGGGGAACGACTAGAACAAGATACTGTAGTATACACATGTAATACATGTAATAATAATATCTAAAAATAATCATGCAAAAAGAAAAACGCATCTCGCTAATAAAAGATAATTAATCACCTTGTAACATTATATGCACGTATATACAAACGTACATACATAGCATGAATAATAATAATGCACAATGCTTAATGGCATGATATGAGCACATCATTGTACGCACATACATTATTGTGCAAGCGCCATATCATGCTAGTAAACAAGTATATCTCATATTGCAAAACAAAAATTAACAGAAATACAATTTACTTCCAATTTATCAAAAGAAATTACAATCTTAAGAATCAGCAATTTGATACCATTTACAAGTAAGTCAAGTAGGTGACAAAAATGTGTGTCGTAACAATTGATGTGAATTATTATTGTAAAAGGTCATTCAATAAGTAAGAAAGCAATGAATTTGCTTATTGGACAATTCATTTCTGAAATTGCCATTTCTTGCTTATGGAATGATTTTCCATAAGAACCTATGTAAACCAATTATATAAAAGACGAAGAAAAGAATAAAGAACTCAGACTTGATTATCACTGCATTGGAGTATATTCATTTCTCACAATTCGGCTTAAAAGCCTATTGATCATAAAGCGGCAATCTTCAGCCTGATCAACCGACCTAAGCAAAGGCAGTAAAGCGGCATATAGCCTTGCCTTGCTTACCTTCAAAGCTTAAAGACTATAAAGCGGCAAATTAAGCCCAGACTTGAGCTTGAACATACAATTGAAAAACAATAAAAATCGTTACCACGAAGACCGAGATTGATGAGTAAAATATTACATAGCGACCGTTAATAAAATAAAACAAAAATATTACAATACTCACTAATTATTTAATTACCAACGCCATAAAGTCGATTCCATAGTTTTATACTGGTGAGTACATTTTTTGATTCATATTGAGTAATATATTTATACATACATACATATATAATTGCCATTGGTCAAAGTTGTCTCAACTTTGACACTGTCATACTGAGAATAAAATTATTATTGTGTAGTGAATAAGTGACCTTTTTTTTAATCTATTGAAGTTTAGTTCTTAAGCGTCGTGAAATTGAATTCGGTTAATTTTAGTTATAGTTGTAATTTTGTACTTAAGTTTTACGTGCGTTCAATAAACCACTGACTATAAAATATTCCCCGGCGTTATTATTTACAGTCCACGTCATTATTGATATTTTCTTTTGAGTGTTCTCATTGGGCAGAACAGGTGTTTTCTTTTAACACCTATAACGTTTACAATTTAGACATTAAAAACTTCCATATTAACTTTTTTTGGAGCTAATTTCTTTATATTTTTGCTCATATAGCATATTCAGAGGGTGCAATGATTTTATCCACTTAGGAGTTAAAATTTAACTCGAAATGTAATGTTTATTTTTGGCGTCATATAGCATATTCAGAGGGTGCAATGATTTTATCCACTTAGGAGTTAAAATTTAACTCGAAATGTAAACGTCCAAATTGATATATTTCATTTCAATCCAAATGGTGGGACCGTATTCGACACCGATTTGGATTGAAAACAACACCATTTTTCTTACTGTGAGATAAAAAAGGAATACTTCCAGCTGACGGACATTCCCCAAAGTCTTTAAAATCAGGGGTGCTCGACCGTTTATTAGACAAAGGCAACTAAAACATTCATTTTACAATGTGAATCAAATCAAAGTGTAATTTATACAGCAGTAGCGAATCCGTTGAGGACAAAAAAAAAACTCGTCCAGAAATGAGAAAGGCGGGGTACGGCTCATATGGGATGTCCAGAACCTGGACAGACACCTAAGAAGCCCCGTCAAGGATTGCTTCAGCTCTACCCCAACCATGCGCAAGAAAAATCTCAAACAACCCAATACCTTTCATCTACATCAAATGAAGAATTGGAGGTCATTGGCGTAGGCGAGGTAGATAAAGAATCATCATTCAAATCCATCCACCTAAACTTAACGGAAAAAATCTGTAAGAAAGGGGAATCGAGTAAGTTTTTATACATATATTATACAAGTCCCGGGGATCTCCAGTTCAAGGTGCTGACACAAACATGTCTAGACATACATATATGCCAAGAGTCGTGTAAATTACGTAATTACTTCGGCACGATTATCGTTAGGTTAAGAACTTGTTTAATTAAGACTATATTACGTAATAAGAATAAGTGAGACTGGCAAGTAAGGTTATCAGTGCTAACAAGTCAGGTAGTGTGATAGAATTAAGAACCCGACAAGTCTGTACATTTTGTGCCTAATGGCTCCTGTTTGCAAAAGGCATTCAGATAAACGGAACTGGTTGGACCATTCAGCGTTTAGTTTCATAACAGAACTAGGATAAGAACACATGAAAAGGCAATTTTTAGTACTAACAAAGTAATAACCAAATATGAAGTGAACATTTTTATTGTTGTTTTGAATTTTATTAATAAGTTCGGAAAGGTCAAAGAGACATAACATGAAAATTATAAATTAATTAGATCAAAATAATCCATAGATTACCTGGGACTATGCGAAGTTATGCTGTCAAGGTATTCGTCCATTTCAGGATGAGTTGAATAATTGCCCATGCACAAGTTCTCAACACCCTTAAAAATTAGTGTTTAGAAGTTCAGCATTTCTTGAACGATGAGACCAACATTTTAATGAGTAGAAAACTTGAAAAATGTTAACATTTAAATTATGCAAGAAGTATTTCGTAAAAACTTAGATTTGTCACTTTTTCGCTAAATGTGAATTGTATTTCTTCCGCAAAAATAAGAAAAAATCTTTACTCAATATTGAAGAGCTGTGTAGTTACTTTCGAGGTAATTTTCGTCTATTTACATACGTCGAGAAAATAAAACAGACGAGACAAAGAAAACGACATACAATCTGACAGCTCCTCTGTCAGAAGATAGACCTCGAACCATAGCGGAACCCTAAACCCAAGGTAAAACCTCGTTTCCATTCCTCTCCTAGCTGTCACTACAATTCTTCTTCAAATCTTCCCCAATTCAAATGAACCACCCCAACCTGTGTATAAAGGGTCAACCCATACGTACCAGCATGAAACCAGAGCATTTTGCTGGAGTTGTGCTTAGACCTAGAATCACGGTAAGTTTCCCAATGAATTAGTTTGACACGTCAAAATAGAGAACGAATATTACAAGTTCTAAATTAAAGAATTCCAATAATTTTATTGATAAAAATAGAAAACGAATATTGCACCGGCAATCTACAGTATGCCGACAATTTGGACAGAGATTAAAAGTAAACGCCAATCAATAATTACATAAAATTTATTAAAGCGTCGAAATTAAATGAAAACTGCGACATACAAAAAAATAAAAAATAAATAAACTAGAGAATGTCAATAATCTTTGAAAATGAACTACTTTGACAGATCTCAGGTAGAAAATAAATGTTGCTCAAACGGGTTAAAAATAAATGAGAGACTGTAAAGAACTTTGAAAATGAACGATTTTGACACTTCTTAAATTGAAAATCCGAGTTCTTTTAACAGTAGAGTATGTTATGGTCGTAGCGTATTGCATATAGCAATATGCTACACTGAGAAATACTGCAGCGTGTATGCCGGCTGCTGTCAAACAAAATACCCGAATGCACCCAGATCGAGAGAAGTGCATTTCCTCGAATGCGTTGTGGCATGCTGGTTGGGTGAGAGGAAAGAAGAAGACTTTTTCCGGGATGTCATTTTTGTCAGAGTCTGAATTGTGTTGGCGAAAGAGAAAGGAGCAAATTTGCGTGTGACTGTATTCCGACAAAATAAATTTTTTTTTATATATATATAAAAATCGGTCGAAATCCTCAACTTCAAAAGGTTTTTGAGGACAGGATGGAAAAGTCGCTATAACCAAGCTCCGGATTAGTCTTCCAAGAGAGAGAATAAGAACGTCCCCCAAAAAAAATATCAAAAAGGAAAAATTCAGGAAACGTGAACGGGGATTAGTAAAGTTCTAGTGTACTAATCGTGAGGAAAGCACCGCATCAGCGGATCCCCATTCTCGGCCAGTTGTCCACGCTGAGAATTTCACTGATTTTCCATCTCAGATGAACTAAATTTTGTATAACGTTCATATAATTGAGCGGGATCCACGTGAGTGGAATCGCGGAACAAGAGCGTTAGCGCTTCAGTATCCAGGAAGTCCACCTGAGATTAATAGGATTGCGTCAAACTACCACACGACAGCACCCAATTTAGTGTGAATATTGCATTGTCCAACTCCACGTTAACGTTAGCGAATTTGTAAGAGCTCATCCTTCCGGAATTACTCTAACTAGTACGTCCGTTCTAATCAAGTGAAGCCCGAAAGACACCTGCAGCACCAGATTTACTTCGTTTTAGAATCCGGCCACTCAATGAAAGATTTCTTTGTAAATTAATTTAGTGTTAGATACGAAGTTAGTCAGCCATCCGACATGGTCATGAATGACATTTATGGTTTTATTTAATTACACGATTTCTTTATCAAGCACGGCGGAGCATCTCAGAGGCGCCTCTGCGTGGGATCCCCAGCAATAGAACTTGTAAGTTACTTTGCGCACTTTTTGTATTCTCACATTTTTTGCAATTGAAAAAAAAATTAAATTAAGCTTAAATTAAAAGAATAAGATTGTGTTCCAACACAACGAATACTATTAAAGTACAAGTGCAGTATGACATAAGCGGTGCGAGCAATATTCGTCAAGTAAGGCCGCGGGCATAGATTTAATTACATGTTCCACTAGCGAACCCAAAATGTCACGACCATGGTATGGATAAACGTAAAGTTCAGAAGAATAACGTGAAATTTTGCTTTGATTCAATTGTAACAATATCTAGAGCATTTGAATGGCTCATTCTCGTAGTTCATATAGCTGGTACTCTTAGATGTACGGCATTAACTTTGCTTATTGTAAGTTGTTATAGGTTATAGGGCGATACGCCATGAAGTTGACATAGTTGAATTTAAACGAAAATTTCTTTTGTACGATAGAAACCTTGAACGGGGATTGTTGCAAGTTGATACATTAGATTGCTTAAATTTTTGAGTTCTTTTACATGCCTTGGTATCTATCTTAAGGTATGGGCAGTATTAATAATAATAATTAAAAGTATTTTTTGTTCCCATATGAACTGATCTAGAATTTTATTCGAAATGCTAAATTAAGCTGAGTGCATAGTTGATTTCATTATATAGCTCAAGGTTCGTTTATAGCTATAACGTTATTTGTGTATATATATATATATATGTATTGTCGCTTACCTGATTATAGAATATATGTCTACCTTTTATAACGTAACTATGACGCTGTAAGTTTTTCATTATTCCCTTCACTCTCCCGGAGCCCTTTAACGTGGAGGTCGCCTAGGTCCGCTTTACTCTCCACGACAAATCTTACCTTCAGTATGTACATATATACATACATATCGGGCGCATGAAATTTTACGTCGGTGAAGAGTGAAACGATCAAGCCTTCGCCGTAAAAGCTCTTATCAGCAAATTGTCGCGAGCTGCATGCATTGTGAGCGCAACAATGTATGCACGATAGCAAGACGATGCGATGGTTTGATATTTATGAAAATATCAAATTTCATTTCAACCATCGTCCATCGCGATAATAATGGGCATGTTTAAACATGTCCAGCGGCAAACAATATTCTCAGGATAGGAATGCTAATTAAACACTTTCATATCCTGAACTAGAAGACTTAAGATTTACGTTTTTGATTATTGGTTTCATGGTTGAGTTGTAACAAATTTTTGGATAACCGAGTTGTAATGAGAGTAATAAGTTTAACTACGCAGTTACTTAATTAGGAGTGCTAAGAGTCCGGTTTAAAAAATAAGTTAAGTTTGTGAATGACGTAATGAGATTGTAACAGGTTCTGGACAACCTGGCAGGAAAAAAAATAAATAAACGGTTTTGTGTTTGAAAGAAAATAGTGTTGTGATTCCCTACATTACAATCAAAAAACATTGGGATGCTTGACTAACTACGCTCAGGGCCAGTGAGTACCCCATATAGTTAAATATATATATATATTTTTCTACCCCGAAATATATAACAAATTGGGGAAGCCGGTAGGATAGTAAAGCCTGCTTTTCGAAAAGTCAAGTAGAAAACTATAAGAGCTTTAAAATTCGCTATCCTACGAACCGAAGGGGTCCCATTGACAAAGCCACTCAAGCCAAGTCACCCCCAACACTCGGGTAGATACCATCTCCTAGCGCCTCTGCTCCAGGCGGGCAAGCGTTCACCCCAATTAGTGCACAGGCACCACCGAGGCATAAAAGTGAAAAGTCCAAAGAAGGAAGTGGCCAAACATCCAAAACCACCCATAAGGACAAATGCAAGTCAGCCAGGACACAGCTCAACAAGCAGCCTGAAGTTTCAGCCAATCAGACAACCAAACGCTAGCAGTCAACGATCCGGAGTTGAAGAGGAAATGGAAGACGGCTCATAAGCCCCCTTTTCAACTAGATCCAGGGGAAGTTACGACGGCCAAGGGCCATCCAGCTGGAAAACAGACCGAAATCAACCGACCAAGGATTGAGAGGGAACTCGAAGGCGGTTAAAGAAACCCCTCTCTCAATCACAGCAAAGGGACCTAAGCAGGCAATGAGCCCCCCTTTCACCAAGAATGCATCATATGCCAGCCGACAATCCTGCTCTACCTCAGAGGGAAACAGACGCAGCAGCGAGGGAAAAACCTCCTCCATTTTTAGTCGAAGCGGGATCAGCCCCAGGTGCCAATACACAGCACCCCGGTGAAGGTACATCATCTGCTGCAGGAGATAAATCTCCACAGTTATCGCCAACAGGACCTCGACTCAGAAGCGGAACCGTTCTGCCAGGTTCTAATAGACAAGTAAGTCTTGACAAATTTTTAACTAAATTGTACGAGAGAGGGGAGATTCAGGTACGCTAGCCATTACTCAGTGTGATTCTGCCAGCAAAAAACTGAGTCAAACCCGCGAAAATAGACCAGCACAAATACAAACACTGAAGGAAAACACAGTTCGGTTCCGTGAGGAACTAAGTAAGCTTACTGAATCCACGCGCTACCTCAACGTAGATAAGGAGAATAGTAAAATTTTTAATTTTAGAATTAGGAAAGAACAACAGTGTTAATTTAAGTGAAAGTGCCGACGGTGATAGTGACGGTGAAGTGACTGAACCAACTCACGAAGACCTGCTGATTGACTGGCTGGAAGAATCCAGAAACAAGCTCAGTTAGTCCACTCAAATTCAAATTCTCAGTCAATAGACTACACACAATGGTGGACTACTCTAAAGTAGCTAAGCTAACAGCTCAACGCGTTCCCTTATTTTCGGGGGAAAGTACCCCACAATTAGGACGAGAATTACAAGCCTTCATCGGCTGCTGCAAACAAACTATGCAGTGCCTAAATAATGAGGAAAAAGTGGCTTTCATTCAGATCCTTCTCATGAGACTCAGAGGTGACGTGTATCAATTATTCGCATCAGACCTCTCTGCTTCATCAAGTAGAGGAACGTTTAAGTAGAACATACCTTCCCCGTGAGACATACCAAGAGCTAGTGAACAAATTAATCACTACCAGACAAAACCCGTTAGAATCTTTCACTGTCTTCATTACAATATTGAAACAGTTGTTGACGATTCGCAACGAAGCAGCAATACAGAAATATGGAGCTGAGGCAGTCCCAGCTGTGAAAACACAGCTGATGGATTTCTAGAAAACGCTTTAAAAAGTGGAGTAACTAACCCACATCTGTGTCAGTATTTGCTCACGCAGGGAGAAGGTGATTTAGAGTCATTTATACAAAAAGCCCTGGACATGGAGAAACTACAGCAAAGTGCTACATTCGTCCAGAGTCCTCTGGCACAAGCTCCTCCATTGGCTCCATGTAGACCCAGATTTACGAGTGAGAGCATACTATAGATCTCGTTATTACCAAAAGCCATCAACACCTATGTTCGCATCAGCTCGAGCTCCAAACCCAAATCAGTTTACACGCAACGTGAATAACGCAGGTTCATCACAGACACGACAAAGACCTTTAACAAACACTGATGTCAGAAGATCGGACATGTGTAATTTATGCCAGCGAAAGGGTCATACTTATTCAGATTGCCTTAGCGCAAAACACCCCTTTCTGCTCAAACTGCAAAAGCTATGGACATGACATCCGTAATTGCAGAAGAAATCAACAAACTCAACAGATTGTTCCTCCACGCCTCTCTCCTGCCTCCGAAATGGGAATCCCGGAGTCAGGGAAACGACATGCAGTCGACCCAAAACTCCCCGGCTCGACTATAAACCCAACTAAAAACTCAAAAGGGTCCCCTCAAGCGCCCGAATCCGGTGTCCGTACAGTGAAACTTCCACTGGACATAAGCCTAAACGGCCAAACAAAACTAGTAGTGGACACTGAGGTTAGTATTATTAAGAAAAGAGCAATTAAAGACCTCAACATAATTATTTCCAATGAGGGATGCACTTTACAGACCCCGTTTGGAACCGGAAAGACACTGGGAAATTGCAAAGGTAACTTCAATTTTAAAAATAAAATTCCCTGGAAGTTTCAGGTGGTACAAAACCTTATTAGGAAACAATTTCCTATCAACAAATTGTAATGTTGAAGCCCCAAATAAAGCACTCAAGTTTCCTTGTACGGATACAAATCCCGAAGAGTTTACAGACCGAAATCAACCGACCAAGGATTGATGAGCTTACAGCCTCATCACTTTCTCCATTGCCCCAATAGGCTAAACGCCAAAGCTCCATCAATTTATTCAATTTATATTTAAATTCTCAAATATCAATAACATCGATATCCGGAATTCCAAATTTCAATTCCCACGGTACAGAAATTCTAAATTCTCAGGAAAGATATTTCAAACGAAAACAAACCTATAAACCTTTAAAAGTTCATTTTAAAAATCTAAATGTATACTTACATGCATTTGTTTCGCTTTCTAAAAATATTTCCGCATAAACAATGCAACACATTCCCACATTAATTCCGCTTATCCAAAGATTTCCGTATGACCATTTGTTCAAAGAACAAACATTCGCATCACAATGGAAACAATGTCGCAACCCATTTTCAAGTGCACGACGCTTATGCACTTGAAAAAATTGACCGTCACCATATGTTTACCTTTAATAATCAGTTGTTTTTTCAATCTTCGCCAATCATATCTAAAAATTTCATCCTCAAGTATTAAAAAGTTATTTAGCAAGCAGTCAGCTTTAGTACCTACCAATTGATAAAAGATTTTTCCTCAAGAACTAAGTTTAAAGTAAAAACCAAACCTGTACATCAATTTAACAAAATTGCCAAAAATATTAAAAGTAAAGTCAATTATTAATTCTTAAGTAACAACACACAGTTAGTCCAGACAGTGTGAACATACAGCCACTCAGCCGCTCTGAGGTTTAAGGATTACCTTTGTTAGCATTCACAAAATGGTTCGCCAGTTCCTAACTTGAGAATTCCTTACAATAATTACACATCTTAACCTAGTCCAGACCCCTCAGAGCCATCAGAAAGACAAAACGTATATATAGTTAAAATGGTTCTACATATTAAAATATAAAATAATCAAACCACAATAAAGAAATTGAACAAAGCATACTAATGCAAACACGAAAAACAAAATCAGAATAAAATATAACATAATAAATCATCATCATTAAGCAAAGCAAAACATTAAATACAAACATGCCAAAATAAAATCAAAACATATAAACAATAACACATCTAGTCTAAATTAAAACAAAGTTTTTATTATGGACAAAACAATTCTGGTGCTGTAAAAGCATAAATATAAATCGATAAAAAAAAGGAAAAAAAAAGCAAACAACGGACACTTTAAAAGTACAAGCATTTGTAAGGTTCCGGGTGAAAGCGCAAGTGTGGACGGCAGCCTTAACAAGCAGATCTGAAACGATGTGGAAACGAAGAATGAGGGAGATGGACAGCCAAAATGAAACAGGCCATTGTCTTCTACTCAAGCTGTCTAGCGGACAACAAGAAAATTTGGTAAAGCCGAGAAGAAGAAAATTTTGCTGTCCAGCGAACAACAAGAAATCTTTGTATAGCCGAGAAGAAGTAATTTTTTAAAAAAATATTGTGGTGTTGTTGACGATCTATGAGGATAAATAAATTTTTCATCGTGATATTTGTTGGACGAGGTATGAGCCACGAACCCAATATAAGCAGGACAGACGGGGCTTGGATTAGTGGTAACTGGAGAGCATATTTTCGAAACAAAAAAAGAGGAAAATTTGTTCATTGCTGGTGAACAAGCGTGATTTAGCGAAGTCGAAGTAACAAGGAAATTATCAAGTTAAGTATACATATTTCATATATACATATATGTATATATACGCATATTGGTGTGTAGTTTATACCTTTTCTGGCTGGCTAGTGGTGTGTAAGATATACTTCCTAGCATATGGTATACATTTTTTTTTAGTCTCATAGTTGTGAACTCAATAGTACATATATATATATATTTGTTCTTGTGTTATTGCTGAAAATCTGAAAATTTGAATTGATGGGGTATAAGTATGTATTATAACGTTGAGCTGGAATAAACCGAATCTATGAATTAAGCTGGAAAAGAGGTTTATTCTTCTTTCGGGTTTCGTGATCTATCCCTCTTTTAGAAAAAGATCACGTGGCGCCCTTTCTTTTGTTGTTTATAGCAGTTTACAGGTTCGTTCCAGGTAAACCCTAAGAACTCCGCCGTCTCCGCGAGCTATCGTATACGTGCTCAGGGTGCACGTAACAGAGGAGCTTCTGCATCGAAGATCTGCCTGTTGGCTGCCTCCACCCTAATTTCATAGTAGAAGATTCGTCGTTCAACAATCATATCGACAATACCTCCAATCCACTTATACGTCGTACGTCTAATCGTTTTTACTACACTAAACTCTTGATGACTCGCGAGGCAGTCTCGCGCGAGTTACGTTCTAACCATTTTAAATAATAAAAAAAAAAAAATGTAGTAAAAAGACTCGGTTGGTTAGAACACTTTTACTTTATTAATTAAAAACACTTTACAGTCCAACTAAGAATGCGCACATTTCATTTGATACCTGACTTATATAAAAGCTTTTCTTGCTGAGGTTGCGTCTAGCGATATTAAGTTATTTCCTCTGTGTGAAAAGTAATGAATTCAAGGTTACAAAATGTGCGAAAATAAGAAATGAAAATTATGAAAATAAGCAATTTTGTCTTTAAGAAATAAATTTGGTATGTGAAAAATTATGCTATTTCTGAATTTATATATGAAGATCTAGAAGATTTATGTAAAAAGATATTTAGGCTGGAGTGGATGCGTAACTCGCGTAAATAATAGTTTAAAAAAAAAAACAAAACCAAATTGTCGTTCCGTGTTGCAGTATTTTTTTTATGAAAAATATAAACATATAAATATATTTTCACAAAAATCGCTTGCTCAATTCTCGAGATGGGACTTTTTCGGAATGAAGTTTCATCGTAAAATCAGGAAATTTCTAACGCTTGTAACGGGGGTGGGTGGGTATGGTAGGAGGAAAAACAAAAGTATGTGTGACATGAATTCGTCTGCCTTACAAACTCTCAAAGTTTCTCCGAAATCGGAGATGATCTAAGCCAAAAACAGCCCAAATCCCAATACGATCGTTTTCTTGTGGAATGTATATGCCCTGTAGGTAGTAATTTAGAATGTTGTCGCTTATGCTGTCGTCAAGTACCAATGAAAATGATCCTATTATTACCGGTACGTAGTATGTTTATTGAAGTTAAACTCTCTTCAGTGGCTGTTACTGATGTCGCCTACCTACTACGTGGTCTTTAATTAGTAGTGTAAGGAAAGTCGGAGCCAGCCTTAAGGCAGAACTCCTATAGGAGAAAGTTGCCAGAGCAGAAATCCTAGGGAATGGTCAGATGCCGCTACAAGCAGACAGCAAGTTAACACGACAAAGTATTAAACCAGCATATCGTGACGATAATTATCAAAACGTTACAATACGGGAACACTAATTATCTACAAAACTTCTTATGGCTAAATTACCTAATTGCATTTATATGTGTTTGACATTTTTTGTTGTAATGCAACTGGCTTGACCCATTTTAAGTATGTCACTTATCATGTTAATACATGCAGTTACTTCTTACGGTGGACGTGAATACATGTTTTGCTTAGAATGCATTAATATTATTGTATTACAGTTATTGTGATTAATTTATCGGAAATTTTGTTTAGGTCAATTGGTTGAAATTATATTTTTCTCAAGTGTGCATTTTTTGCATTTTTCCATAATTACTTTGATTAATTTATTAATTGTAGTTCGGTTTTACCTATAGTTACATCACGGCCCTTTATTTACATAAATGCATATAAAAACATCGAATATCGAGGTACGAATAAGGTCTCGTCAGATAAGTTGAATTCGAATCAAGTTGATCAACATCAGCATTGGCAATAAGGAACGCGATTCTGTTCAGTATACTTTAACCACAGTATATATCATACAGTAGCCCAACTATGTCAAAATTGTCAAGCGAGTAGGATGCTTCTATAAAGAGAAGCATGGGAAGTGGAAGAAACAGAACTTACAGCATGCACAAACTTGTACTAGAGGAAGAGGGACAAAATGACAATCAAAACTATTTCTACAAGAAAACAAAAGCTAAAAACAATTTGTTCCACTTCCCATGCCATTCGGCTTGGTAGAAATATCAAACTGTCACACACATTATTTCCTTAGAATATGTAGCAAATAGGAATGGTTGAATCGTGTATAATTCGTGTACATGAGTGTAATTTGTCAAATGTGCTTTTGTTTTGTGAGCAGATTTAGTCAATTAAAAATTATTTTGTGGAATTTAACAAAAGTACGTAATCAATTCTTTTCAAAACTATTTATCTTTGAAGTTTATTTAGTGCAAGGTTTTATAGTATCACTAGTGCCCGTTAAAATCTTCATATCAATTAGAAAAACAGAAATGAAGTGCTCGGTCAGTGCTTGCAAATATAAATTGGATTATAAACTAGAGAATCCTGTTTGAGGCAACTGCACTATCTAAATTATCTTTTTTGTCAATAGAAGCAAAGATTTATATAAATTAATTATGTGAATTGTTTCAAAATAAAGTAGGAAAAGAACATTTTTTACCACAAAACCTTTGTTTACTTTTTGCAAATTGACAAGTTGCTTAGAATAGGGATGGCGTGTAAATACATGTAAAAATGGACTACCAACACAACCAGAAATTCATTAGGCAAAATCTGGCTTCTCACCATTCCTGTTTGCTATATATTCTAAGGTTATTACAGCCATTTTGCCTGTTACACTGTCCATGGAACGAACACCACTTTGCAATCAAATAGCTGTTTGGTAATGGAACAATACATTTGCCGACTGGATGCTGAGATTTGTACTTACATAAAACTAATACTTCTCCCAACCATTGTGCAACTAGCTACTGTTCGTTCATTTACATCCGTATCATACTTAATAGTTCCCTCTTATGGGAGAAATTTTGATGTTTTTTTTTTTGTAATTAAAATTCTAAAATTCACTTTTCAGTAGTTTGTTCTAAGCTAGCTAATAAAAAATTACGGAGCCTTAAATCCGAACGTCTTCAGGAATCCAACCCTACAGCACACTATATGGCATGGCTTCAAAACTAAAGCCACCAATAGACGCGAGTTATGGACACCACCACTCAAAGTTGACCGGAAAAAACAAAATTATTTATCCCAGACGCAATACGACACCTTAGAATAAATCGCAGTACCTTCCCAGGGAAAACAGCAAATTAAGCTTTCCCACAGTTTTGTAAATTCTAATTTGACTAGCTTGCATTTCTTTTTTATCAAGTAGAGTAACAAATTATATTTTTCAGTCAGAATAGCCTTCAGTCTATTTCTCAGTTTTCTTAAAAATAAATTTCTCAAAATTCAAATTGGTTTTTAATTTTTAACTTAATTATTTTTCAATTACAATTTACAATTATTTTTCCTGACTAACGTCAGCATAAATCACAAAAAGACACAAATTTATGCTATTGTAATTTCAAATTATAAAAAACCCAAATCTTTTCAATAAATTTCATGTGATAATTTCCTGTATTGTCTAAAATTTCACCATTCAAGGCCCTCCACATAAACTCAGTTTCAAGAGGACTCGAGTTTCCATCAAAAAGTCAGATAGGGCACATGTTAAAAACTAGCAGACATAAGTTTCAGTTTCGAAGAGATACGCCGCCGGTTCGGTTACTAGTTGATTATTTAAATCAAAAAGCCTAGAATTTTTGTACATGTTTCTAATCAGCGAAAACCTGTAATTTTTTGTACTGTTTATTGAATAACTATACCCAAGATCAAAATACTAGTAATACACCTTTCGGCAAATAAATCTTACAATCAAGAGAAAAAGAAGAAATTTAAGTCTGTTATTTGATTCCCTCCTCGATCTCTCTTCACGGCTCTTCTCTTCACGAAGAAAGCACGGTCGCAACAATGGTGGCAGCGGTGGGATTCCAGATAGTAAAATCTGAATCGGTTTAATATCACTAGTAACAAAAGCAGAGGTAGTGAAATCTCGGTCGTTTTATTATTACCAGTAACCAGAGCTTTAGAAATAGCAAAATGTCAACGATGAATATTTTTGTTATCTCAAAAAAAAAAAAAAGTGAACGTGACCTATCTATCATCCGTTGTCGAGCATCGTGTAAGCTTAGATAAATTGTTTAAATAAAACATTAAAGAAAAAAAAGTGAACATAAGTGTCTAATGAGCCTACAGCTTTCCATTACCTCAATAGGCTAAACGCCAAAGCTCCATCAATTATTCATTTTTAACGTCAAATCATCATCAATTATTCATTTTCATTTTTGGCCACAAATATCAATATCCAAATTGCAGTTCCCACGGAAGAGAATTTCTAAATTCCCACGGAAGATATTCCAAACAAAGCAGTCCTATAAACCTTCAAATATTCTTCTTAAAAATCCAAATGTATACTTACTTGCATTAGTTTCGATTTCTAAGAGGAAATATTTCCGCATAAACAATATGCGAGATATTCCAACATTAGTTCCACTTATCCAAAGGTTTCCGTATGACCATTTATTCAAAGAACAAACATTCCCCATATGTGAAAATCCATTCAGCTAATTTGGCTTATGTGCCTGAACGACTTACAGCTGTAGCGATATTACATAACTGTTTTTCAAGATGAGGAAGTAAATTCCCTACACACGGAATTCCATGTTTTGAATGGCGCATGTTAAATCATCCAAGTAAATAGCCGAGTGCGATCTAAGGGAAGGCAGTCAGATTTTAATCAAAGTGAAATTCAGAACTAGTAGCCAGATCTTCGAGTCTAATTTATTCAAACTTAAATTTCTTAGTCTAATTTCCTGAGTCTTGTTATATAATCACAAAAGTGAAAATCCGTCGGTGAGAGTTTTCAACTTAATTAGAAACAGTTTTCCCCTGAATCATCGAACCTAGCTAAACCGGCAAGATAGAGTCTACAGTTGCAAATCTCTTTTTTTTTCAATAGTTTCGTTAATGATTAAGCTGAGTTTAAGCAGTGCATAATCAAATTACAGCAGTCACCGGGTGTGCAAGTAAAAAAATAAAAAAACATTTTCACCCAACAAGAGTTCAGTGTTTTATTAGATAAAAACCCAAACCTTAAGGGCCAGCGACCTTCTCCCTAGTGGAAAGTACATCGCAGTCCTTGTTGCGATGAGAAACAATAACCCGCGGCAGAACAAGTTTAAGCATCAACAAATTTGTAAAAATCAAGGTAATTTATCTGTTTTCTCTTTCTTTTCGATATATCTTTAAAAAAAAACATATTTTATATTTATATATATATGTATATTGTTACAGAACTACTTACTCCTAAGCCCGGCAGCCGCATATTCAAAGGCATACGAACAACTGTTGCATGTATCCAAGAGTACCATAGCTGATAAACAGCAACTAAATGCACCCTATTTCAGGCTTTCCCCTAGGACGCTTAGACCCGGTTGATGCACAAAGTTAATAAACCGTCCAAACGAAAGGCGACTAGGGGAATATAACTAGCCGAATTTGGTAAAAAGTTATGCCCCATTTTCCGTTAAAATCCACTCCAAATCGCACCCGAACAAAAAGAATCAATAAAACACAGAACCGAATTTCTAATAAACTCTTGACATTTCTATCATGCACGACATCTCTAACACTTCGGGGGTGAATATAAGAAATTTTTTTTTTTTAAATTCGTGTTATTAGTACGGAACAAATAAAGTATGAAATGAGTTAACTCCCCGATTGTTTCTCTTCTCTTTCCTTCTCCCGAGGTTTTTTCTATCTCTTCTAAACAGGTGAAAAAGGGACATCTTAACCGAGCAGCCATGATGTCATGGGAGGCCGGGGACGGCAAAGGATCAGGCCATCCGATCCTTAGGATTAACATTAGGTGAGTGACGTATGCGATCCCTTCTGGATCAGAGTGTGTGCATTTTCGTTTTTCTGGTCTCCGTTTCAGGAAGACAGGCACGAATTCTTTTTGTTAAGGGTAAGGTGACAGCGGCAGGTTTTTCGTGGTACCCACTCCACACTTTCCGCCAATAGCTGAGGCAAGCTAGCGTGCCGCCCTGCAGTCAACGCTGTCCACCGAGTGATCTGTCAGCTCATGCTGGCAGTCTGGACTTTACGTCCAAACGAAATCACTCATCATTATATACCATAACACCTGATTGCCACGAAGTGTTTATATCCAACGCGAGAGAGGAAATTTTGAAGCAATTAACCAGGAAATTAGTCTACTGGAATTTTTGCGTTCTGGATCTGCTTACTTGAAGACTAACGGCGCAAAAGGGTGCCCCGTGATAAAAATCAGCGTGCCAAGTGGGGCTTTCAAGGCTCCATGAAGTAGCCCGAAGTATATAGGCTACTCAGCAGAAACGGTAACACTTGTTTTTTCCTTGTTCACGTGTCTTCAATTGGAACGCCCGAACCCGACCTGATCTTACTGGAGACCGCTCGACCAGACGATAGGGTTATCGGACACCGCCAAAAATGGAACGTTTAATTTTATAACAATATATATATATATATAAATTCCAAATTAATTAATTTAATCGCAAATTTGTTGTGTGCTTATATAAGTTAAGACGCATTTCATTTACATTCTCACAACAGAACAAGGAATCGTATTTCACCCACGGCAACATACCGGCAGCACGTTGCAAGGCCACATTTCATTCCCAGGCATTTTATGCTGACCAGCCAACTTTCCGTTCACATGGATCTTCAGCCAGCAGTATATTTCCCAAAATTAGATTTTTAGATTTAGTTAGTTGTAATTTGCACTTCAATAAAATCGGTTGAAATAAATTTCGTGTTATTTTTTTTTAGTTCTGACCGAATTAAATTTATTAACTTATATAATTATACTTATCAATTACCTATTGGTTGTGCTTGTCTGAAGTTACCCTTAATCGACCCATACGCGGCTTTTATTTTATTGAGGATCGATTAGTTAAATAAAACAAAGCTGCATCATAGATAGCCTAGATAATGCAAAACTTTTTCAAAAAGTGTATAGTTGCGTTTTAATCTGTCGACTGGTACACGAAAAAAATATTGTGAAATGACTTTGACCACAGTTGAATCAAAGTGGTTGAAACAATTTACGTGCTTCCACTCCTGATAGAGATGAGAAAATGGACAACATTTTGGTGGAATATGGGGAAATAAATTTTTTTCTAGTAAGATTTTTTGTTGATTTCATAAGATAAGATAACTTAAACCTTCTATCTTTTTCAGTTGACTATTGTAAGCGTTAAATTACAAATCCTCTATGTATGAGAACAAACTAACACTCCACTGTCCATCAATAAAACATAATTATTGATGTGGTGGCCCGTCATAGTGGTCTCGAGTGTCTTGAAGAGAGTTGTTACCTGGCGCTCCTACTGAGTAGTCCTTTTAGTGATTTTGTGCTGACCTGAGACAAGGAGGCGCAATGGCGGGTTCTGGCCAATAAGCTCAGTGTAGTGTCTAGTGTACAGTGATTAAAAATATATTGTGAACTTCTTAAATTAATTCAAGGCCAGTGTCGAGGGTGCAAGTGATTCTGATTCTCAGAATGCTATACCTGTGTATTCTCACTCATACAGTGGGGTATGGAAGTGCACCTAATGCAATTCGGGCAACCAGCCACTGGAGTTGAGTATTCTGAGCATGATATGCGACTTGTGGTGTACACTCATACACAGAAGGGTATGGAAGTGCACCTAAATGAATACGGGCAGCCAGCCATTGGAGGATAGTACGCGGACACAAGTTCGCTTAAGGAATCTGAGTCATGAGTACTTTTCGGTACGTTCAATTCCATCTGTCGGTATCTGTGTGCTGTTTTCCTTTACCTCTGTGCTAAATTCGTCGAAATAAAGGTACACTCATGTTGAGTCAATTCTACGCCGACTAGTTTTAATTGCGACGGAGAAAATATTCTTGTAGCGTTTTTAATATTGTCTGTTTTCCTTGGATTAGTATTGAAGTAAGGATTCGAGGAATTTTGCCTGTCGGAATTGATAGAAACGTGTTGTATACCTAAAAAGGGTTAAAAACGATAATTATAATTAATAATTATCATTTTTTAAAAAAATGGAGAATATTTAATTTTCATACATAAATAGAAATAAGCTAATCATGCTCAAAACATGGTTAGCTTATCTCTCTCTACAAAGCGAGAAATTGCCATCAGTAATTTCGTCACATTCCTTTGCATAAAATCAAAATATTTTCCCACAAAACGACTTGGGAAAAATAAAAGTTTTAAATTTCAACCCAAGTCGTTTCGATTGAAAAACAGCCCCACGTTAAATCTTACCTTCAGTAAGATTTGTCGTAACTACGATATGTATGTACATATATACATACATACATATGGGGCGCATGAAAATTTTACGTCGGTGAAGACTGAAACGATCAAGTCTTCACCGAAAAAAGCTCTTATCAGCAAATTGTCGCGAGCTGCATATATTGTGATCGCAACAATGTATGCACGATAGCAAGACGATGGTTGGATATTTATGAAAATATCAAATTTCAATTTCAACTGTCGTCCGTCGCCATAATTCTGGGCATGTTTAAACATGCCCACCGTAAAATAGTTTTCTCTGAATGCTAATTAAGCATTTTCCTATCCTTAACGAAGAGACTTACGATTGAAAAATCTAAGTCTCGAGGCAGTCGAGTTTTAAAACTAAAAGTAACCAGTTGCGACAGTCGGATTTCTAGAATTGATTTTTAAAAAAGGTCGTCGCGAAAAGATTTCTTGATCCCAGGTGATTGGATAAAAATAATTGTGATAAAGTGCGATCCCAGATAACCTTGTTAAACGACAAAAGTTTGAGTCTCGGTTAATTACGGCAAGGTGTTGCTTCGGTTGGCGGTTTGATTGGAAGACTTAGTTCTGTGTACAGTAGTATTAAAATAATAGAATTACACAGAGAAAGTTTTTTTGTAAAAAGTGCTGTAAAATAAAATACGAGTAACGGAGAGCATCGCCTGTTAATTTGTTTGTATTCCCTCCCTGGGTCATTGAAAGGAAACCCCTCTCGAGTGAGTGATTAACTCTCACCGAGAACCAAAGATGCGAATAAGAGGTAGTGAATACAATAAGAACGCCCGAAAGTGTTTGGATATTGAAAGTAAGCCACGACAGTGGTAAGTCGTTGTAGCAACCCCGATAAATACATAACAAACGGGGATGCGGGTTTTTTCTTTTGCTTCTAAGAAGTTTATATGTGTGCGACGCAAAAATCAATTGATTGCATTTGGGATATCGAAGAAAGGGAACCGGCATTCGTTTGAAATTATTGAAAGCGGGAAGTACGTACGACAGTGAGTTAGTGATAAAGAAAATTTGAGAATAGTTTGTTTTACATTTACTAGTAAAAAGTGTTCAAGAAAAGTCAATAAGTGAAATTAAATGGTCAACTACTGAAATCATAGTTGATAAATAAAACCAGAAGTGAAGGATAAGTGAAGGACTACAGATTTGTTAGGAAGAAAGTATTAAGAGCGGATAAGTATGTGCAATAAATATAAGCTTGTTTTGATTAAGTTCCATTTTTTTTTTTACTCGATGCTAGTATACGGTTCGTTATTATTATTAACATTATATACCTATAATTCTTCGTATGTATGGTATTATCATTAAAAAGTGGAAAGGAGAAGAATATATTTCAAGTAAATTTAAAGTGCTTCTATAGGCTATAACCTGACGATGAAATAAAGCGGTGAGCCAAGGAGAAAAGTCAGTGGCAATCTGTATCCGGTGTGAGAATAAATTAATTGGTAAAGACAAATCACTAAAGTGGTCAGTCAGATGGGTACACTGTACATTTTGTTGTAAGCAAATTTATTTGTTAACATTTGGGCATTCTTTCATGATCCAGATATTTCACAAGCAAAATAAATATTCTAAACAATTTCACTTTCTCACGATGTTCATTTCCTTGCAATTCTTTTATTGCAAACAAGCAGCTAAAATGCAACACAAACTTGTGACCAGTTGCACTGCTTGAGCAGCTCACATTACGTCTGGCCATTCAACACCCTCAAGGTAAAATTTCTTGACTTCTATCTAGTAAATTCGTGAAAAATTTATTTCCCAGGGAGGAAAATATTGCATGCTAAGCTTTTTCATTGGATTTAGCTAAGTTAGAATAAGATCGCAGGTAAGAGGTTTTTGTTATAAAAAAAAATGTGAATTGATGGAATAAAGTTAGTTGCGTTGAGTAATTTTGGAAGAAACAAGCCTATTTTTCTTTTCTCTTGGTGAGGCTGCCAAGAGCATAACAATCCAAAACAAGTGAAGTATCAGTACAAGCACTGTTTGCTCCCACAGCAAAAACACGTGTAAGCTTAAGTAGCACAAAACCCCCTTTGAAAAGTAGTTATACATATCCCCGCCACCTGGCAGCTCGTCGTCGTGGTGGAATACAGTTCGCATCCCTGCACCTAATATTTTAAAGAAAAGATCATCAGTCAGTCAGTTATTATCACTCCTTCGAGAAGGAAGCCAGGTAATAAGTTAAGTCTAGTGACAGTACATGCGAAATGGGATTTCACATGGGGCGCGGCGACGAGTTCGCTAATTAGTTTTAGTTTACACACGGTACAAGCACCGTTGATTTGATTCATACCAAAATACGCATTTTGGTAATCTTCGTTATCCCAACACAGCGAGTATTAGTACAAGCACTAATTACTCTATCAACAAGACCACGGTTCAAGCACCGTTGGTTCTCTCTAAAGATCGACGCATACAAGTCAAGGCAAAAGAGTCTTGGCTCATCATTATTTATTCCGTCAAGTACTATATAATATTTAATGACCAATATCGTGTCCTACTAAAACACAGCATTGATAAATTAACTTTATTTTCATATATATGTAGGATCAGAAAAGCGAAACTTAAGATCTGCCAATGCTTATTTTCTGCTCAGTTCTACCACTCCATTTGTCTTTAATCTTGTGCATACTCAAGATAGTTAGTTCAGTTTGTAAGCAGCAGTCGAACAGTCAATTCAAGGCCAAGTTATATGTAAAAGAAGCGAAGTCGAAGGTCGTTGGAATCGCATACAGCAGAGAATTTTGTTAGCCAATTTAACGGTGTTAACGTAATCTCTCAGTCGTCTACTGGGTGCCAGGCAAATCATTTTAGAATGGGAATGGCTGAAATAGCTGGGCTGATCCCCGAATTTTCTCCATGCGATCCAAATAGCCTTAGTGTTTCTGAGTGGCTAGATAACATAGAGAGACTTCGTTTAATTTATGGATGGGATGACAGAACTACGCTATTATATTCCTCACTAAGGTTAAAAGGAGCTGCTCAATTCTGGAATCAGACCAGAGATTCTCTTGATGATACGTGGACAAAGTTTAAAACAGATATTATCAACGAGTTTCCAAGCGCGGTGGATGAATCTGCAATTCACGCTACATTAATGAGACGCAAAAGGAAGGAGAATGAACCGGTTGAAACCTATTTTTACGAGATTATGGCATTAGCAAAACGCGGTAAGTTAAATAGCGAATCAATAATGAAATACCTTGCCTCGGGTATTGAGGATAAATGTCTACAAACAGTTCTTACGGCGTCTAATTGTCGAACTCCACCGGAATTACTAAGCAATATTAAAGACTACGAAGACATTATCGAACAACAAGCCACGAGAAATCGGGCAATAGGCTATCGAACATTAAGTAGCAACAATGGCAGGCCAAGAATTATTATACAGACATCTGCATCAATGACACGGAAGAGAGGTGTAACAGTACCATATCAACAGAGTAGAAATATGAAACAATTCACTGGAAATTGCTTCAAATGTGGAAAGGTAGGACACAAATCCAATGAGTGCATAGTCAGGCAGCATAAAGAAGCGGGACGAAGGGAGGAGACCTTCAAAAGAATACAGATGTTAAGAGAGGAGGAGGACGAACTGTATAAAGATATTGAAGTTGAGGGCGTAGTCTTGAAAGCATTCATTGACTTAGGTAGCGAGTGGTCAACGATACGTCTGTCGGATTGTAACCAACATGGATGGAAGATAGAGGAGAAAAGAAGAATAACATTAAGAGGATGCGTGGGTGGAGTCTGTAGATCTCTGGGATCTATAGAAAAGACTGTCCGAATCGGTGAGTTACAGACCTTAATTGAAATCGCAGTAGTGGAGGACAGAGTTCAGGACACATCGGTGATAATCGGCCAAAACTTCACAAATCGTCCCGGAGTAAGAATAAAACAAAACATGGAAAGAATTACATATATTACAGGACAGTTTTGATGAAAATATACAACCACCGGCAAAGAAAACTAAATACGACGAGCACAAACAAATTAAGATCACTAAAACGCCGATTACGTGTGACGACCTCTACATCGGAGAACTGGGAACAGCGGAGTCCAGAAGCTGATCAAATTCATAAATATATACAGGGACTGCTTTGCGACGCAGACCAATGATTTAGGGAAAACCAACTTAATTGAAATGAAGGTAGAATTAAAGGATAAAGCTATTACTCGCTACAAGCCATATCGAGTATCTTACCATCAGGAGAAAGACTTGCTCGATAACGATATCATCGAAAATTCGCAATCAGATTATGCCAGTCCAGTTATACTTGTGAAAAAGTTGAATGCAGTTGTCAAACGCGAAAACTTTCCGACATCAAATCTAGAAGAATCGTTAAATAAAGTGACCAATGAAAAGGTCTTCATATCTTTGGACCTAATGAGCGGGTATTACCAAATACCTATATCTTCAGAATCACGGACTTACACGGCTTTCGTTACTGCTTTCGTTACATCAGTTCAAAAGGATGCCCTTTCGACTGACTAATGCTCCCGCAGAATTTTTAAGATTAATGGATAAAGTATCACAAAAAGTGCAGGACAAGAGAATGTTAATATATATGGACGACTGTTTACTGGTAACTGAGACAATTGAAGAGGGACTGGAACTTTTGGAGAAGGTGTTGTTGCAGCGTTCACCTGCACACCAAAGATGCAAAACAAATTAAAACTACAAACCGAAAATTGGAAACACACCTAAATAAGCGAATGCTCAACAGCATTAATAATTGGGTGGTGTGCGACTCAACTGATCACGAGTGTGATACATATGACTCACAGATGGCGTGAGCATCATATAAATTCGATAATTCCGCTAACGCCCGCAAGTTTTAATTTGGCGCAGGGGACAACAAGCTTAATGTCGGCTTGATTTTGCGTGGTGGGGGAACTATCATAAAACTAGCATCACGAGCATGCTCAAGCTCAGATTGGTTTATGCCGTCTAAGTGGAGTTTGCCACAAGTGGAATTTGCCACAGTTTTCTTTTGTTAAAGTGGAATTTGCCACAATTGGAATTTGCCAAAGTGTTTTTTGGCAAAGTGGAATTTGCCACAAATTGAATTGGTACGTACAATTTTAATAATTTTCTCCCTTTTTTGATATATTGCGTAGGTACCTATCCAGTGGAATAAATTGAACGGGGATTCTCGTGGAGGCAGAATTAGCAGAAATTCAGAGATTGGGATTTACCAATCTCTCATAGGGTTAGCCTTACCAATGACTAATGCGATTTACCAGAGGTCTTTTAGATAGAATTTTTTTTTTAGTGAAGTGCGATAACCTGGACTTTGACTCTGCACAGCAGCTGGAATGGAACCTCGTATGGCAATTAAGGACGGACACGGAGAAAAGTTGTATTTAACATTTCCTTCTAAAGTGAATTTCAAATAAACTGAGTGTTAAGAGTTGATTGTTTGACTTAAGTAAGAGAAGCTATCTCATGTTATATTTTAATTCGACATTTTTAAAAAATAGCTAGTAATTTATACAGAATAAAATCTGAATAAAAATAAACTTTGAACTTGAAAGGATATCGGCATTTCTTTTAATTTTATACAATAGAATCAGCCCTATCCCTGATTCGGAAGGTTAGTGTCGACTAGAGGCGTTGCCACAACAGCTAACCTTCTGAGCAAGTGTAGCGTACAACTGCCATTACAGGTGTTGAAAGTCATCAAAGAAGCAAATTTAACATTAAAGACGAAAATGTGTTCCTTTTTCAAAGGCAAGGTACACTTTCTAGAACATGAAGTGTATGCTGCCGGAATTCGACCGGGAAAAGTCAAATGTCAGGTGATTCAGAGCAACAATTAGCATTCGACGTACTAAAGGAAAAATTATCAACCAGGCCCATTTTAGCAGCATATAAGCCAAATGCGTAGCACGAGGTTCACACGGATGCTTCTTCAAAAGGATTAGCTGGCATGTTAATTCAAAAATCTGCGGAAAGAATTAAACGGCCAGTATCATACTTCAGTAGAGCTACAACAGCATTGGAAGAAAAATATCATAGTTATGAGCTCGAGACGCTTGCGGTAAGGCTTTTCTCTTTTCCTTTCATAGGTTCGTGTTGACAACCATACGATAGAACGAGAATAAGGCCTTAGTGAGCAATTTCGCATTTCGCTGTTTAAGTAGTATTGTTTTCTTGTAAAGAGCATATTTTAACAAATATCTACGAAATACATTCGCGTTAACTGCTAAGCAAACCGGGTACATGACGCTCTCATGAATTAGATCGTTTATTGTATGTGTCACCAGACCAGATTGAGGCGGTTGTGAAATGTCCTTCTTTGGATTTGCTTCAGTAGTTATTCAGTCTCCGTTCAGTTGTGAACTTAATCTATTGATAGTGATTATTTGACGGTGATCTTAAAGTGAATTTGTTGCTTTCTCTCTCTTGCTAAGTGCTGCTATTTATACCTGTTAAATTTACCGTTAGTGCCAGTGCTCTGTGTTTTAAAGTGCAGTTATAAATAAATTATTATCGCCAAGGGAGTTACATGTACGAGTATGTAGGTACACAGGATGAAATAAAAGGTAACATTTTGAGGTTTCCAAATATTACAAGAAATTCTTTTATGCATTTTGTGGATAAAATCACTCAATTCTGAAAAATTAAGAAATTATTTCCAATTGTTTTTTTTTTCATAAAAACTGCAAACGGATTGGAGAGGGTGTTTAGTAGTTTATTTTGTTGTAAACGTTAGTTACTTCAGTTCTACATATAAACACTGTGTCTTGTACTGGATTTCGACATATCAGATGTACAATAGAAATTGGAGGAATACCATTTATTATTGCTAGGGTTTTTTATAATTTCGAGAAAAAAAGAAGTAGCACTAAAACAAGTTGATCAAGCTGTATTGAGAAATAAGCGAAAACACTTCAAAAGACAAATTTTAGTGATAATCTACAAGCAACAAGCAACAATTGAAAACTCTTATTTTTTGTTTTTTGAATCTAAAGATATAAATGTGTAAATTTTAAAAGGATTTTTACTAGTTAAAGCAGTGTTCTTCTACGGCAAAGTATTATGCAAAGATGTATTTAAAAATCTTTAATAACTTAATTTCTAGTTTTATCTCTAAAACGTTTTTAAATTAATTTTTATATTTTATTAATTTAAATGTTTAAAAGAAAATAAAATACAGATTTTTTCAGTTTTTTTATGTAACGAAAGACCCCGGTTGATTTGATAAATTACAACGGCGAAGTAAACTTACCACATTCATTTGGCTAAGTTTTAACAATAAATTTAAAAGCTAGTTCGTGGTATTTTGTGTATTTGCACATAAAACGTGGTTAAGGTTTCAAGGAAACAAGGTAAAAAAAACATAAATAATTATAGTAAAATTGAATACTATAGCTATAGTATCTGTGCATCATTCTTGTAGAATATTTCCATTGGTCTAAGAAGCGTAGTGTACAGCCAGTACTTTTATGTAATCCAACAGCCAGATTGAATTGAAGAATTACAACGGGGAAGTAAATTTACCGCACTCATTTGGATAAGCTTTAACAAAAACTTTATTAGCTAGTTTGTGGTATTTTGTATATTTACACATTAACCGTGGTTTAGGTTTCAAATAGAAAGGTAAATATACTTAAATAATTACAGTCAAATTGAATGCTATATCAATAGTATCTGTGGATAATTTTTTTAGAATCTTTCCATTAGCTAAGAACGGCAATAGTATAGTAAATACTTTTATATGGATATTGCACCCAACATAACATTCAAATAATTTCAATAAAACCTGCTCTCGCCAGTAAAAACTGCCTTGAACTAGTTCTATAGAAGAATCCAACAATATCAAAGCATACAGCCAAATTGTTTGAATCCATTATAAGTATGGAGAGTGAAGTATCATTCGCGAATGAAGATGAAATTATTACGGAGTTGTTGCAAGAATGGGGTTGCTCCGATTTGTCAGCTGATTTCAAAGGTAAATCGGTTTATTATTCAATAAGTAATAAAAGAACTAAAACATCTACATTATTTACGATTACCAAATTCCTTAAGTATTTTAAAAATTCTTCTTCTTCGGTTTGAAAGTAAAAAAATGTTCAGATAAATGTTATCTAAATTATTGTGATGGAGAATAGAAGAATTATAAGAACTTTTATTTTTAACGATTCTAAATCAAATCATAAATACAAGAGATAAAAACAACCGCCTCGTTTTTAAAAGAGTATATCTACACTAACTACCTTGTTGAAAATTACTTAGGTACAATTTAATCAAATGAAAAACCAAATAGTCAAAATTACACATATACTGAGCAATAAAATAAAATAACACTGAGGAGTGATAGTCGAAAGTTAAAATGCATACAGGATGATTTCTAATTGTTGGTAATAAATTTAGCAAGAAATACGTTGAGGAGTAACGAAGAAAAAATTGTATGAATGGGTAACAATGAAATAAAGACACAGCTTAGTTATGTTTTTTGTTAAATATTGGAGTCTTTTCGTGTGTTTTAGTTTTTTTACCTGAAAAATTTTGTAATTTTTCTAAATAGTGTCTCAGAATGAATCCAGATAACTCAAATGATTGCCGCTTTTTTTTTATATATATATTTTTAAAGCAAAGAATTCCAAGAAGAAGTTTTGAAAAACTAATAAGTTACAATAAAAAAAAAATATTTTCCACTAATAATATGTAATATGATAATTTTTAATACACAAAATAGAATGTTTTTAGCTTTTTACAGCAGTCCAATTATCCATTATGCTTAAACGTCAGAAATTTTACTATCAAATTTAATATAGCTGAACTCGTTTTTTTTTTTATTAAAAATCGCTATACAATTCAACAATTAATTGCTATTTCTAGCGTTGGAAATTGATCTTGAGGTTTTAAAATATATTAGTGATGAGGACATAAGAGATTTAATTCCTCGCGATAAACTTGGCTTGCGGGTAAAATTCAAGCAAAGACTTAAGGAATGGAGACAAATTAATGTAAATATGCATTACAGAAATACTTATGTAAATTTTAAAATTCGAAACATCAATTGCAGGGTTTTCTTAGTTCTGTTGCTGTAACACCAGAAAGTATAAACTCATGGATTTCAAAAACTTCTCGAATTGACAATAGCCCATCCTCCTCTAAAAGTGAAATAAGCACAACAGTAGGCATTTATTTTTTTCTTAAGCTCAATAAAACTTTTATGTTGCAGAATCTTAAGCAAATTTTGACCCAATCTCTTCCTGGAAAAGCTATTGTAACTGAATATGAAAAAAATGGCTCACTTTCAACTTTTTCACGAGGCAATTTAGCTAACATTATTGCCGATTTTTGGATTTCTGATGGAACCAAAGTAAACCAGAACAAATTCAGCCAAATTGTAGAAGAAATCAAGTTAATATTTCCAACAGAGGAAAAGGTTAGAGCTAAAATGCTTATTGGGAGAATTTTCATACTGCATTTTTCCTATGATAGATACGTATTTTTCTTTTACATCATAAATACAATTTTGTAGGAAATTTACTATGTACCACGTACAGCAAATATAGCACCGAGAGGAAAATTGATCGCAAAATACTACTCACGGTGCCGGAAGTTTCGTAAGATTGGATTAATTGAAAGCAAGTACAAACCTCCAACTGCATTAAAAAGAAGCATATTGCCTCTGGATGAAAGTATGGATTCAAAATTTCTTTATAAATTTCTATGCTAACCTCCCTTTCTAAATATCTTTGCTAACAGCAGCAGATGAAAACGAAAATGAAGTAGAAGAAGCTCATAAGTGGCTTTTGTATAACCGGGATCCACCTGAAATTGTCAATGATAAGTGGAGAATTACGTACAAGAAACGCAGAAAAGATGTGTTACTTTCAAAGGATGATATTTTTGAACAGTGGCCTACTGTGAAACTTCCAACTGGGTATATTTATGTATGTTCATTTGGAATTAACCTAGACGAACACAAACTTGTAAGGCGGGAGGGTGAGGGGGGTCCACGTCAGCCGTTTGGGAGTTAGAGGGTGATAAAGAAAAAAAGCTGGGTTTTCACAAAACACCCTGTATCTTGAAAAGTCCTAAGAGGAGAGGAGTACGGGGTTGGCTGAGCAGTCGTTGGAAAGGCCATGAAGTTCTGCATACAATCAGCTCTTACCTATCACCGTACGCCCTGTACTTTTCAAGAAACAAAGTGTTTTGTGAAAATCTAGTTTTTTTCTTAATCACACAAAAAAAATTTCTTGGAAACCTTCAATTTGTGACGCTCAGGCGGCATTCGCACTTCACGTTAATGTACGTTACACTTATTGAATACTCTATAGAGTCGCTAGATGGTGGTTAAAGATTCAGCAGTTTGACTTCGAACTGGAATATATAAGTGACAATAGAATGTCTCATGTAGATGCTTTGAGTCGTGCTGTAACTGAGGAGAAACGAGAAGAGGGGAGTACTGATAATACTGAAGCGATAGATATGATGGTAGTTACATTAAGGGAGAGCGATTGGGTTGTCACGTTGCAAGGACAAGATGCTGAAATTATGGAGATTATCGACATTATATCGGATAAGAAACACAAGCAACATAAACATATGGTCAGGAACTACGAACTGAAGAACGGGAAGTTATTCTACAAAAACCACCGACGACGGATTAAAATTCGTCGTACCGAAAGGTATCAAATGTGACATTCTTCGGACATCTCACGATGGTCTAGGGCATCTAGGAGCAGATAGAACCTTGCAACACATTCGGAAAACTTATTGGTTCGCCAAAATATATAAATAACTGTATACCATGTGCGTATAATAAACGAGGTAAGGATGAAACACGTTTTCAGCTGAATTACTTCAATACGGAACCGATACCATTTCATACTGTACATATGGATCATTTGGGCCCATACCCAAAAAGTAGTAAGGGAAATGTACATCTAATAGGACTCATAGATGCTTTTACCAAATTCGTAATACTGACGGAGAGGGTCCCTACTCGTCATCACCGATTTCGTTCAAATTCACAGTATATGTTGGGCTTGACTAGAAATGAAAGTGTTGCAAGTCTCAACTCCAGATGGCCAAGCGAAACCGAAATAATGCATATTGTACAAATCCACCCCCACCCGATATCTCGGCTAAATATTGTACGATTTGCAAAATTCTTTTTGCTAATTCTTTTGTGACTTTTTTCTGATTTTTTGATCATATTTTCCCTCCCCTTCCGATTAAGTTGCGAAATTAAATTTTCGACGGGCAAATTTTCTGTCTGAAAAATTCATTTCGAAACTTTGCTCCACGAATTATCGTTTAATCCAATTTTCGATTTTTTTTTTGATGCACCCTTATCAGAAAATTATCTATACAAAATTTCAGGAAGATCGGGTGTCATTTACTTATTTAAAAAAAATAAATCTATAAGAATTTTACGTGCCCACTTTTCGCCATCTACCGGCTATCTCTGGAAACCCATGGGCATGGTACTTAGGTACAGAATCTGAAACCTACATATCTCCTCTGTCGTTGAAAAGTTACCGGAATGAGTTTGGCGTTTTTATTCAAAATCTACAAATATTTTACAGCGATAACTCCCACAAAAATTTGCAAATTTGAGCATTTTTCAAGGGGTAAACCTACAACAAAAAATCGCGATTTTCACTTTCATCCTGCCATGTGGGTACTTTTTGGAAAGCTCTCGGTGAGTACGTAACAAAAAATGAGATAGATTTGTTTTCCGCTCCACTTTTCGGTAGATTGGACACAAAAAACCATTATTTTTTAACTTCGGAATCCACATTTTTCTGATATGGTGCCATTTATCTGCACTTTCCTAAAATGTTTTCAACGTGTTATAACAGCTATATTAATCCTTGGGATGTCTGCTATTTTTGTACAATTTATCTTATGCTAATGGGATAATCCTTCAAATAGTTACATACACATACATATATACGGGATATAATAGCCAATCCTCTCGTCATGCATTCCTTTATGTCGCGGCGGCATACTTCAGGCAGCATTTCTGTGCACCTTTCTTGGTAAAATCACTTGATTGCCAGGCTCTGCTTTTATTATTTAATGCCTATCTTGAATCGGGACACCGATTTAGGACGGATCCCTTATTGGTAGTTTGCCTCTTTACCGGCTTGTGCTTGTTAATTGCTATCTTGTCTGGCGACGTATTTATTTCAGGCAATAAATGCAAAGAACTTTTGAGAGGTTTTGGATAATGGAGTAGGTACTTCAGTTATAACTAAATTGTCATTCTATAAAATTAATGAATTGTAGTATTATTGTAGTTAGGTAGCTCACTCGCTTGCTAGCTCTTGACCGAGTAACGTGAATATTGTGGAAAATATCCAGTCGACCTAAAATGTCAAATAGTGAAAATGAACATATTGTTGTGCCTGAAACATCAGCAGGAAAAGAACAGTAGCCAGATGGTGAAAGCCTCCACAATGAAGCCTCGACGCAACGATTAAAAACGGCGCTGAAATACAGTCTACATCTTCTGGCCGAAGAAGATCTAATCACATCAGAAAGTTTCGCGGTTATAACCGAAGAGCATATACAAATCGGAAGTAAAATACACGAGAGAATATTGGAAGTGTTATCTGAGTATACATTTGTTTGCGACGATGAGTTGATTCAGTCCGAAGAGGTCGAGGAAGGAAGTGGAGGGTGTCATTTCGTCAAACTATGACTATGAACCCGATGAAAAGAAAATGAAAGAAGATCCAGAACTCGTTTCACACGATTACAAAATAATGGCAATTAATCTTGCAAAAGCACATCCAAAATGGAATTTGAAGAGACTGCAAACGAAAGGAGCATCTCGCTGGAAGCATGTACGTGATTTGAAAAATTGGGAAGAATACATTAAAAAGGGTGGAACTCGGAAGAATAAATACAACACAATTGATACCTGGACATATGATCGCTTCGTAGAAGCGCGAGTAGGAAACCAACCAGTAATGACAAAAAACTTGCAACAATGGGCACTAGCTGCTGCGAGTCAATTCACAAATTTGGAATTCAAAGCCTCAGAAACGTGGGTCACAAGATTTAAACGAAGGCATAAGATTCATCAGAGAAAAGTTACGAAATTTGTATCGGAAAGAGAGACTGCCACTATTGAGGAAACCCTTGCTGCTGCAGAGAACGCCAAACTCATTCAACAACAGAGGAGATATGTAGGTTTCAGATTCTGTAACTACCATGCCCATGGGTTTCCAGAGATAGCCGGTAGATGGCGAAAAGTGGGCACGTAAAATTCTTTTTTTTTTTTAATAAGTAAATGACACCCGATCTTCCTGAAATTTTGTATAGATAATTTTCTGATAAGGGTGCATCCTCAAAAAAATCGAAAATTGGATTAAACGATAACTCGTGGAGCAAAGTTTCGAAATGAATTTTTCAGACAGAAAATTTGCCCGTCGAAAATTAAATATCGCAACTTAATCGGAAGGGGAGGGAAAATATGCTCAAAAAATCAGAAAAAAATCACAAAAGAATTAGCAAAAAGAATTTTGCAAATCGAATAATACTTAGCCGAGATATCGAGTGGGGGTGGATTTGTACATTATGCATTATTTCGGTTTCGCTTGGCCATCTGGAGCTGGGACTTGCAACACTTTCATTTCTAGTCAAGCCCAACATATACTGTGAATTTGAACAAAATCGGTGATGACGAGTAGGGACCCTCTCCTTGAGACCAGTCGAGAACACCACAACGAATTATGTGATTAAAGTTCTGAAGGAGTTGTGACAATTTTTCGGATCGCCTATCAAGATTGTTACTGATCGAGGGACAGCGTTCACATCCAAAATATTTCATCAGTATTGCAAGGAAAATCACATCACTCATCAAAAAACTGCAGTGCAGACGCCAAGAGCAAATGGACAAGCGGAACGGTATTTTAGAACCATTTCGGCACCAATCACAGCAACTACAAGTAGGACGGATGGGCGTGATTAGGACACTCATCTACTGGACATCCAATGGGGTTTAAACTGTTTACCTCATCGAGTCACGCCCAAAGCCCACCAAAACTCATACTTGGATATGAGCCAAGGCGGTTTCTACATAACGTGTTGACAGCAGCTTTATGTGCAGATGTAGAGGAGACCCATGAAAGCATCTCTTTGGAAGAATTACGAAGGCTGGCAACTGGTAAGATCGAAACTAGCAGAGAAAGCAAATTATGGAAAATAATGCTAAACGACCGCCTCCACGTAAGTACAACCAAAGTGAACTTGTTTTGATTAAGAATGAACAGAGTGCAACGGACCAACCTAGGAAACATTTACCAAAATATAAAGGACCGTACATCGTTGACAAGGTCTTAGGGAAGGACAGGTACTTGCTCAAAGACCCGCCGGGAATACAAATTACTGGTCAGGCTTTTACCTCTGTATATGCGGCAGATCGCTTAAAACCATGGTGCAGTTTGCAAGAACTGGCGCTGAGCGAAGAGGGAATTGCGGTTGAAAGCGAAGATGATGAAGAGATGATCTAGAATAAAATTCAAAATAGTTACTTAAGAGAAATAAAAATTTAGCCATGTTATAAAAAAAAAACAACTATGTTGTTAGTATACAACCTGAGGCGTTTTCTTTCTTTTCTTGTGCTATAATAATTATTCTTGAGGCAGATGGAGAGAGAAGATAAGTTGACGTTCCAAGGTGACGAATTAAGTGACTACGAGTAAAGGAATGGTGAATTCCTGATATATATATACATATATGATGATGTGAATAGATTGAGGCGTATTGTCGGGCTCCGTCCTTGGATTGTGATTCAAAGTGTCGCCCCGGAATAGCGCGAAACCTGTTGAATTTGAAGTCACCCATGTGGGGTGGACTGAGCATGAAACCATAAAGAAAAAGAAAATGACTTGCAAGTAGACGTATGAGTACGTAATGGGTTGAAATAGCTGTCAGGCTCCGAGCTTAAGATTTCGATTCTATGTCCCGACCTGGAACACTTGTGAAATCGTTAGACGTAATATGCTAGTATGTTGGAAGTGGATATGACGTAGATGTTTACAAGCTCATGATTGATAAATTGTGCGATTGTCTTGTGTTTGCCAATTAAAAAAATATATATATATGCATGTGGTGTAGCCGGCTGTGAATGAGAATGAATGGTGTAGTTTGAAAATAGAATGGTTGAATGTGGTAGATCACTGAGGACAGTGATATTGCAGGATGGCCGAGCTTTAAGCGTTAAATTACAAATCCTCCATGCAAGAGAACAAACTAACACTCCACTGTCCATCAATAACATAATTATTGATGTGGTGGCCCGTCATTGTGGTCTCGAGTGTCTTGAAGCGTCAAACTAATTTGTTGAAGAGAGTTGTTACCTGGCGCTCCTAGTGAGTAGTCCTTTTAGTGATTTTGTGCTGACCTTAAGCTTCAGGGCAGGTCGAGACAAGGAGGCGCAATGGCGGGTTCTGGTCAATAAGCTCAGTGTAGTGTCTAGTGTAAAGTGATTAAAAATATATTTTGAACATCTTAAATTAATTCGAGCCCAGCGTAGTGAGTAAGATTCAGGTTTAATCAAAATTATCTTACACTATGAAGCCATAAAATATCTATAGTTCCACAAGATTTGTAAAAGATCTTCCGCTATAATTTCAAATTACTTTCAAAAGCTATTTATTGAAATGGCAGAAAGAAAATGAAATATTGCTTTTATTGTTCTTTAAAATTTTTATATTATTACATTTCATCATAATTAGTGCTGTGATATTCTCAATTTCACATCGTCTGGCTTATTTAGGAAAAGTTGTTCTTGTACTCCAATTGCAAGGAGTCTTCTGGGCCAAACTCATCATTAACTTCACCACTATTTATGAGTTTTTTATGTACATATAATTCAAATGAAATGATGGGAGAGAAAGTTATAAGTGATATTATAATTAATACATTCAGAGGTCGTCATGTTTAATATTTTCAGGACATACATTTTCAAAAATCAAACGAAACACGACAAGGAAGGAAGGCATTATCATAAATACAAAAATACGGCATCAAATCTCAGAAGGGTCCGCTCGGTTTCCATTGGATGAAACAAAAAAGAAACCCCCATATAAGCCACCTAAAATAATTCGAACCAAGTAATGTGTAAGTAAATGCTGATAAGCAATATGAGACTGGAAAAGAGTGTCTTAATTTTATGAAAAACAGTGGGAATCTGTTGAAATAAAGTGGAAGAAAACATCAAAGTTAAGAGTGCACTCATTTAAATTACCGGAGTTAGCACACTATCATCAATCTTGGAAGCCTGACGAGCCTACACAAAGCTATAGATTGGTAAGATTCATGTTGAACCTGACACTAATATCCTATAAATAAATACTATTAAAAAATATTTCAGAAAACTCGGTGGACATGCATTTGGCATGCATTACAGAAATTTGCTATCCTACCATGCTGATTGAATCATAAATTATAGCAGGATTCTTTGATATAGTACAGTACACCGCACTTCACTGGAGAATACAATTTAAATTATATTAAAAGTGATTAGAAGTAGCATGATTTTCAAAATATAAAAAAATTCATAAAAATTTATATCTGCAATTATACAAACATAAAACTTTATTCCAAAAATGTTTCCAAGTTTTATTTTGAAGATTTGCAAGGATTTATTACTTTTTGATATTTTGATTTAATGTTTTTTTTATAATAACTTTCCATATTAATAGGTCGACATTGACTACGAGGAAAACTTTACAACTTTACATAAAGATGAGATTCATTTGTAGAAATATTTATTCTGTTAATTCAGAAAAAATTAAACCACGAATTTCAATCAGCAGTAGCTGATTGTACAGGTAGAACTGTGTAAATTTCATTAAAATATAAATTCTAAGTACTTGCATATATTTGATTAGATATAAACCGAAGAGATTTAAATATATTTAATACTTTATGGTTCCTACTGGGCAAACAAAAGGAAAGGACAAAAAAGTTTGGAAATATAGTATACAAGACAGTGAAGCAGCATTCATATTCAGAGTTAAGACAGTTGCCGACTTAGAAAATGCAATCAGGAAACGTAAGAATAAATATTTAGAATTTCCTCAAATAAAATTTACATTTTATACCTAAGGTACCACAAGGAATGTAAATTTATATGGGAATTCGTGCAGATTTATTTTTCCAAAGATGATACTATAGCAAGAATTAAAGTCTATTAAGAATTAAAAGTTCTTCCCGATTATGTAAAAATACTAAAAACCGTTTGAAGTTTCCACACAAAATTTAAGTGAAGAAAAATACATCACAGCCAGTAGAGTGATTCCTATTATAAATTGTTTGAATCATTCAATTAGTGATGCATTTCAAGAAGGGTCTACTGTTTATAAATTGAAATCCAATTTATATGCTTAATGGCCAGTTTCACAGTCCAGGCTTAAGCCAGAGCTTAGCTAAGCCACGGGTGTGACTTAAGCCTACTCGGTTTCACAGCACTCAGTGAGCAGAGGCTAAGTTAATCCACAGATGAAATATTTTAAGTTGTCAGCACTGCGGTAATTGTGAATTTTTAAAGGAAAATTGCCAGTGTGAAACTCTATGAAGAGAAAGACATCAAAACAAAATAGTGTTATCACTCGTTTATTTAAACTGTGCGAAAAATGGAGAAAGTTAAAAGAAGTGTTAATTTTAGTTCGGATGAAATTGACCTTCGTTCTATTAGAACTAGTGAAAAAATATAAAGATATTATAGAATGCAAGAGAACAGACCAGGTGAGACTAGGAGAAAAAAGAAAAACATGGACAGACATTACTGCTGAATTCAATGCAAGAATAGGTAGAAGTGTTGCAAAAAAAAATGCGAATTTAAAGAAAGTACAGGAAAGAACATAGCTGCAGAAAAGTGCAGCATATATGCGACTAGAGGTGAACCAGAATCCGCTAGTAAGCTGTCAAAACATGAGGAGACGAATCATGAATTAATTGGTCCACAAATCAATGGATTTGAGGCACTTTACGATTCGGATCCTGTAATCCTATTATTGAACACGAAACGAAATTTCGAATGGAAATTTTCGTACATCTGGCACCATTGAACACGAAAAAGTCAATTTTTCAAGCTGAACTTTTCGGACATTTTCTCGTTGACATTTCACTTATCGAGTTATGGAAGTGCGGAATAGTTTATGCAAACAAACAATCATGTAAGTAGTTGTTATTGGTTTTATTGAGACTTTTACCTTAAAAAACAATGAGATAATAACTATGCATTATTTTTAGGGCCAAGCTTACGAATACTAATCAATACAAAACGTTGGTTAATTTTATAGTCAGCCATCCAGATTTGGCACACGTCTTCACTTTCAGGAGGCAACATGATATGGTCGCAATCCACAGCTTTGAATGTGAAGCGCTCTTCCATTTTGGACATATTTCCAATTCCATAATATCCAAAATTTGTGATAACACAACAAATACAGTAGATTGAGACATTCCAATATTTAGATCTTGGCCCGTCCCACCTTGATAACCACCTTCAGCAAAGAATCTCAATGCCGCAGCAATTTTTAATATCGGTGGTATTGATGTAGAGCGAATGGTTAGTTTAAATTTATCATGCATCTCGTCTAATAAATATCTAAATGCATCCTTTGAGAGTCGTAGGTGTTCGTAGGTGTCTCAAATATGTTAGACTGATCGCGAATTCGCTTTCGAATAATCCTTAAATTTCCCCCTCCTCTTCTTCAAAAAATAATGCATTGCTATCCATTTTTAAAATAACAACACTTGATTATTTTTCTGAAAGGACACTATGAGAATTGACAGATTAACAGAAAATCTATTATATATCGAGGTTTTGTACTAGATTACTCTTTTTTTATATGGTAATGCTTTACATAGAGTTCGTTCGCATTCAATCATAGTTCGAATATAGTTTTTCGTACATAAATTTCGAGGTCCCGAATTTCGTTTCGTGTTCAATAATAGACCCCCTGGTCGGCATGCCTTATGGTTTGTAGAAGACTGTCTCAAGGCCTCTTCAATCTAAAAAAAAAAAAAAAATCGAAAAGCAATGCAGTTTCGACAGAGAAAAATGGCAGAAATTAGCAGAGGAGAAAATAAAGCTCGTGAAGCTTCAACAGAAGTGCTTCGCTAAGAAGCATAAAGTGGAGATGCAACAAATGGAAGAAGAGCACGCAGCAAAGTTTGAGGCGATGGAAAAAATAAATTCGCTGAAGGTCCAACTCTTAAGAGAACGAATTAAAATCCAAACGAAATTTTAATTATATTTAGATTCTAATAAACTAATTAAACCAAATCGAAATACTTTTCATGGTACTAATTACAATTACAATTTACAATTTCCATTTTCACATTTTACTTTTACAACAGATTCCTGAAATAAGTTTGGAACAATAATTCCCTTGTTCTGTTAGAAGAAGCATGCCTTTGCACACCACTCTGCCCACTATTCACTATCCTTATTTGATCTTCCATACTATCATGCAAAACTGCGTGCGGGCTCTCCTTCATTGTTGATGCAACTTATGGTATGCAGTACTGCCGTAGAAACAATAACGCTTTGAATTCGTTGATATTGCTAATACAGGGAATCTTCGTTTCCAAACTCCATACAATCAGTCAACACAGTTGCGAGCACGAATTTGACATTCGTTGTGTAAATTTTCCTCCGGATTATCATAAGTATGTAATGGAGACATCACATAATTTCCGCCGACATATCCACCATCTGCTACTGTAATGTAAATAATGTATCCAGAAATAAGTACGAAATTAATGTGTGATGTAAATCAGTTTAAGAGATCGATCGAATATTACAAAACAAGTACACGCAACCTAAATCAATAATGGTCACACAATTATTATTATTATTACTAGGAAGCGACTTGTAATGTATCGATGCCTAATTGATTGCTGAAATCACAAACAAAAATTAATTAAGCAATCCCATGAAAGTAGGTGAGTGCCAGTATCGCGAAATGATTGGGAAGGTTCCGGGGCAGTCTGAGTTTTAGAAAATGTGGAGTTTTCAGTAAACCTTCGATAGGTTAAGAACGCGGCGTAATTGTATAAATTGAATATATAGAGTAAATAAAGTAGTGGTTTTTATATTATTTCGGTGGTTTATTTCAATAATTTCATCCCCAAATAAATATCCATTACACTACAATAAAATCTTGAAATTCACCGTTTTCAAACCAAGAACAAATTCTGGAATTGTTAAAGATGGTTGAATCATGGACTGATCCTGGCCATCTTGCTACAATGTCCAGTATTCATGTTTGAGCATTAAGTGAGTAGGGTCCCTTGCGGTTCCGAAAAACTTCAGCACTTTCTCCACCTGATAAAATGTGCAATGAAATATTATTTGGATAAACACAATAAACAGAATTCAGAGGGATATGTACATACCAGGTGATTGCATCCGGACTTGTGTCCAGTCCATTGCTGCAATAACACGAGGAAATCGAGCTATGTTATAAAAACGTAAAACATTATCCGAAATCATCTGTCAGCGGGAAGTGCACAAACTTTTCTCTTAACAAAGCAGTGATGGGAAATTTTTTTTACAACGCGAGAAGCTGTTGACTGGGATACGCCACAAAAGTCTCCAGCTGAAATTAACAGGCCTCCGTCGGCATAAAAAACAAAGAGTTAATAATATCATGCAGGCTGGTGACAACGCGCTGTTCCTATATGATAAAATTTTTAATTTTACACTGCATTATAACTTACAATATTTACCAGTCAGTCATGCTTTTTATCTGCGGTTGTATCAGATCCAAAATCATCATAGCAGAATGTTTCGACAGTCGGAACCAAGAATAAAAATCAACGTCGTTTCATTTCTCGAAATGTTGCGGTTTGAGCAGCTGTTCAATACACCCTTATTCGCCAGTGTGTAAAAAACAACAGTGAACCACTACATCCTTATTCACCAGTTTGTAAAAAACAACGTGCCTGGTTATTGAAAAATGTAAACATTTCTACTTCACATAAAACAAGTATATTTCTCTTTGTCACACACATGCTCAATTTCCTTAAAGCTACATGCAATTCTTTCTTTCAAATATTATAATCATTTTTTTATTTTATTTTTTCTAATGATGTCCTATTCTCGTGGGTGATCTCTTTCTATCGATCAGCTGTTCAAGAAATTTCTCTTGTAGTATGCCCTCGTCGGTTGCGGGCGCCTTCTTATAATTTTTTTACGGGGCACACTTTGTGATATTATATTATACATTTCTTCGTCGCTTATATCCTTTGCATCAGATAAATTACTCATTTTTGTCTTAAACTGTTTTGTTTCTTCCTAGAACGTCAAATGGAATGATGTCACTATAGCTACCAGACAGTAGGGGAAACTGTTGACGGGTGCCGCACGTTGTTTCTCTCTCTTTCTTTTGAGTGTCTTCTATGAGGTACTTTATTTTCAATTCTGGTCCATTCGGTTCAGTTGTTGTTTGGTCGTGAGCACATTAAGACGTGTTTTTGTGTTAGGTGTTGTTTTTTTGTAAGAAAAGTAAATTTTTTTCTTTCAGCAATTTTAATTATTAAAAAAAGTTACAGAGCTTACTATAATGAGGGTTTAATTGTGCCATTACATAATATTAAATTTTATTGTGAATCCTTCATTTCACAATTTAAATCCATATAATAAGAAATATAAATTAAATTGTGTACAAAGTGCCCGTGTTTAAGAGTGGCGCACAGTAGTGTGTTGAAGAGTGGCGCGTGCACCACTCTTGGACATATTATATTTTGTGAACAATATTTTAATTTATTTCTTAATTCTTATTTTTTGACAGAAATGCATTCCCACATTATAACAAAATGCAATTTAGCATAAATTGTATTTTGTTATCAGCCATACATTCCACTCACACGGTATGCACACTTACCTACATACAGTGTCTTCTCACTTTTTTCCGTATGTACGCTGTACATACGTACATTACCTACTTAATCCAATCTAATTGTATGTAAATACATACAAACAATTATCAAAATTATTCGCGCCCTCTTAAAATTAATATTTCAAGACGGGCGCACAAGTGCATATCGGATTACAGTTTTGCATTGATGCATATAGCTCGCATCAAAAAACTTTTGCATTTTCTCACGTACGTTTTTACAACGTCGTGAGAAAACAATAAAAAGAAAAAAGAGCTTTTGAAGCGATCATGGGTACCTGGGTGCAATTTTCCCAAACCTCGTGGAGTCCGTTTTTTAGCCCGTCGAGAGATAGTTGGTTCTCCAAAATTAATCAAATAAAATATAACCACGGAAATTAAAAAAAAAAAAAGGGGAGTTATGTAAATTAACTAATGCGACCCCGAATTTGAATATAAAAATAAAGTGGAATAGAATATGTAAAAATCTATTATCGAATCTTATAAAGATTAATTGGAATAGAATATGTAAAAATCTATTATCGAATCATATAAAGATTAAGGTGAAAATTATAAAGATTATTGTGGAACTTATAAAGATTAATGTGAAAATTATAAAGATTAATGTGAAAATTATAAAGATTATTGTGAAAATTATAAAGATTACTTTGAGAAACTGTTTCAATTTCTTCGCCCTCCGATCACTTCGTGAACAATAGGTAAAGAATAGGATGAGTATCCGTAAAGCTGCAGATATGAAAAATATTGCACAACGCTTAGGCGGTATTTAAAGAAACAAAAGAATAACGAACTTGAGGTTCAGTTAACGCAAAATCTGATCTGATACGTGATGCAGATAGAAGTTTTTGCAGGGATTAAATGGTGGTCCCTGCATAAACCATAGCCCATACAACGTATTGACCTATAAAATAAATCTCCCGGAACTAATACCAAATCCGCTGGTTCGAACCATCATATATCGTATATACTTCGAGAACCCAATTGTAAAATAAATGTTTTTTTAAATGAATATATAAAATATATATGTTTGAAATATTGTGTTTAACGCAATAGTTAGTTAGAAAGTTTGACAAATTTGTGCATTCAGGTGTGAACCGAGTAGGTAAAAAATTCTCATTGTGTATTAGGAATAACGCTGATGAGCTCCGTGGCGGGAGCGAAAACGTTTCGGAATAACCAAATAAATGCCTATACGGCCCCCAATTTTACTAGAAGGTTAGATTTGATCGCTTTCTCGCAAAAAATTATATATCGATATATATATGTTACCTCTAATAGGTCAAGCAACAAAGCTACGCAGTATAAGGTGCATTCGCGATGGTGGGAAGTAGTGCAGGAACCGGTCGCACGACATTTATCATATTGTATGTATATATTTTTATATATACAATATAGAGATAGGCTGAGCACCACTAAAACGCACAAATCGCAAGAGTAGGAAGAAAAAAAGGAAAAAGTATTATTGCAACGCATACATCCACTAAATTAGAATTCGAGAATTCGCTAACAATTCAGATGAAGCCGATGATGATTGTTACTGTTTAGATTCATCTGATTTTGGGCACATGCTACGGACCCCTGTTGAAGCTGACTACGTTTAGTAGAGTTTAAGCCGCAAAAATGCTTGCTCGTATATTATGTTGGAAAGATCATTGCAGATATAAACCCGTCTAATGACCTTCAGATTAGTTTTTTACGAAAGGGTTATGGTAAAAAAGTGTTAGCAAGTTGTGGCGTATGCTTTAACATACATTTTATAACAGCGGTAACACCGCAACCCAAATGTCAGATATAAACATGAAACAGTTGTGATAGATTTATTCTAGTTTTATATTCATTACTTGCTATCAATCGCTCGTTGAGTAAAGTCAGTTCAGTAACCTTTTGTCAACCAAGAATTTTATCATTAATAATAAATCAGTTAAATAAGTAATTATTGTGTGTTCTTTCTTTATACTTACAACCCGACAACAATAATCTACAAATAAACCAACAATTGGTGACCCCGACGGCCGATTTATTCTTAATCAAATTGCATCAAGGGCCGCAGCAACGAAGCCAATTGCAAAACAACGCCGGCCAGGGTTAATTTCCATCAGAGAATCGATGTCTGGACAGAAACTCTAGACAAAATCTTCATAGTTTGCAGTTTTCCTGACTTTAAAAGGTTAAATTGAAGTACCAGCATCTTAGAAAAATTAGAGATACAGAGTTCACACAGCGATACTGATTATTGTGAATATAATCAATACTACCACAAGACATTACATTTCATTTTCAATGTAAATTCATCTTGTTGTAACAATTTCATTAGTTAAGTGAAATAGCTGAAAATTCTTTCAATTTTTTTTTCTGTATACATACATACATCTTCATTAAATTCATAATTTCAACTTTTCAATTATTATAATTTCGATTTTTTTTTAAATTCAAATTTATAATTTTTTTTTTCAAATCAAATAAATTTATATAGTAATAAATTTTTCATATCATTTTAGCACACATCTGGAATCCTAAAGAAAAAGTGAATCAAGAAGTTTGAAAAATAAAATAAAAACGCAGAAGTTTGAAATTGAATTTCTCTTTCTCAGTGAGTATAGTGCAGAATTTGCTGTTTCTATTTGATTAAAACTAATAAATAATTAATTTATATATGTTTTGCTTATTTGAAAAGTGCTTGGATTGTTTCGGAACTACTGATTTATTTCAATTTAACGTAAAATAAATTCCATAAAAAGGGAACTACGCGTAGTCAAATACATAACCTGCTCTTTATCGACATACATGCTTCCATAAATATATTTCGAAAGTTTATTATAAACAAAATTAGCGCGAGAGACGCCACTTACCATGTCATATAAGGAGGAAGGTTCAAGAAATGATAACAATACCGGTAACTCCCATAACGCGGGGACTTCAAATAGTCGTAACAATGCAAACGATAGCGCAATGTCTCATACAACAAACAGAAATAAAAACAATAAATATGCTATCCGCGTCTTTAGTTTCAATTAAAATACCCCCATTTTGCCAAAATCGACCCGACTTATGGTTCCTCCAAGTCGAAACTCAATTTCGCTTAAGAAATACTACTTCCAATAGCACTAAATACGACTACCTCATTTCTTCCTTATGTTCTGAGATAATGGAACTTGTCGCAGATATCCTAATTAACCCACCCCAAACAGACAAATACGACAATTTGAAAGCTATTCTGCTGGCTCGAAGTCAGGATTCCGAGGAGAGGAGGCTTGACGCTCTTCTCCATCGAATAGAATCAGGAGATTTAAAGCCATCGGGCTGTACCGCCAGATGGAATCATTAGCAGGAGGTAATAGCCTGTTAGCAAACCACTACTTTAAAAACTCTGGCTGAACAAATTACCATCTTCTACACAAGCTTGCGTCATAGCGGTAGAAGATTCCCATTCACAAGAAGAGGTTTTCAAGATAGCTAATCGTATACACGATTCAATTAGCGGACCTAAGATATCTTCCATAAAGGAGTCAATTCATGAAAATGCCTATCTCAGAGAACAAATCAATACATTTACGCGAAAGTTACAAAATCTCGAAAACAGAAACGCTCGGAGATTTCACTCTGGCTCCCAATCGCGCTCGCGAGAGATAAATCGAAGTCTTTCAACCGGGAACAAATATCGCAACAGATCGGGATCCAAACCTAAAGAAGCGGAGAAACTATGTTGGTATCATAGGCGTTACGGAGCCAAGGCGAATAAACAAGTTTCGTCCGCGACAACGAAAAATTCCTCGATTCCTCGCCGTTTATTTATACTCGACAAGACAAATAATATCCGTTTTCAATGGGTCCTAAACATTATTTCCCCAAATATCGTAACAAAGCTGATCTTGTTTTAACGGCCGCGAACGGAGCTGCAATCCCTAAAGACGGTTTCAAGCAACTCGCAATTGTTATGTATGTAAATTATACCCTAGAAAAGTATAAAAAGGAAATATTTTTAGGAGGCATACATACATACATACATGTTGGAACATGATTAGCTTACCTTCAAAAACATTTGAAGAAAGCGAATCAGTACTTAAAATTCCTAAAAACCCTAAAATTTAAAAAATATAAAAATATTCGAAATTACTAAATTTCACATAAGCTAATCATGCTTAAAAACATGTACGAACGTACATACATATCACACAAAAAAAGCTTTCGCGATAAGAAGTGCGCGCCGCAAAAATACATTATATGTATACGCGCGCCGCAATTTCAATCGACGGGACGGTGGCTGATGTTTATAAAAGCATCAAATTTCAAGCCATCGTCCAACGAAAAATATTCTGGACTTGTTTAAACAAGTCCAGAATAAATGAAAATTTTCTCAGGGTAGAAATGCAACTATGCATTTTCTACCCTGAACGAGGGCTCTTGATCGCGACGAAAGTGATCAAGAGCCGAGTTGAATTTTTAACTCGGTGACGGTCGGCACGGCGGTAATTAATAGTAATACAAAAGAAAAAAATTGAAAATATATGTTTTTCGGATTGGTGTGTTATGGTCGTAGCATAATGTAAGCAACAGTATGCTACACAAACCCGCATGGCGAATATGCTGCCATCCTCGCAAGTTGCACGTTTGACAGCTGACGGCGCGCCACTCGCTAGAATTTGTATAAAAATAAGAAGAAGCATCTGAGAGGGAGGAAGAAATTCCTTGCTAAAAGACCGCCATAATCTAAAGTGCGAGACCTCCACAAAGACACTTACAAAGTGTGCTTAAATAGTGAAATCAATAGCCAAAGATTAGGAACAAGCTGCTGAAACATGTATTAGAACGAGATCTAAAATTGCAAAAGGAAAAGTTATTTCAAATGAAATTATGTAGAATATTGATTTTCAAATAAGATTTGTATAGGCGATCACGTGAAAATTTATAGTGGAATACACGGTTGCTCAGGCAGTAAAGGCCTAAGAAATCCAGGGAATTAGTCACTAAGGAAAACGAAGAGGAAGCTGAAACTTTCAAGAGCACGGCGACTTGGATACGATCCCATACATAAGGTTCGATCGCTCTAGTTTATAAGTCTAATTTATCCGGCTACAAATGCACGTGTATGACAACCAAGAAAAGTTGTGGAAGTAATTGCGTCATTCAGTACATAAATACCTACATTCAGCTGTACACTCTACTGCGACAAAAGGGACACTGAAACTAATTTGCTGCCCTCAGTGTCGTATGGGTGGTTGGGGCATGCAGTGAAGGCATATCATCTGCGCCTTCAATATTGGATATAGGTAAGTGACGTCAAGGTCCCTTCAGGACTGAATGTGTGCCGGCGTGTGGTTAAATATGCACGAATTTTTTTTTGATTATGGCAGACGGCAGCGGCAGGATTTTCGTGGAACCTCCCCACACTCTCCGCCAATAGCCGAGGCGAGCTAGCTTGCCGCCCTGCAGACAACGCTGTCCGTCGAGTGATCTGTCTGCTCATGCTGGCAGTCTGGACTTCACGTCCAACCCAATCACTCAACATAATTCCATAACAGGTGTTAAGAGGTTAAGGAGAAAAGTTGTAAAGTTGTCTATCGGGTTAGTTTAATTAATAGTAATACAAAAGAAAAAAAATTAGAAAATATATGTATTACGGACTTGTGTAAGAAGTTTCCAATAAAAAGTAAACTGTAAAGATGTGTTGTGGATATAGTTCCTGCCCGTCCCAAAAAGGTACGTAACACAATAAACATCAATCTAAGACGTACCTTTCATCACACATTCATAATAGCTGCTACAAACTACGCTATTCTAGGTGCAGATTTCTTATAGTATAAATTCGGATTAACAGTCGATTTACGCGAAGGAAAGCTATTAGACAAACAAACCGACCTTTCAACGAAATGTTTCATGAAACATGCCTTTTCATGTTCTCCTAAACTTTTCTCGATCGGCGGTGAACTTGGTTTTATCCTTGACGAGTTTCCCTCTCTCAAGGTACCACCAAATTTTAATACTTCGGTTAAGCACAATGTTTTGCATAGGATCATCACCACTGGGACATTCCTATCAGCGCGGCGCCCAAGACCTCTCAGTATGGAAAAGCTAGCGGTAGCAAAAAACGAGTTTCAGCTGCGCCACATCAGCTGTAGTTGATGAATTTCTCGCAAGAGTATGTTAATAAATTTGGGAAGGAGTGGGAGGGAGTAGGGATTGAATATGTTTTGGGATCTTTAGGAAGTAAAGGACTGGAAGGTTCCTATACTGGCAGGTTTTATCAGAGACATTCCCGGGGTTGTGAGTGGTTTATTTGGGATTACCCCCTGTAGTAATCTCCTTTAGCGTCATAGAAACTTATTCTACCTTCGTGAAGGTATTTGAAATTTGCCGGTATTAGAAGATCCGGTAAGTTGTTTATGAGTGGGTTTGAATGGATAGGGACTTTCTCGACTTGTTTTTCGGTTTCACCAAACAGATACTCTTTGATAGGAGTTATATTGGCTGCCTCGTACAATACTTCGTTGCGATAGTATTTTCCGATCATCAGTACCTAATTTGTCCCCATTTATAAAAACTAAAATAAAGTTTATGCTCAGTGCCGACTCGAATGACGAAAACACGCCCACCAACTCATCCAGGTCGCGCCCGCCCATATCTGCTTCTCGCTGTGCAGTATGTGAATGGAAGAAGGACAGGAAAACGAAGACAGTCTGCGAAATGTTCTTCAAGAAGATATGCCGCGAGCATACAACCCCAATTTTTGGCGATTGCCATAACAGAGTGAAGTAATTTCATTTTGAGCAAGGCATTTGGAACAGAATGTTTGATGTTCATTATCTCAATGTTCGTTTATTATAAAGGTATCATTATTTTGTACTATTTTGCTAGTCTGCTAACTCTTTCTTTGAAATTGATCTCAATTTTGTATAATATGTAAGCAAAAAAAAAAGATTCTGTTGATTTTTCTCAGAGTACCTATGAAAAAAGTTCGAATTTTGTTGATTTTTTAGGATAAGATTTTATTTCAAATAAATTAACATTAAAACTTTCATTTGCCGTTTTATTTATGGACAATAATGCGAATAAGATTAATGCATTGTCAAACAATAAAATACAATCTTATTTTCTTAAATAACACAAACTAAACTGTGTGGTATTTATTACCCGGTAGCGAGTATTCCTGTTTGTAAACACCTAGCGAGTGCCGCCGGGTTAAATATAATAAGTTTCTTGTTATCAAAATTATGTAAAATAATGTAATGTCATAATCCAATGGTAAGAGCACTTGATTGTATTTTCGCCGTTGACTGTATGCTTTCTTGGGGTAATTGTTTTGGGTATGTCTGTAGCTGGATGGGCCTGTACACTACATTATCGAGGTCGTTGATAGTACGGTAGTAGACTATATTAGCCCTAGTACATTCTCGAGGCCGATGAGGACATTACGGAACGGGAGTAGTCATTGTGGTTTCACGGAGAATGGAAGTGATAAGGCGATGGGACCTGTGCTTAGAAGAAAGTGTGGTTGAACGTAACCAATAAGTATTTGCCTGAAGTTAGCATCTACCTGCAATTATGGGGATTGCCTGTGAGAAATATTATTTGCCAGTGAGAAGAAGTGCTGGAAAATGTGAGGGAAGGTTGGTGGATTCGGGGTAAGGTGCAGAATTGCGCGCGTTCGTTCCGTACCAGTATCGTTTATGTTCGTGCATGTTGGTTTGCACTACGGTTGCCTGACCCCACAGTGCGCATGCCTGAAAGTTTTGGCATTAACTCGGCTTTGAGGTCGCCCCTATCCGTGCCAGTATATGTGTTTTTGTGTTTTTAATTATATTTTTCCGCACTGAGTATCGTAGCGTTGTCAACTCCTCCGATTTTAATTTCAGGGGAGACGAGAAAGCGAGAGAATACTAACAAGAGAGAGAGAGAATACTGAGGGGCCCAGAGGACACCTGCTATATTGAATGAAATTATAAATTGTAGCGCGCCACTGCTTTTCCACAAGAGATAACGTCGCATGTTTATCCCAACCAGAGAAACATATTATCTTGTTCCAGCATTTCCAGTGGACAGTATAAATAGCCTTACTCATAGTAAAATTAATTCAGTGTTTTGCGAATAATCAAAATAAATTTATCTTTAAAAATAACCAAACACGTTTATTTTCAATTCCCAGAACTACAATTGGCGCCCAACTAGAGGCATAGGAACACGACATATATAGTTAGAGTTCTACGAATTCGTCCGTTCACCGAACAATAGGAAATATTGTTTGTGCATACAACGACTACAAGTGGAAGGGAGCGGCTTCGTACGACATCACCAACGCACTTACGCAGTTAGGCTTTGTTTTGTCATTCCCTATCCATTTCTTAGAGCACTCGATAATTGATTCGCTTGTAGAAGGCTTTCTTATTATTTTCTTTGCTCATCCAATCAACTCTTCCCTCTTATATTATTATGTGGAATTTCAAGAAACTGTGTGTTCGACACTCGAGCGCCGTATATCGGTTCATTGTTGTCTTCCACAACTCTTGCATACAGTGTACAAATACAAATTAAATAATCGTTCGACAAGAAGCACACGCCATCATTAACACTGCAATTGTATCCGCCCGTTGAATTGTATTCTGCGAAATCCAAATTAATTCCAGTGAACGACAATCATTCGCCTCCGTGCTGCGACAATGTTTCCAAAACTTTATTTGTTTTGGATTTATGACATCTGCTAGCAATAATAAAAAAGGAAACTCTTCATCCTATGTAATCGCGTTTTTGTCAAACCGACTATATAACAGGGACTAAGGAAAAGTCTTCGTTTCAACGTAGAAATGACAGCCGTACCAACCCAGATGACCCATGAACAGTTTAAACAATTACTATTGGTTGTTCAACAGTCGGGAGGTACAGCAACTTTGGCAGGGCGACAGGGAAGTTTTAGTAATTGTTCTGCGCGTTTTGCTGGTAAAAGAAGTTTTGAGGAAACTGAAGCTTTTCTATCAAAAATTTCAGTCTATAAGGAAATTGAGAAAATTTGTGATGAAGACCTCTGCTACTCACTGACACTGCATCCACATGGTGGCAAGGCGTTAAAAATTAAATAAATAAATAATTTCAGGAATGAGATCCGCGTTTTCACCTGCGAAACAAGCTCACCAGGTTTATATGGAGTTGTTTAGTGAAAAGCAAGGAGACACGATTTCAACGGACACATTTGTTTGCAAGAAACGCGCTCTTCTATCACAGCTACCTGAGAAAAGACATGATGAAGCTGTACAGCTGGACTTAGTGTATGGTCTCTTAAATTTAAAAATAAGAGAAAAGGTTTTACATATTGAAATTAATTCAGTTATTTTAATTAAAAATTGTACTCATGAAACAAAGAATAACAACAATGGCAGCGTAACGAAATTTTGTCAATTTCGAAAAATTAATAAAAAATAGAATACAAATCCAAATACAAAATAAATAAAATATACAAGAAAATAACTGTTAACATCTGGACATTCCTTCATCATCCAGATATTTCATAATCAAAATAAATGCAAAAAAATATTCAAATAAATTTCACATTCTCACGATTTTAATTTCCTTGGAATTTTTTATCATATTACGTCTAGCTATTCAACACAGTCAAGGTAAAAATTCTTTACAGCTTTTAAGCGAATTAGAAGAATTTGTGAGAACTTTATTTCCCAGGAAAAAATGCATGTTAATCGTTTTAATATAGATTTAGTTAAGTTAGAATAAGTTCGCATGTAAAATTAATGTTATAAAAAGGAGAATTTCTGAAATAAAGGACAGTTGCGGTGCGTTGATTTTTGTGAAAACAAGCCTTTCTTTTTTCTCTTGGTGAGGCTGCCAAGAGTACAACAATCCTACATAAATTTTATTATCAGTATAAGCACTGTTTACTCCCACAACAAGATCATGGTCCAAGCACCGTTGGTTCCATCGGAACATCTCAGAATTAAAATCAAGGCAAAGGAGTCTTGTTCATCACTAAAGATTTGTTAAAAATCAAGAAAAATTATTGCCGCGAAGTACCTACACGAAGAAATGTTGGATGATTCTAATAAAATGATTCAAGATCAAATCTTAATAATAATTTTTCTGTTTAATATAAAATTTAAAATTAATAATACATATCAACATGCGGAAGCACTGTTGTTTGTACAGTTTTTTTATTCACAGACGCCTGTAAAAAGGTTGAATAAATAAAACAAAATTATGAGAGACAAAGACGTATAAAAAATCCTTTGTAATAATAAATTCTTTGTAATTGAGACCATGAATCAAAAGCATAATAAAATTGTACAATGAGACGATTTTAGTCTTTTTTAACACAACCAGTGCTACTTAAGGTCCTTACACCTTTATGCAGGATGGAACACTGTGTTACAAATACCTTTCGCCAGCAAAATATACGGATTCTATTATTAACACGTAATGTATTGGATGTTAATTCAGCTCTCTAGGTACACCCGTTCTGGAGTTATCGTGCGCACGGACGCACGGATGGACGGACATGCAAAAATCAAAATAAGTTTTAATATTATACGTGGGTGTCCAATCCATTTTGCTCTACCATCATTATTTCTCTGCGTTACAAACGGAATGACAAACTTAGTATACCCTATAGATGGGATGGGGTGGGATGCCATCCCGTCCCGGTACTTCTAAATATTTGCAAACCCATGTAACGAAGTGACATGCCCGACAAGTACACTACCATCCCACTTTTCCTACCGACAGACAATCATATAAAACCCATCCAACTTCCAATCATCTAAATAATTGATTTCTCTACTTATGAGAAATAAAACATGCCAAAGTCCGCATTAAGCAAGTATAGTACAGACTAATGATAAGTTTCACAGAAATACGTCAACGACGTCAAAGCTTATCACGTGGCCAGGGCATGACAGAGTATCATATACTCTGCTGATCGAGGAAGCCAGTCGACCAGCAGTGGGAGAACAGAGGGCACTAGCACCGAAAGGTCTATTGCGCACAGCACCACTGCTGACCGCGCATATATAAACGGGCCCGCCGCTGCCAGAAATCAGTCTGGATCGAGAATTTGAACTGAGTAGAGCTCCAGTACCAGCAACAGCCAGAGACCAGTGGAAATAAAATCCAGTCAAGTATAACGAAACTTAGAATCAACCAGCCCAGTCCGTCCGAGTAGACCAGACCAGACCAGAGGAAGTATAAGTAAGTTACGTGTTGTTTCTCTTAAAATATTGAGCACCCTGATTCTGCCGAGATATTTTTTTTATTTCCAGAAAACAAAATAAAACACTAGAAACAACCCAGGGATTCGGTAGCAATCTTTAAAGTAGATCACCCGCAACGGTTCACATACCCAAACACAACGTACAGGCAGATCAAGAGGACGCACACGCAGCAGCGTACTCCACACGGATCAGGCGCGTCCACTATGCTTCAACACAGACACCCTTACCGCCCGCGATTGACCGCACTGACTTAAATTGCGATTATAACTACAGCCTGGGGCTCCTTTTTCTTTTGTGTGACACTCTTAATTCGAGGAGGCGATATCGATAAAATAATTATTTGTGGAATTAGCAGGCTAAAGGGCCGGAGTAGGAGTTTTCGTGGTTTCTCCAAGCAAAAAATACAAACAACGTGGCGTCCAGAAAAAACAGTAGAAAAAAAAGGAATGTTGGCCTTATGCCATGTTTAGTTTGCATGATTGATTAAAGGGACCCACCCCTGAAGATGGTTAGCTGTGCTCGCGCAATACAAAAAAAAGGCGTAACAAGATCACCAGGGATCTGTCAGTTGCCTCCCAGCAATCAGACTGGCAAGAGCTGTCGACTATCGGTGCTGTTTCTGCCTAAGACGTGCGTACGATTTTCGTATTGGTCTGGGTCAGAATATTCGCACACTATTTTCCCATCTGTCCGTCCCTGTGCTGTTTCTGCCTAAAGACGTGCGTACGATTTTCGTATTGGTCTGGGTCAGAATATCTGCACACAAGTTTACCAGCTATCCGTCCCCGTGCTGTTTCGGCCTAAGACATGCGTACGATTTTCGTATTGGTCTAGGCTAGAATATTCGCATACTATTTTCCCGTCTATCCGTCCGCGTGCTGTTTCTGCCTAAAAACGTGCGTACGATTTTCGTATTGGCCGGAGTCAGAATATCCGCACATATGCTCACCGCCTATCCGTCCCCGTGCTGTTTCTGCCTAAGACGTCCGTACGATTTTCGTATTGGTATGGGTCAGAATATTCGCACACTATTTTCCCGTCTATCCGTCCCCGTGCTGTTTTTGCCTAAAGACGTGCGTGAATGGGTCAACTGTACTGTTACAGAATATGGTGACACGAAAGAAAAAAAGCAACAGTCAATATGTAAGAAACTTTCATCCCATAAGCTGTCAACTGCACACCTAGAAGCCAGTAAAATAGTCACTTTGTCTAAAGATAAATGTATTGAAACATTAATCGCTCAAACGGAAAACCAAAATTTTGAAAATACACACCAAATAAGTATTTAGAATTGTTTATTACCTTGCAAGGAAAAATCGTCCATTTAGTGATTTGCCAGATTTAATAGATTTTCAAAGAGCAAACGGAATAAATATGGGACGGATCTTACAGTCTGACCATTCAGGCTCAGATATTCCTCTACATATTTCAAATGAAACGAAGCAGAAGCTAGTTAATTATATACTAGAAAATGATTTAAAAATAGGTTTTTGAAAGATTAGTAAAAAATATACTTTATGTGTGTCAAAATTCCAGAAACTACTGAGTTTGTTTTTTGACTTAATACAGCTAGAAAATACTACAGCTTCTACCATTGCTAAGATGTTTTTGCAATTTCTACCTATATCGTCATGGTTTTAATGAAAATTTTTTTACCCGAAATTGAGTTTCCTTTGCCTGTGACGGTGCTTCAAATACGCTCGGAAGAAAATCTGGGGTAGCTAGACTTACTAATTAACAAGTTTTCCAATCTAATAGTTTAGCACTGCAATAATCATCGTTTGGAGTTAGCAGTTAATTTGATTGTAGATCAAATTTCCTCAGTTTGCCATATGAAAAAATTTTTCGACATGCTATACGCTATTTCTAATGCTTCTCCTAAAAATCGAAGAGAGTTGGAAAAACTTGCTCAAGAATTACGTGTTAAACTGAATTCTATTGGACGCATTTTGAACAATAGATGGGTTTCATCAAGTGCACGATCAGTAATGCCTGTTTGGAATAATTATGAAGCATTGTCAAACATTTTGATGAAGCATTAAGCGATGTAAATCGAAGTGAAAAAGATAGGATAACATATCTGTGGTTTTTTCAAATAACTCGTTATCTGCAAAATTTACGATTTTAAACTAAATATACCATTCTACAAAAAATTTTATATTTTATAATACTACGTACTCTGTTTTAGCAATTATACTATTATTAACAAAATAATAACCACTGAAGTACCCGAAAATATCAAATTATTTTTTCAACAAAAAAAATGGAATGCAAGTGCAGATAAGTTGTTATTTTAAAACAAAATTCCGATGTTTTTTTAATTTTCATTGTTTTGTTTGATTTTTTTCCAATTTTTATTTGTGTATGCATTAACAACTATAATAAAGGATGCCGTTTATCAATACCAGTATTAAACCCATTCATTATCATTTCCAGTCATTTTCAATTGAGTCGTTAGTTCGCACACAGTATAAAGAAAAAAGTGTTATAATTACGAACGAAAAACATTGTATGTGCAACTTCTTCGCTATATTTAACTTTTTTGAAAAATAGTATTAATACTGTTTTTAAAATTTAATTCAAAAGAAAAAGAAAAGAAAAAGAAAAAAAAAATCCACAAATTGATGAATTTCCAATACTTTTTCTCATTCTTTTCCACTTTTCCCTCGTTTTCTCAAAACTGGCTTTTTGCAGATAAAGGAGGATTTACATTATGATGATATGCATTTTTTACAGAAATTGTGAGGAAGATAGCTTATTGAAATTTAAATGCTGCCGAAGCAATCATCACAATACCTCACACGTACAGTTCCCTCCAGTTTTTAAGGTAGATACAAATTGCAAACTATCACATTGTCAAGTTTTTAATCGTTTGTAATAATAATAGTTGTTAAAAATTGGGCGAAAAACAATGTCCGAAATAACTTCAATCTTTTAAACAAATATGTAAAAACTTTCGATTTCCCAATATTTAATTACAAATTAAAAACTTATTTTTATTTTGATAATTTTATTTAATAAACATTTTCTATAAAATTATGGTAACAACAACAATATGGCAGCACAACTAGACAAAATTGACAAATTAGGGTTGCCAGTAAGAATGTTTTAGTTTCAGTAACTATAAAAACTCCCTATGCTTGAGGTCTTTTTATGGTTCCGGATACGCACACAGTGACAAATTGTCATCCGGAAAAAAACCAGGACACGTTTGCTTCTGTCGTCACTCATCAATAAATTTCCGTATACGATGTACTATCTCGCTCACAATTTCTGTAAAAAATGCAGGTCATCATAAAGTAAATCCTCCTTAACGAGTTATTTGAAAAATAATAACGAACTGAAAATAAAATTATGTGACACAAATTTTATACATGATATGGGATTAATATTGGATGCATTGTTGGAACTCGAACATCTTTCAAAAAAATTGCAATCAAGAAATATGACATTGCCAGAGGCTAATCGTTTAATAGTTTTAAAATACCGTGTATTTTAGTCAATGGCCAATAACCCAGGGGAATATTATGAAATGGTTCCCCAAGCCATTGAAAGACAGAACTTCAAAAGTGTTGAATTAAAAATTAGTAGGTAATAGTCTCGCTAAAATTGATAACAAGGAATTTTTTGACAAATTAAGTGAAAATATTTCATCTAGAATGTTTACAACAAGGGCAGTGCACATATCGAAGCACAATAATGATAATTGCGAAATAAATAGAGAAAAATATGCGAATTTAGTAAATAGTTTAGAGATTTTTAATCACACCAAATGGCCTGAAGATAATATTGCAACTTTTGAAGATAAACAAATACGAAATTTGGCCAATATATTTAATGTGTGTACAAACACCTCAGTGGAGGGATTTAGAGAGTTTTTTATTAATGAAAGCGATAATAAAACTTTACTAAAATTTAAAATTGCAATTGATACAATAATAATATCCACTGCAGAATGTGAAAAATCCTTTAGCAGTATGAACATAATCCTCTCTGACATTCGAAACACTTTGTGAATAAGAACAACATCAGGCTTAGTGTTTCTCAAAATGGTAGTAGGCCCGTCAATTGGAATGTTTAATCCAACGGAGTATGTAAAAAATTGGTTGGAAAGGGTCGTCGGGATGCAGATTTTAGAAATTGTGGTAAAAGGTCGACAACAAAAATGAAGAGGAACAGATATGAAAAGTGTTCTAAAAATTGTAAGTTTTATAGAAACTGCACTAAAGAACAACTATTTATTTAGAAACGTTTTTTTTTATTTTCAGATGTATTACTTAGACATTGCAAGTGACTGCTCGAAATAACTTATTGTTATTATTTAATAACGTATATTTTTTAAGAAACGAAAATCATAATTTTGGGGCTAGCCGGCGTGCTGTAATTACAGGCTAGGCTAATTGATTAAACTTGTCGGAAAAATTACGATATTCAAACGATTTTCTTACATTTTTTTGTAGTCCATGAAAATAAATATGGCGGTGGTGCAATGCCATGCTTATTAAAACGCATTAATAATTTTTTTTTTAAACATTTGTTACAGGGTAATTTTTTTTTAAATGACAATATTTAAGTAAACATTCACGAAAATCGCAATGCCATACCATTACAACGGTTCCAAACAGCCGACATACCGCTGCAAAGACGTAGATTTTTTTTATTATGAAAAACGATTTGTTACAACCTAAAATTTGGTCAACCAGTTATGTGCATAATTAGATATACGAATCTGATTATGCCATGGATTGGATAAAATACGTGGAATGTTGTTTGAAAATTGTAAGATTTTTTTCTGAGTTCAAGCAATTTGTTACATTATGGCATAGTTTTTTTTATACAAGCAGAAGGTGCAAACAACCTACGTATAAAATTTCTAACATGTACGTAAGGGCATTCTTATTTTATAACAAGATTTAAAGACGTATAATATTCAACGTCGGAGCGTATTCTTCGGCTCAGAAGAATTTTCCGAGTATTTTACATTTAAAATGTACACGGCTAGAAAAGGAAAGAAAGATGAAGAAAAAATAACAAAAAAATCAAAGTCTCTTTACAACTTTTTCGAATCAGAAGACAAATCTGCGCTTTTACATGCAACGAAACAGAATGGCAAATTATTCACTTATTAAGTTATCTTTGTAGACCAGTGATGGGTCCTCTACTACAATTCGAGTAGATCTAATTCACTTGCAGTGCTGATAACATTATGTACGTACTTAACGAAATCTGCTCCATTTCATCGAATTAATAAAAATGTTTGTTTAAGTGCACTTCATAAATTCCATACGACGTAATTAATATGTTAAGATGTAACAGGATAGTTTATCTCAAATTGAGGCTTCCGGATATACAGGGTGTCCCGTAAGTCGACGTCAAGCCGGAATCGGGTGATAGACCAAAATCTAAGTCATTTATTTTTCAATTTATAGACATTTCTTTTGTTTTCGAGAAAATGTACACCCTGTGATGGGTTTTTTAACTCCTGTTGCTACAAATCTTTACTTTTTTCAATTTTGTTTATCCTATGTAATCCCGAATAGTGCTTATGTAACCTTTTGCTTTAAATTCTGAACCAACTGCTCCAGCTTGGAAGAAAATGTCACATTTTGCCGAACCAAGAATAGAAAATTAATATTTCACCCAACTTTAACTGACTGTAATGAAAAAAATGAGTGTTTATACGTCTTATACTAATTAAAGCTGCAAGACGCTGCTGAAGGTAAGTTTTCCGGGTAGGGCATGACTGTAGCACTGCACTATAAGTATGGCATTATTTTTCCCCAACTTTCGAAAAACTCTAATGCCACATTTTTCATATCGTACCTTAAGTGTGACAGTTTTCGGACCTATAGTTAAAGTATGGGATATTTTTTTTTACTACAAAAATACGATAATGCCATACTGGAATAAATAGTTTTACGTTTGATAAATTTGTACCTTTAAGGCGTTTAAAAAACAGCCGTTTATGAAGTATGGCACCACTTTTGCACTTCACTAAAAGTATGGCAAGTGCATAAATAGTCTTGCTGTATTATGAAATATTGAGGATTCAAGTGCCATACTGTAACAAATCGTTTTGCATAATTAAAAAAATCTAACCGGAACCGTTGTAATGGTATGGCATTGTGATTCTCGTGAATGTTTACTTGAATATTGTCATTAAAAAAAAATGATCCAGTAACAAATCTTTAAAAAAAAAAATTTATTAATGCGTTTTAATTAGTATGGCATTGCGCTACCGCCATATTTATTTTCATAGACTATAAAAAAATTGAAGAGTTTTTGTGTAACAAATCATTTGAATATCGTAATTAATTTTTCCGACAAGTTTAATCAATTAGCCTGTAATTACAGCACGCCGACCAGCCCTAAAATTATGATTTTCGTTTCTTAAACCACCTAATTCGACCCTTTAAGGGTCGCCATACTTGTAAAAAATGACTTCGATTTTTCTTTAATCATCTCCCGGTCTATATGCAAAAGTGTCGTGGTTTATTTAATCTCCATTAAGAGGAGTCAGTTTCAATTTAGATACCAGCGAGCCTGTAGGCAATAAAATTTACTATACGTAGGTTTGTGTCCTGAAAGTGAGAAAATTCATATAAAATTAGCCTAGACCTAGACTAAAAGCACATTAGAGACATCTAGCGTATAAGACAGAAACCCAACATGCGATAATTTAAGGCGAAAAATGAAAATTTGTAGTTCAAAGAAATTGAAAATTTTTAACGAGAATTAACTCACCTAAATTTTTTTTGCACATAATTGTTAAATATACTATTTTGCTTTGTATTTCTACCACTTTCAACGAAATATTGCAATTTCTAGTCGGTGAAATATCGGGTGAAAAAACAAGTATTATTAGAGTCAAATAATTAAAAAAAAAAAACGCCACTAAAAATGAAAAAACTCAGCGTTATTTGCTAGATCTAGGCTTAATCTTCCCAAAATAGTCGCAATCTAAAAAAATGGGAATACCTACTAACAGGAATTTGATTTAAAAAACTTCAGTTTTTTACCATTTTTTACAAGTTTGCGAGCTAATATCTCCATTCCAATACATTTTTTTTAATTTTTGCCGTCGTTATTTACTAGACTTCTCGTTACCTTTAATTTAAGATATAAATCATTATTCTGCCACAAATAGTTTGCAAAAAATTCGCATTGAAAAATGTATGAAACTTACCAATCTTGGTACTGACTCCTCTTAAGGTGTTCGCACATTTTATAAAGAGAAAATATTTTTGAGTATTTAACAACGCCGAAATTCTACAAACCAATCCTGAAAGGGATGAAACATAAGTGAAGTATGGATTAACAACGAAAATCTAAAAGAAATGGTAATAAAAAGAATCGGGGCTGCCATTAAATAAAAAGGAGGGCAAACGAATGATTAGCTGAAATTTTCAATGCATATTTATAAAGTAAAAATATATTTAATAATAATTAAAAAATATAAGAAAAGTTTTGATTTTTCCGTGTTTTTTACGAAAATTTCTTCCATTCCTGAAAAGTTTTGTACAAGTTGTAAATAGTCCTAATTTACTGCCAAGGAACTGTACATATGTATGTGGTTCTAGCAACCGTTTTGCGACCTATAGTTCACCAAAACCATTGGGTCGTCAACACAAAACCCACATCGGATTCTAAGTAGGTACTAATGTATACTTGAAAATTACAACAATAGACCTGGATTTTTGATGATGTCGAGATGGAAACGTCGGGCTAAATTAAATTAAATCGATGCATGGTGTTATGACCGCATTTTACGAAAATAACCGGTCGGTGGAATAGTTCACGTTCCTTACAAATAATGTTGGTTGAATATGTTTTCTTATACGAACCCACGTTAATAAAAGAAAAAGAAAACAGGTGGATTCTACTCACCTTCCCCTAATTTTGAAACTGATAATAATCTAGGATATTCTACTAAAAATCAAATCTCGAAATTTTGATTCCTTTTTTTTTACAAATTGATTATTTAAAACATTCGTGCCTGATTTCAATGTGATTGGTTTGCATCTACGTATGCATGCATAGTGTATTATATTTTTATTTTAAGAAAATCTTTTTTTTTTTATATATATATAGTTAGGCAAATTTAAACTTAATTTTGTGTTATTAGGCATTGAGTATTATGTTTTTATGCTTAAAGATTGAACAGTATTTAAACTTTGAAGCTTAAATTATTTGTGATCCTTTTGACAGACTCGTGATAGATACGATTGAAAAATATTTTTTTGTTTTAAATGACTAGAAATATTTTTTTAAGGATTAGCTTTTTTTTTAAAAAATAATCCCTCAATTTTACAAAAACAAAATCGCCTAACATTACTAAAGTGTTGTCGAAGGCTTTGCCTCAAATTTGAAATAAAGAAATAAAAAGAAGAAATTCAATGTTTTGATCTACCTATTGTTTAAATCTTAATCTACAATTTATGTAATAATGTGTGTTTGTTCATTAAACTTAATATCACTAATAAGCTTTTTTTTTTTCTTACCCTAGTCATAATTGGTCGATTTCGCATTATTGTTAACAATTCAAAATTGATATTATCTATAATTTTATATATTTCATCTTTTTTACTTTTTTTTTAACAAGGCAAATATCTTTATCATGAATCTTAAATGTAACGTTAATAGTTCGTAGAAATGCATATTTACTTGTTGTTTTGTGGTGTGGAATTCAGAAGATTCCCTGATATTGAAGATTTTATAATGAGTCTTCCATGGTGAACAAATCTGAAAAAAAAGATAAGTATAATTAATTAAATAATTTATTAACATACAAAATTTATTAGTATATATATATTATTGAGAATTTGGATAACATAAAACCATCAGCGTTAGAAAACAGTAAGAAGACGACGCAGAAAAACCTGACACTGAACGAAAGAAGCTTAGTTTTCCTTTTATTTCGAATTACAATTTTATTTATTCAGCTTTCCGGACATTATGGGAATTGCTATTGTGGTCTACATATATTTTTTTTTCAAGGCTACATGGATCCGAAAGGCCATATTATCATTCATGTAATCGCAATAAGTAAACTCGTTTTACTGAGAAATAGACTGCCCTTGAAAATCATAAGTCATATAGATGAAATCGTGGTCAAAATTATCAGTTGGACTAATTTGAATATACATGGTAACGATTTTGTCTGCAGACGAAGTCAGTTTGTATGAATAAGTTATCTGGGATCATATAACATAACATTATTTGGGGGCGATAGTATACAAGATTATAATTTTTTATTATACCCAAAACAATTGGTCTAAAACGTGGAGGAAGTCCTTAAAAGAATATCTAAATAGTAACAAATGAAAATTATTTATAATAATAAATAAATATGGCGCTATAAATTACAATTAACATGTGAGTACGTATATTAAATGTATAAGGCTAATAAAAACAAGTTATAAAGAACTAAAAGGAGAACTGATACTAAAACAAGATACTAATGCATTAGAAAAAAGAGAAAAACGAGTTACAATAATCCGCGTTAGTACTCCGCTGTGAGTAGGGACCCTGATCAAGTAGATTACGGGCGTCTAATTAAGAAATGGGCATCTACGAGGATCTTAAAGGAATTGACAGTACGTGCAAGCTAGTATCCGATGGGAGAGCATTCCAAAAGCGCGCAGTCTGCACAAGATAAGAGTGTTCCATGACTAGCCTAATAAACCGAGGAAAGATAACGTTCCTGTTTCGCTGTGAGTTTGTGAAATTAAACATTTCTCTGCAGTTTATTATTATTATTATTATTTTGCAGGTTAAAGACGAACACTAAGGCTCTCTTCTTGCGATATATAGCAAGCGGGCACCCCACCAGCTTATCGCAGTAAGGCGAGTTATGGTAATATCTGCGAAGTCCAAAAATGAAGGGTAAGCAGTCGTTAAACGCGACCTCAATTTTACGGACAAACGCTATCAAGCTTAGGACAAATTAAACTTCCGTAAGTGAAGTACGGCAGTATTAGTGTTAACCAAATTTAAGCGATTTGCTTGCGGCAAAATACTTGCTGAGAGCCAGAGCCTACGAAGTCCTGAGTAAATTTTACTAATTTTAGACTTTGTATTGTCGCAGCAGTTCACGATATCCAAATTGTTCTCAAGAGATAATGCTTTACCGTCCAGAATTACGGGTGGGATATCAGATATAATGTAGTGGACTGTTGTGAAAAATAATATATTGAGACTTAGAGGGATTCAATCTCAATGCATTAATCTGGGACCATGCATTGATTCTGCTCAAATTGTCATTAATACGTGCGATGCCATCTTCAAACAGGCCAATAGGTCTGTTCAGATATAGCTGCATATCATCTGCGTATAAGTGAATCCTGACATCACATCCAACTAGAGGAACGTCATTAATAAATAAACTGAATAGCAACGGCCCCAAGATTGAACCTTGAGGTACACCAATCGGAAGAGCTAGTGAATCCGACAACTTATCATCCATCTTCTTCACGCGTTGATGACGTCCTGACAAAAAACTCCCAATTAGAGCAGAAACGAAAGCAGTAAAACCAAGAAAATTATAGATAGCTTATGCAGTAACAAGCTGTGATTAACACTATCGAATGCCTTTGAGAAATCAATCAGAACTAAAATGGTAGCATTATCCTGATCTAAGGCTGCTCTTATATCACTAGTCACTTTTAGTATAGCAGTCTCGAAGCTGTGAGAACGCCGGAAACCAGACTGCCTACATGACAAGAGCTTGTTTCTTTCCAAGTGACCAAAAATCTGGAAGCTAATTAGCTTTTCCAAAACTTAGAATACTGATTGGACTTTCGTTTAACATTTTAACTGTTTTAAGACGTCTGTAGCGCTGGTACAGTACAAGAATTATCTCTCATCAATGAGAGATTGAACTCTCCTCGAGAACCAAGGGCAGCCATTATCAGGTATAAATTTAGTTTTAATTGGTACATATTTATTGAAACAATAGCTATACAAGGAGGAGAATATGTAACTTGGCTATCAATTGACGAGGAATAGTAGATAGAATCCCATGGTAAGTGAGAGCACTCATCAAACATTATTGAAGTCGCAGTAAGAGTAACTCCTAGGAGATGGGTTAAGAACCAGAATTAGGGAAACAAAAAGTATGTCATGGTCCAGGTTACTAAAAGGGCATATACTATCCTACATTTTATGAAACTCCAATTAAGATAGAGGAAATTTTGTTTAGCAATTTTCTGTAATAATTAAGGGGAAGAAATTTCGAAAAATACTTCTTTGAGGTATAAATGGGCTACGAACAATTTTCCGTGTAGGTAGCTACCATGATTAATCTCCTTAAAAATTCAAATCTGTAGCCTTAATTATTCCTGAAATTTCTCTCTAAAATTAAGTTTCTGTTAGTTTTAAATAATTTCGTTTTTCTTTTTTTTTCAATTCCCTAAGCCACAGCACCTGAGGAAACTAAAAGATTAAAACCACTCAAGTATTTATATGTATACAAGACTCAAGGACATAATATAAATAAATAACAGTCAGAAACAAACAGGATGGAATAACTTTTGGTACTTGCTTGTAAATGCTTCCTGTCGACCATTCAATCGAAACAGTCTGGAGACTCATTCATCTGTTGCTCCCGACCAACAAAAAAGAAAATCTAGGTCGGAGGCAGAGTATACTTCCGCATTCTATATGTGTTGTATGTACGATGGAATTTTAAATGAATGCAGCTCCAAGTTGCTTTCATCTAAATGAAAAATTGTGCTCATTTCGGGAAGGTTTTTGTATTATCATTATGGAATATCTTATTCGAAAAGAGAGTATTGAAAAATATGGTGGAAATATGTATGCATCCATACAAAAGATAGATTTGTATTATACAATATACATAATCTTATGTACAATACAAAATGTAGTAAAATTTGCTTCATGCTTGCCAAAAAAGAAAATAATTTAATATTTTCTGTTTCATTCGTCGTTCATTTATGTGTATGACTAATTTATGCAAAACGATATTTTTGTATCTGCAGAGTGCTACTGTTATATCTAGGACTATGAATATCTACATACATAATATTCGAATAACTTTATCTGCCAAAAATGTGATGCTTTTCCAGATTATAAAATTCGAACTTATAAGTTCTCAGGTAGTGGATCTGAATTTCAAGACAGAATTTTCAGTTACATTGCATACTGTAAATTATTCATAGTTCAAAAACTGTTATCAGTGGAAGCCATTGATAAACGAAAAAGGTATGGTACACTTCCGTCTGTAGTAAAACAGCATTTGTGGGTAATGAAGCAATTGGCAACAGAGCGGTTCATTAAAGAAACCCCTTGAGCCAGACGTTTTTCTTGAAACGGGTTAATAACCCTGACATAAAACTGGCGACATAGAAGCAGGATCTACTGCCTGAGGATCGGATCTTAATGTATATGCACAAGTTTGAGACGAAGATCATTGCGTAATAGTAGTAATCAGAAGTGTGAATTTAAGTTATTGGCTCCATATTAAGAGTTTTTATAAAAGGTGGAATATAGTAGACAGCATTGGTTTAGTTAAAGTGGAATTATCTGTTGTTTATGACTGTGTGATGTTATTAGTCTAATGGGGAGACATCTGCGGTCAGTGTTTGTCCGACTCAAGCAACGGAAATTAGCAGTGGTTGCTACGTCCACCAACAAAAAGGAGATATTCAGGTACATCTCGGAGAGCGTGGGCTCCAATGCTAGTCCGTATTCTTCCGGTTTAGAAACGTTAGGTGTAATTATGAGTATTACTGAAGTAGTTAGGATCCCTATTGAGTTGTTGTAAATATTTTCGGTCTGTATAGCACAAACAGTACGTTTACATGAATACTTGAAGTATACTCTAAGTATGCTTGAAGTAATCAAAATATCATGAAAACGCTCATTCAATTCGTAAACTTCAACTTAAGTAATTGGAAAATTAAATTCAAGAAAATTTCAAGTCAAGTAAATGGAATTAATTCAATTAACCGCCCTACCTGAGCTTCGAGTGGATTTCAAGTCAAGTACTCAAGTATTCATGTAAACGTACTGAAAGTTAGTAATAAAAATATTCTATAATTTTCGATTGAGTTTATATTTGATCTAACACCACGGACAAACATTTTTTTGATTTATTTTTATTTATTTTTCCATTTTGTATCGAAGTGGCCCCTAAGATTTTGGTAATATCGATATCAAGCAAATAAATATTGTTACGTGCAATAGAAAAGCACAAGCGACATCTATTGGAAATGGATAAATGACGTAAAATGACTAATTAAGTACGGACATAAACAACTTTAGGTTCGGAGAATCGATATTTCTGGAATGGAATTTTCGGGAAGGTTCTGGCATTGATTATTTATAAATAGATGTGCCCAGAATCATTGACGTCTTAGAAAGGAGATGTCGCTACATGTCTTTCGTTTGTTATTTCCAGCTTTAAAACTTCTAATAAAAGAGTTACTAATGACTGGTAAGGAGTTTTGATTTAGTTTTGAAAGATTTTTATATTATATGCTGGAAAAATTGTATTTTTACCATTAAATAAAAGTTTCAATCACAATTTTGGCAAGTAGCGACATCTCGTATCTAAGACGTCAATGTCTCTGTGCACATCTATATATAAATAATCAATGGTTCTGGGCAATTTGTAGAATATAAATACAGTACATTTTAACGCCCCCAGGGGCGAGTCTCAGATAGTGAAGTGAACGTAGTAAACAGGCGAAAGTGTTCTATCTTGGATTGCGATAATTTGAAGTACAGTACTAGCAATAATTAAAGTAGAGTTGATTGATAATTGTTTGTGAATTTTATAAAAGTAAACAATATAGTGGAATAAAACGAACTTGTGAGTTATATCTGAAATATTGTGTTTTAAATAACGAACTAAACTCCGATTCTACCCTCTTAACTGGGCTGTCAAAGCCCATTAGCAGACATTTTTATTCTACGTAAGGAGTTAAGAAATGTCAGACGACGGCTGATCTTTTAACTTTTGTAGAGATTTTTTTAAGAGATTTGGTATTCTAGCAAACGAAAATATCTGTCAAATATCTCTTAACATAAGAGCTGCTCATCGAGGTACGCTTAAATCTCTTATCGTGATAGTTGCACAAATTGTTTTGTTTTAAAATACCGAAATGTTGGATAAAAATGCTGTAAAATAAGTACAAGTTTGTGAAATATGAACGGCTGTGGAACTCTTTACCTACGATTTAGGTATTAAAATAATAATTCAATTATCATTACGTGCTGTTAATTTATCATACAATTATTATTTATATTGATAATTGTAGCTTGATTATAGCTATGTGTTGGTTGGTCATATTGCCATCATCGTCTCGCCAAAAACATTACTTCTTCTTCTTCCTTCTTAAAAAGTAAACGTCTTTAATAGCTGAGCTGATTTAAAGATTCTCCAAACCATCTTAACCGCTTAAAGTTAATATTTCTCCACAAAAATTTATGTAGAATACTAATTCTTCTAAAATCTCATACTTGCTAAATTTAAGAGGTTAAAAGATCTGTTAAAAGTCTCTTATGAAGAATCGGGGGTAAGGCTACGCTCGTAACAATATATACAAGAGACACGAAAGAACCTAGGCTCAGCATATTATTTCACTTCCGTGAAAGGGAAATAAGGCCGAACGTTGAAATTTGGTCTTATTTTGCTTTATGAACATAGGACCAAGGAATGATGAGGAACTGAAGTTTTTTGGTTTATTTTTTATAAAATATTCGGTATCTTTGAAAGTTTATGCATTATGACTACTGCTGATACTTCAATGGAGCTTATATTTTTTTACATTCACCACGATATTCCTCTCCACTCCAGAGATAGAGCCTTAAAATCAAATTTTTGGCTTTAAAATCGAATTTTTGGATTTCCTATCACCTTTTTCGAGTTTAACTATGACTTTTTTGGAAAAAAATAATTCGAAATAGAATATTTATTGATTTTTACGAGGGCTGTTTAAAATATGTTTTTGTTTGATTCTTTTTCTCGATATTCGTTTTATTTTTCGCCATGTACTGTGCGATTTGCTCGCAGAACGGGGAGTCGAATTTAAATCAATAAATTTATTTTGGTCCTCAAAAAGTTGGAAAAAATAATTCCAATTTAGCCAAAAACGTAACTCAAAAAATATTAGCCTATAGTTTATCACAAGAGTACGTTTAGACCTGCGCTATTTAGGATTAGTTTTAGATAAGTCAATTTACGTAGTACTAATCCGGCTGCCGTTTAGTCAACTCCTTAGAATATAGAGAGAACAGGAAGTGTGATAAGCAAAATTTAGCGTAGTCAAGTTCTGGTTGTATTAGAATCTGTGGCTGCTGTAGTGAAAGCTCAGCACAGGTTTGTAGTATGAATCAACATAGAGAGCGGGGAAATAAGATATATGTTTGAAAATATTGTGCTTGCACCCACCGAAAATATACTTAGTCGATGGCATCACGCCAAGAACCTCAGGAGTTTCTCAGCTATTTCAAATGTAAACAAACCAATCAGCTGAACCTACGTGCTAATCCTAAAAATGCGTAAGTTTATACGCACACTATAAAAACTCCACATTGCGGGCGGATGAAAAAACAATTTATGAAAGGGACTTTGGCGCGGTTTTTGAAACTATGATGCAAAATTGTATACCAGAAGCAGTATTGTGAGCGCTAGTAATGTTAAACAAGGTTGAGGCTCCCGGTTTCTCACTAAGCTTATTACCATCTTCGGTTGCCCAATAACTTGCCTTAAAATGCATTTACAAGCAGAGATGCAACCATATGTTAGAAAGTGAGACAAATCATCACGTTCGGCACGCAAAAATTGCATATACATACACACAAGGGTCTCTCCTTTAGTTACTTACTCGTAGATCTGAACATACATTTTTCATAAGATATATTTTTTTCAATATATTCTGTCCTACTTCAAGCACCTCTAAGAAAAGCCTCGCTCATGTACACGAATTTTATAAGTATCAACACTGCCTTATTAAGAGGAGTCAGTACTCAGCAAAAGTTTCAATTTGGATACCAGCGAGCTTGTAGGCAATAAAATTTACTATACGTAGGTTTGTGTCCTGGAAGTGAGACAATTCCTAGACCAAAAGCACATTAGAGACATCTAGCGCAAAAGACAGAAACCCAACATGCGATAATTTAAGACGAAAAATGAAAATTTGTAGTTCAAAAAAATTGAAAATTTTTAACGAGAATTAACTCTCTTAAATTTTTTCAGTGAAATATTGCAATTTCTAGTCGGTGAAATATCGGGAGAAAAAACAAGTACTATTAGAGTCAAATAATTAAAAAAACGCCACTAAAAATGAAAAAACTCAACGTTATTTGCTAGATCTAGACTTCATCTTCCCAAAATAGTCACAATCTAAAGAAATGGGAATACCTACTAACAGGATTTAAAAAACTTCAGTTTTTACCATTTTTTACAAGTTTCCGAGCTAATATCTTCATTCCAATACACTTTTTTTTTAATTTTTTGCCGATGTTATTTACTAGACTTCGTCATTACCTTTAATTTAAGATATAAATCATTATTCTGCCACAAATAGTTTGCAAGAAATTCGTATTGAAAAATGTATGAAACTTGCAAATCTTGGTACTGACTCCTCTTAAAGTTTTGACAATTTTCAATTTTGTTACTACTTTGCGAGTAAAATGAGAAATTAAGATGTCAAAACTTATTTACAGGAAAACAAACTCTCAATAAAGTTCTTTGAAACCTTTGATTCACGAGGAAAATGAGAAATAATATTTTGAGTTTGTTTGTACACCTCATGCATAAGAGAATGAAGCATAGAAGAAAAATTAAAAAATTCCAAATCTGTAAATTTTTTACCATCATGAATAAATACTATCTTCAATACAAAAGTCTATGATGGAATTTGTGTCTCCCTCTGACCACTTCGAATTCCACTCATTTTCATTAAAACAAAATAAAAATTCTCTCTATTAATGAACAAAAACGCATTCAAGTTTGTAAACAATTCCTTATGAGGATTATTAATACTCAAATATGAAGTGGTCTAAAAATCCCATGCTAGGTAAGTCGACTTACATAATTCTATGCATATTTCAGAACTTCAACAAATAAATAAAAATCCAATAAAATTCAATTCAACAAATAAAAAATTCAATAAAATTTTGACTACCCCAAACACTGGAAGGAAAGGGAAGATATCATTAATTTCGGGAAATTAAACTACTACAGAATTAATATCATTAATCTGTTCGATAAAAGACATAATTAAACTCTGTATTTGGTGAAACAAACAGAATTAACCTTCCGTCAAATGCAGTAGGCAGCAGAATTAAACTCCTGCAATTAGGAGAGGAGACAGAAATAAAATTCTGTGGGATTTGGATTTACAAACAGAATTAAACTTCGTGTTTAGAATGGGATAACCACAGATTACACTTGGGGATTGAGGAATTGTTCAGATTAAACTCTGAACCAAGAATGGAGATTTCTGATGAGAGAAAGAGAAAGTCAATTTTATTGTGCCTATTACTAACATGTTTTGAAGCTCAAAAAAATATATATAGAATTACTTGCTAATTATATGCTACAGACTATATTTTGGTCTTTACCAGCTTATTACAATGTTTTCTAATTATTATTTACAGTGTGTTTTTAAAATTGATATTGAAGTATTATTACCTAGAAAAGGGACACTCTAAAAACTAGGTTACAATGTGTTGTCTTAGAAATTATAATAAATAGCTAGAGATAGCTAAATCTAATGAATGCTAAGCCTACTTCTAACTAAGTATTTACAAGATGTACACTAATGAGTACTAAGCCTAATTCTTAATTATTATTTACATCGAGTTTTATTGGGGTACTCAGAGCTTGTTTGAGTTTTTATTGATCTAAATTGTACACGATTCTGTTTCCCCTAACGGATCTGTGTAGTAGGTAAGTTTATTGTCTGTGTCATATAGTAAGATTCTATTTTGCAGCAATTTCAGGACATGCGGTGCCTTGTGTCTCGGGATTTCCATATTGTTATTGTCCATATTGATTAGGGATTATTCTAAGTCTCTCTAGGTACTTTATTGCATTTGTTATTAAAAATGCGTCTATCCTCTTGATGTCGGTGCGCCTATAGAGTTCCTGGTTCCTGATATCTTTGTAGTTGTTGGCCTCTGTATCTGCCTCTGGCATGAGTACCTGAGACATTTTCTCTCGAATATCCTTATTTTCTCCATTTGGGTCGAGTTTATGTCGAACCAGATGGGAAATGCGTATCCAAATATTGGGCGTATCAGTTGCTTGTAGCAGATGGTTTTAATCCTATTTTGAATGGTGTTCCTAGGTTTTATTACTCTTGAGAAAGAAGAGAAGACGTAGCTGGCTTTGTGTAGTTTATCCTTGATGTGACTGTTGAATTTTAAGTTTTCTGTGAAGATGACTCCCAGGTACTTCAGTTCTTTTGTGTATTGTACTGTTTGGTTATTGATTTTGATTTTTACCTTATTCTTTCTAATATTTCTTGAAATATTTGGGTAGGTGTCCTTTCCATTACCTTTTATTATTATTGTTTGGCACTTGTCTATATTAATTTTTAGTTTCCATTTCTTATAATACTTAACTAGGGTATCTAGGTAGCTAGTTACTTGCGATTTCATAGGGAGAAATTTATTGTTTGCTGTGTAGAGAATTATGTCGTCAGCATATGTAATGATTTTTAAAGGGTTGGGCGGGGGAGGGATGTCAGCCGTATAGATATTGTATAGTGTGGGGCCGAGGATTGATCCTTGGGGTACTCCTGCTGCGATGTTAAATGTTTCCGAAATTGTGTCGTTGATTTTTACGTTGAATTTCCTGTTAGTTAAGTAGCTGTGTATATTCTTGCATAGAGTGGATTAAATCGGTATATACGCTTCATTTTACATATGAGTCCTTCTATCCATGTGGTGTCGAATGCTTTCTCGGTGTCTATGCTGCACATTAGAGTAGCCGTTTTCCTATTTAGGTTTCTTGTTATATCGTCCATTAATATCGTTAATGCGTGGTTGGTTGAGTGGTACTGCCTGAAACCCATTTGGAAATCTGGGATTACGTTGTTTTCCTCTATGTGGTCCTGTATCTTGGAACTTAGGAAGCGTTCATAAATCTTGCTTATTGCTGGTAGTAGTGAGATAGGTCTATAGCTGGTGATCTGATTCGCTGGCTTATTAGCTTTTTTAATTGGAATTACGTATGCTGTTTTCCATTTTTGGGGAAAGTATCCGATGTTGTATAGTTGGTTAAAGAGGATTGCTAGGAAGGTCCAGAATTCCTTTCTTGTTTTTCTGATGAGGTAATTGGGTACATGATCCGGTCCTACAGATTTTTTATTTTTGCTGCGTTTAATTAGTTGGTGTATCCCCTTGGGTAATATTAATTCGGGATTATTTCTATTGTTATTATCAGAGTTTATAGAGATTACGGGATAGTTATTGCTAAAGTTAAATAGTGGTGAGTAGTTATTGTGGAAAGGAGAGCTTATCTCACTGTTTAGGTTGGATGTTTCTGTGTCCATGTTCAGATTTTGTTTGTGGATATGTTCCAGGTGTTTTCCTATGGCATCAATTTTTTCTTTATCATTTGTGATGTACTCGTCAGGTTTGTTTGGGTTGATTAGTCTTGGCAGGCCCAGTGTATTTTTTATTCCTGCGAGATTTTTGATTGACTTAAACGTCTTCCGGTCCATGGATATGTTGGCGAGTTTATTTTCCCAGTAAATTTTGTGATGTATATCTATCCTGGCTTTTATTATCGTGCCTATGTCTTTTATCTGCGCTTTTAGTAAGTGCTGGTTAGGGTCGTACCTTTGCGTATGCCAGCTCCTTCGCAGGGAGTTTTTGTGTCTTGTGTCTTCCCACTTGTTTTTAAGGTAGTTTTTGGTACGCTCCTTTCTATTGCGTTTTCCATTGCTTCTTCCATTTTTAGTATGTTTTCATCTGCCTCGTCTGGGGTTATGTTTCGGTTGATGGGTATATTGATATTACTAATTGCTATATTTAGTGTTCTATTGAATAAGGGGATGTTAGTGCGGGAGTAATTAAAGATGGTTTTTGATTGTGTTAGGGCTATGCCATTAATTTGTATGTTAAGTTCAACTGCGTTGTGGTCTGAATCGAAATCTAAAGTTTTTAATTTATCTATGAAGTTGGGATGATATGATGTGTTGAGATTATTAGTGTTATGAATCCCCAAAACAATCCAAATAATATGATCAAGCAATAACCACTTCAATTGCCTCTGATTCATAACGCATTACCTAAAAAGATCAAGCAAACACCTCTCATCCATAAATCACGGTTATCCGACCCCACAATGAGAACCAAAACAATAAACAAACAACTATACGCGCACGACTGTGGTCAAGTTGCAGCACATAATGAGTAATCGTTAGATGTACCCATGTCCACGGTAATAATTCTTAGGTAGATAAGGCCTGTCACCTTTCTACAAGTAAATAAGAACCTTTGGACTTCTTGCTTGAGAACAATCAGCCAAACGTATAATGGAATCACCTGATTAACTCAAAGCGATAAGAAGTAAAGCATGGTACTCGCTGAACGATTTTACCTCACACCCGCCGTGCAACAAACTGACCAAAAGAAATTGCCTTAGCGGAAGCGCCGGCGTCAAAATTCTTTTTGCCGTTATACGTAATAAAGCAAGTGAATTATTGTTTTGGGACTCGTGTGAAAATTGATACCGTTGTTTTCATACAATTGTTCCCAATTATTTTTTATAATTTGCGGGTGAAAAATCAAATTGCATTAATGCAATAAATTTTTCACCTTTATTGGAAAAAATGCTTGATAGGTGATTTTGGGTTGTTTTTCACAGAAAAATGCTCAATAGGTAATTTTTGATTGGTTACCACAAAAATTGCTAAACAATCAATCTGCAAGTGGAAGGGAGTATTAACCACTGCAGATTGATTTTAAATAAATAGAGAGTTCTGATGCAAGGAAAATCAGAAATATTCTAAACCCGAAGCTAGAGAGTCCCCCTACCCAAGGTAAGGCCTCTAGTGGAAAGTCAAAGAAAGTTGTGAAATAGAAAATAGAAAAACAGAGTTTTATTAAAGTATTTTGTCAAATTAAAAAATTGTTTAAAGTAAAAAGTTAAAAAAAGTGTTAATAAAGAAAATCGTGGAACCCAAGCTCAGCCTTCTCAATTTTTGGAACCAGCACATTTCCCTTCGATACTCTACGGTTGATTGACCCTTGTTGCCGGCGCGCAACAACCAGAAGAAGTGAACTCTTGTTGCCGGCGCGCAACATAAATAAACTGGTGGCAGCGGTGGGATAAGTCACACGGTTAGTAAGACCCTCGACTACACCCACAAACTCATGTGCTGGACAAAAGAAGAAGAACATATCAGTCCACTGGGACTTTCTGACGAAGAGCTAGACTTCGAGCCAGAAGCGGACCCACAAGCAGACGCTTATTCGGAAGAAGACTCCTACTCAGAGGCGGACCTTTATTCAGAGACGACAGAGGTAGGCTCATTCTCAGAGCTTGAGGAAGATATTACGGACTGCTACTATAACCCCGGATCCGAAGGAAGCAGTGTGTCATCCGACGAAGAGGGAAGCATTGGCCCCATCTACAATCCCTGTTTGGACGACCTCGAGGAATACACAGACCCAATCGACCATTTGCTGGACATCCTGCTCAAACACGAGAACCCGTCAGCATACGCGATTTATAGAACGCTGAGATACCAGCTGTACCCAGAAGAGGACTTCAACTCAGCAATCGACGTGGACTTCTATCAAAAGGTACTGGACGCTCTAGAATAGAGTTATAAGGTTTTTATATTATAAATATTATATTCTATATAAGTATTTTACTTTATTATATTATACCTATATTATAACTAAAATATAACTATTTAATGTACTCCTGGTCTTCACCCTTTTTCTATTATTAACAAAAGTGCATATTCTCGAGTGTTTTTCTTATCAAGTGCTTTTCGGTGTTGTGAATATTTCTCCGGGATATTAGTTAAACTAATATACTCGTCAAGTTCAAAAAAAAAAAAAAAAAAAAACAAAAAAAAACATATCGGGAAAATATAAAATTTTTTTTTTTAAAAATTCATACTCGACTACAAAAGCGTCGAGGCGTAAGAGATACGCTTCTTCCTGGGCTAATCATCCACAGAAGGCCTGCACGGAAACGAGCTCGCAATATGACAAACGATCAAGTTGAGGCAAGAGCCGAAAAATTATCTCTCAGTGATGCTAGATCACTCATTCCAGAATTCGATGGTAATTCTGATGATTTACACCGATTTCTGAATACATGTGAAATGTTTCAGAAAGAAGGCATTGCAGAAACAGAAAAAGCTCTATTTTTGCAAATAATCAAAACAAAACTGGTAGGCAGAGCCTATGAAGTTGTTAAATATAACGACGTAAATTCTTGGAAAGAACTCCAAAAGGCCCTGCAAGAGCAATTTTTAGAGACTCGTTCTAGAGTCTCAATACAAAATGAGATCCTAGCTCTCAGACAAAAATCTGGAGAAAATATGAAAGATTACGCCTTTCGTGCTCGCAAGTTGTTAGCATTATATGATGATGCAACCTCTAGTTTTACGAATGATCAAACACTCAAAAATCTTTTAGCTGGAGAAAATCAAAAAATGGTTCTCCGAGCATTTGAAGACGGCCTCAAAGACAGTCAGGTTCGTCTATTAACCAAGGCAAAAGGCCACGAGGAGCTGTCAGCTTCTATTAAATTTGCTATAGACCAATCCGAAAGGAACTCCACTTATAATGATCATTTTTCAACTTGTTCAAAATGCAACAGAAAAGGACATACAGCTGAAGTCTGTTATTCCACAAGAGTGAAAATGGAGAAACCCTCACTCATTTGTTCCTACTGCAAAATACCTAATCATCACTTTTCGGAATGTCGTAAAAGACTTTTCCAGCAAAGTTATCCAAGTAATAGCAGGTCATTCCCTCATACAAAAATACAAAGGGAAAATCAATCACAAAGGTATTACACTTCGAGTGTTCCACAGTATCAACGGAATACTCCAGTTAATCACCGTTTTCAAGGCAACCAACAAGAGGCCTATGTTCCTCAATATCAAAGATCCCAACAGAATTTCACAGAATCACCTAAGCGGTCGCCAAATATTAGAGCAGCAACTGCCAAAATAAAATCAAAAAATCAACAGAAATCGGAAAACAGCCGGCGGCGAGACGAGGATGCCATTACAGTCGCCCAGTCTCGCCTCAGCCAGATGACTGTATCCGCGGATGTCCATCCACATCCGAAAAATTAAATCAAATGCTTTATCTCCCTCTCAATGCTGATCGCCAATCACTAGTTTTGACGATCAGAAATTCCATCACAGCATTTGATACTAGTAATTTCTTAATCGATACAGGAGCCGAAATATCGGTCCTTAAAGCAACCAGATCACTTGGTGACACAATGGTTGATAGTACAAAGAGCTTGGAGGTATCACCTCTAGCTGGAAAAGCCCTACATACTTTAGGAACCGCCAAATGCGAATTTCAAGTAGGCAAAAATTTCTTTACCCACGATATACACATGGTGAAAGATGACCTCCAACTTAAATATGATGGAATTCTAGGTCATGACTTTTTAAATAAATTTTCTAGCATAATAGACTACGAAAACAAAAGTCTATCACTAAAAATTAATAAGCCCCAAGGAGGCAAAACCACACGCAAAGTTATTAAGGCAAATTCAGAGACAGTGTGCAAAAACGAATATGGAGGTTTGAATGACCCAAGTTCGAAAAAATTGTCTCGCCATAGCTCAAATGTCAAGTATGGAGGTTTGGATGACCCAAGCTTCGACAATTTGACTTACACCAGCTCAGATAGCAGGTATGGAGGTTTGAAAGACCCAAGCCAAGACTATCAGTTGGTACAAGTTGACAAGGCCCCCCCACAAAGAGGTGAGCCTAAGGGTAAGAAACAAAAAAATGTTTCGAAAATAATAAACAAAATAAATCAGTACGAAGCCGAAAATATAAAAATACCGGCACGTACACAAATGGTAGCAAAAATAAAACTAAATCGAAGAGGTTGTTTCTTTAGTGAACACCAAGAACTGAAACCAGGAGTGATAACAGGAAATACGCTAATAGAACCTGACAACACAGGTCACGCGACTATCCTAATCCTGAACTCAAATCAGCAAGAGGTTACTATAAGAAACACAGAAATAAGACCTCATCTACGAAACTTAAATAATTATAGTATAATAAAATTAAATCCGAAAAAGGATCCAATAAAGCAGAGACTAAATAGACTCGAGAACGAGCTAAACCTCTCTCACTGCAACGCGGAAGAAGCCCAAACAATTCTAGATACTTGTCGAGAATACAATGACATATTTTATCTAGATGGGGATTTCCTAACTTGCACAAGTGCAGTTAAGCACCAAATACCTACGCTACCTGAAAAACCCATTGTCAACATAAGACCTTATAGACTTCCAGAATCTCAGCGTACTGAGATTAATTCACAAATAAATAAAATGCTTCAAGAAGAAATCATAAGCCCTAGTTCTAGCCCCTGGAACTCTCCTCTACTTCTAGTTCCGAAAAAACCTGATGCTTCAGGAAACAAAAGATGGAGAGTAGTTGTCGATTTCAGGCGCCTCAACGACATAACAGTCGGCGATGCCTTTCCCTTACCCAACATTACTGATATACTAGATCAGCTAGGGAAAGCTAAATACTTTAGTACATTGGATTTAGCTAATGGCTTTCATCAAATACAAATGGAGGACCATGATAAGGAAAAAACTGCTTTCAGTACACCTTACGGTCATTACCATTTTAATAGAATGCCATTCGGATTGAAACGTGCACCAGCCACTTTTCAAAGGCTGATGAACAATGTTTTAGTCGGACTCCAAGGCATAGAATGTTTTGTATACATGGACGACATAATTGTCTACGGATACAACTTGACAGAACATAATGCAAGACTCCAACACGTTTTCAATAGGCTTAGAGTAAATAATCTCAAGCTACAGCCTGAAAAATGCCATTTTCTAAGCAAACAAATAGCTTATCTTGGACATTTGGTTACAGAAAACGGAGTAACACCGGATCCCTCTAAACTAGAATCTGTCCAAAATTACCCAGTACCCAAGAAGGAAAAAGACATAAAATCCTTCTTAGGTTTTGTTGGATATTACCGTCGCTTTATCCCTAATTTCGCTAAAATAGCTAAGCCTCTCACGGCTCTATTAAAGAAAGATGCTACTTTCAAATGGGATGCGTTCTGCGACGAAGCTTTCACGCTCATGAAAGAAAAATTATTAAATCCGCCTATTTTGCAATATCCTCGCTTTAACGAAGAATTCTTAGTTACTTCAGACGCAAGTAACTATGCAATTGGCGCAGTTTTATCGCAAGGGAAAATCGGAGAAGACAAACCAATCTGTTATGCCAGCCGCACCCTAAATCCGGCTGAGACAAGATATTCAACTATAGAAAAAGAGCTATTAGCAATAATATACGCGGTAGAACAATTTCGTCCTTACCTGTACGGTCGGACATTTACGATTATTACAGATCACAAGCCCCTTACGTGGCTCATGAATCTGAAAGACCCCACTTCCCGAATGATGAGGTGGAGGATTAAACTTGAAGAGTATGATTACAAGATCATACACAAATCAGGGAAATCTAATCTTAACGCTGACGCACTCAGTCGTATAGTACCAGAATCCAAAAATATTCAAGTGATAACAAGGAATCAACAGAGGGCACAAACAAACCAAACCCCTAAAATAGTGGGAGAAAACTCGAACAATTTACTGGAAACACGGAATATCAAAAGAAAATATTTCATAATTCCGACAGTAAACACCACATTTGAAAATTTATTAAAAACTTATTTACCTGATAATTATCAAATTCCATTAGGAGGAATCAAAGAATATAAACAAGGGAATATTACGTATATAGTGGGGCATGCACCCCTCCCTTTTAAAGAACAAAAAGATCAGGAATTAACAAGGAGTATATTTAAAAAATTCAAAGAATTGTCATCTAACGAAGAGATAATTCCAATTGCTATACCAATCCTGAACAGCACTTCGTACTTCGAGTTGAAACTCATATGTGCTGAAGAATTTAAGGATTCCGCCACGAGGCCTGTTTTCTTCCTCAATAAAATAGTACAATTAAAAGACCCAAAGGACATCGAACAGGTAATTAGGGATTACCATGTCACTCCTTTAGGCGGTCATCAGGGACAAACGAAGACTATCGGGAAGATAAGAAGAATCTATAACTGGCCAGGTATGAAAAAAGACATTCAAGAGTACATCAAGAGATGTTCTTCTTGCCAGGTCAATAAATCAGGTGCAAACAAGAAAATACCTATGAAGATTACTACCACAAGCAAAAAACCATTTGAAAAAATCTTCTTGGATATCGTTGGACCTCTACCAACAAGTTATCAAAACAACAAATATCTATTAACGTTCCAAGATGATCTGACTAAATTTTCAGATGCTATACCCCTACCGAACGCAGAAGCCAAAACGGTAGCTGAGCAATTTGTAACCCACATCATTTGTAAACATGGTTTACCTGAATCAATCCTAACGGACCAAGGATCAAACTTCCTAAGTTCTCTATTTAGTGAGATTTGTAAACTTTTGAAAATACATAAGTTACAAACTACACCATACCACCCAGAGACAAACGGAGCTCTAGAAAGAAGCCACCGTACGCTTGCTGAATACCTTAGACACTATGTGTCTACAGATCCACTAACATGGGATACATGGATCCCTTACGCTATGTTCACATACAACAATTCTAATCATTCAAGTACAGGCTACACGCCTCACGAATTACTATTTGGATTTCACGCAGAAATCCCAACATCACTAAAAAAGGACCCAGAAGTTACGTATAACTACGATAACTATGCCAGTGAACTAAAAGCGCGTCTCCAATATGCTCATAAAATAGCAAGAGAAAATCTTATAAAAAACAAGGAGAAATCCAAAACGTACTATGATCACGTTACTAAGCCAAAACCTTTTATAATTGGTGACAAGGTATTAGTGAAGAATCACACGAGAAAAAATAAATTATCTCCCTTATGGGAAGGCCCTTACGAAATAGTACAAATTGCCTCAACCGAGAATTCAGTGGTAAGAGTTAGAAATAAAAATAAAAAACTCCATAACAACCATCTGAAGCTATTCATAGAGTAATCGCGTTCTTTTCTTTTCTTCTATTCCACCAGGCCAAAATGCCGTACATAATACTAATCTTATTATTAACATTCGGAGTCACGAGCGGAACAAAGACAACAAACTTCGCCTCAACTCCAGGAATATATTTCGAGGAATACGGAAACATACAATTATACAGCTCAAGTTGGAAACTAGTTACGTATTATAGCCTAGACGATTTTCAACTAGAACATAACCTCCTAAGATCCCAAACAATAGACATAGAAAAAATATGTTTACATTTTAAGATACAACACCCAACCCGCAACCACCCATGCGAGTCACAAATAAAAACTATCAAAATATTAATTAACGAGATAGAGCAAAATGCAGAAATTATAGATCCGAAACATCTGCGTGCTCGACGCGGCCTAATAAACGCAATAGGCAGCCTTAGCAAAACACTCTTCGGTACTCTCAATGAAGACGATGCCAAGCATTACGACAAACAAATCCACTACTTAAAAATAAATGAGGACCACCTATTAGAACTCATTAAATCACAAACCATTATCGTAGATAAAACAATCAACCTTTTTAATAAAACATCCTCAGATATTAAACTCGAATTTGATAACATCCAAGAAAAATTTGACAAAATTTCTAAAGCATTCAATTTCATAATAGCTGAAGTGAACTCCACCTTCATAAACTTAGAACTAGAAAGTATCACTTCCGCCATTACACTATCACTTATGAGATACCAAAATTCGCAAAAAGCAATCCTCGACATGCTTTTAGATATAAAACATGGCATTCCCAATCCATTAATTATCACCCCATTTCAACTAGAGGAAACTCTTACAGTTATTAGGAAAAATCTTCCTTCCGGAACCACCTTACCCATTTCAGCCACACAAGACAGTCTTATCGACTTATATAAAGTTAGCATTACAACTACAAACAAAATCAAGAATAATATCATCATCGAAATTAAAATCCCATTACCACTAAACACAATTTTCCAGGCATACAAAGTTATACCATTCCCAAGTATAGTAAACACCTCTTTTCTTTACATAAAACCTACTACCGAATATTTATTGGTAGATTTTAACCGCGAAAAGCATTACCCCATGAATACAGAGGACTTCGACAAATGCCAATTGAGTTTCTCAAATACTCATCTGTGTCAAATAACACACCCAATCCTTAATAGTAATGCCGAACAAAACAAATGCGAAATGGATCTATTAAAACATACTACGGAAATTCCAAAATCCTGCGATGTAAAAACAATAAAAACATCTACTTTCTGGATCCAATTAAACAACCCAAATAAATGGTTATTCAGTCTTAGAAATCCTCTAACAATAGATAATATATGCGGCGACAGAATCGAACCGCTAACACTCGAAAGAAACGGTATTTTAGAAATTTCTCCAAATTGCTACATAAGAAGCAACGACCTAACGCTATACGGTCATTCCGAAAGAATATCAATTTCAAATAATTCATACTTACCCTCAATTAACCTAACAATGGCTAATCATCTTAAAGACATAAAACTCGAACTCCCGAAAATGATTACAATAAAAAACGTAAATCACCAAGCCCTATTCGATCTAAGCCATGATTTAAAAACACTGGAGCACGAGGAAAAACAAAAATTAAATAATATTTCAACGCATGATATACACCATTATTCTTTCATATATCTATTAATTATAACACTTACTTCTTATGGTGTAATCAAAATAATCATGCGATATGTTAAAAAAGAGAAGAACCAGAAAACCTTAACAGAAAATAAAACAAATAATGAAGAAATTACTGAAATCAAAAGTATTTCCAGTAAAATACCATTATCTAGAATCACAGATAACTAATTAAGTACCTCTCAAATAAGTTGCTTTTATATAATAGTATTATAATACCACACTTGGTAACAATTGATTTTTGTAAAATAAGAAACACAACATATATATAAAAAAAAAAAAAAAAATATATATATCATTTAATCTAGCATAAATAAATCATAAACGATGGAGCTAATGAATAAAAATATCATTAGCAACTAAATCTAATTTTGTATAATACATATCATAACCATAACAATTAAATCTAACATATGTTTGTATCATACATACCATTAAGTACCATAAAATATCATATCGTAGTACTAATCAAACAATGTACTCTAGATTTCCGAGCGTCAGCAACTCTCAAAATTTTTTTTTACATCCTCTTAAAGAATATAAAAGAAAATTTTTTTTTCAAGGGGGAAGGTGTTATGAATCCCCAAAACAATCCAAATAATATGATCAAGCAATAACCACTTCAATTGCCTCTGATTCATAACGCATTACCTAAAAAGATCAAGCAAACACCTCTCATCCATAAATCACGGTTATCCGACCCCACAATGAGAACCAAAACAATAAACAAACAACTATACGCGCACGACTGTGGTCAAGTTGCAGCACATAATGAGTAATCGTTAGATGTACCCATGTCCACGGTAATAATTCTTAGGTAGATAAGGCCTGTCACCTTTCTACAAGTAAATAAGAACCTTTGGACTTCTTGCTTGAGAACAATCAGCCAAACGTATAATGGAATCACCTGATTAACTCAAAGCGATAAGAAGTAAAGCATGGTACTCGCTGAACGATTTTACCTCACACCCGCCGTGCAACAAACTGACCAAAAGAAATTGCCTTAGCGGAAGCGCCGGCGTCAAAATTCTTTTTGCCGTTATACGTAATAAAGCAAGTGAATTATTGTTTTGGGACTCGTGTGAAAATTGATACCGTTGTTTTCATACAATTGTTCCCAATTATTTTTTATAATTTGCGGGTGAAAAATCAAATTGCATTAATGCAATAAATTTTTCACCTTTATTGGAAAAAATGCTTGATAGGTGATTTTGGGTTGTTTTTCACAGAAAAATGCTCAATAGGTAATTTTTGATTGGTTACCACAAAAATTGCTAAACAATCAATCTGCAAGTGGAAGGGAGTATTAACCACTGCAGATTGATTTTAAATAAATAGAGAGTTCTGATGCAAGGAAAATCAGAAATATTCTAAACCCGAAGCTAGAGAGTCCCCCTACCCAAGGTAAGGCCTCTAGTGGAAAGTCAAAGAAAGTTGTGAAATAGAAAATAGAAAAACAGAGTTTTATTAAAGTATTTTGTCAAATTAAAAAATTGTTTAAAGTAAAAAGTTAAAAAAAGTGTTAATAAAGAAAATCGTGGAACCCAAGCTCAGCCTTCTCAATTTTTGGAACCAGCACATTTCCCTTCGATACTCTACGGTTGATTGACCCTTGTTGCCGGCGCGCAACAACCAGAAGAAGTGAACTCTTGTTGCCGGCGCGCAACATTAGATATTAGAAAAAGATCTAGGTATGAGCTGTATTGGGATCTGTGGAATGTGGGGTACAGAGATGATTCTAATCTGAGGTCGTAGTTCAGTCGATTTTCCATAAGCCAGCTATGCAACGTTTTTCCAGCTTGATTGCTATTTGCGTTTCCTAAGTTCCAGAGAGGATGTTTTGCATTGTAGTCTCCTCCCATTATTATTTGTCCATCTTTAGTTGCCTCTAGTATTTGTTCCAGATCCATTGTTTTAAATGTTTCCATTCCATTTTTGTTATACAGTGATACCAGATACAGGTTTCTGCTTGAGTATCTTATCCTTATGATTGTGGTTTCCAGATCCTGTGTGCTTGGGTTGGTTATCCTTTCATATTCGATGTTATTCCTGATAAGTACGGCTGTTCCTCCTCCTTGCCGGTTTGCTCTGTCTGTCCTCGCTATTTTGTAGTTTTTGAAATGTGGGTTGTATTTCTTGCTGAGATTTGTTTCTGTGAGTAACATAATGTCCGGCTTATGTGTTTTTAGGTAGCTCTCCAGATAATGCCCTTTATAATTTGCCACTATTGAGTTTACATTTAGTAAATGAATTTTCAATGGTTTACTCTGCATTGATTGTTAGTTCCAATAATAAATGCATCAGTGCCTCTCTTTTGGCATTTCTCTCTTTGAGTTGGCGGTATTGTGGAAGAAATCCATCAGATTTCTGCTGCGGCTGGTTGCTCTTTTATATAAGCCGTGGCCTGTATTGTTCTCTTTTACCCATGATGTTCCATCTGGGCAAAGCTCGTTCCACTCATTCGATTTTGATTGTGAGCGCAAAACGTCTGGTTGGTGTGATGTCAAGTTCCCAAAGTATATAGAAGACAAGGTATTCTCGGTACGGACCACGTTCCGCCATTTTGTCTGGAGACAAAATGTTAATGACGTCACTCTGTTCTGTTTTTGTCATGTGCTCTATAAATATTTTAGTATTCAATAAGGTAAAAAGGTGAACTTACTATGTTTTTTTTTCTTCTAAAAAAGGTTAAACAAGAATCTATTTCGGATTGTTTACTGGGAGCTAAACATAGTGACGTCACGGCAAATCAGCTGCTATGTGTCAAAAATTTAGTGAGAATACCTTCTCTTCTATATACTTGTCGAGTTTCAAGCTGTCCTTCATCGTCGTCGGACGTTCATTTAATCTGCTCGCTTAGGTTATTGGACCAGAGTTGTGTTTCCCTTGAGACTCTCCTTCCTCTAGCGATGCTTTCCATGCATCATTAGACTTGTACTCTCTCGGCTACATTATGGTGTTCAGTGTTCAGTGCTCGTTTATCCGCAACTCGCATAATACAAACTTGACTCTTCAGTTGAGTTCATAAACTATAACAGTGAATTGAGCGTGGTGTCATGGTATCATGAAACATACTTGTTATCCGTTGACTTCAACAAAATAACATACAAAGCAACTACTATATTATAAACTACATCATAAATATCAAATTCTGCGCTTCAGCCGCCTTTGCTTGCCTTCGCGGAAGGGGCAGATCACTTAATTGGCCAGTAAAGCAGTTAATTCTATGACTAGCCAGGTGGCGTCTATAAATGTTATATTTATATAAGATTTGTAAACATTGGATTATATGAGGGGTTTTTTAGTAAGTTCGTGATAATCTGTGTTGTTCTCTTGTTATTTATGTGGTTTTGTTAATTTTCAGATGAAAAAATGCACAGGACGGAAGGAATGGATTTAGGTGGAGGACTCATCACAACTATATTGTGTATAGGTGGCTTCTAATAAATATATTCTTGGTTTATTTGTTTTTGTTTTCTTATCTTTTTAAGAACTATTGTTGGGAATAATGTATGTGGACCAAACATGTATTCTCTTTGATACACTTTTCCCAAGAGGTTTGCACTTCTTCAAATCTTCAATGCAAATAATTAGCGTTTGTTCAGCGATAACTTCGTCGTTCCTTGCGATCTGACACCGAGGCATTTATTCATGTTTCGAAAGAAGAGGAAGTCACAAGTACCAAATCTGAAGAGTAGGGAGAATGCGGGAGAAGTTCGTAGTGCAATTGAACAATTTTCGCCATTATATTTATATTGTCGTGGTGTCGTGTAGATGAGCATTTTTTCTTCGTCAAATGAGACCGCTTTTCCATCAATTCAACGTGAAAGCACTCTACAAAAATACTGTCCTGAGGTCGTTTTTCTATTTTCCAGATAGATTTTGCATCTTCCATGCCCCAATACACATCCATACGAGAGATGTGTTCAAGGTCCTTAAGGAAATCAATGTATCGCCCCTGTTAATTAAAAGCTGTGCCTTATTCTTGGCTAAACCTCTGAGCAAACTATTCTACTTGTCTTATTCGACAGAAAAATTTCCAACTACTTAGAAGCTAGCTCACGTTTAGCCTATTCCTTAGAAAGCAGAGGATAGCGATGCCTCAAATTGTCGACCAATTGCAATTAATTCGATTCGTTGAAAGGTCTTTGAATCTATAATTAACTCCAAATTAATGAAGTATCTAGAAACCAATCAACTTATCAACGATCGCCAATATTGCTTCCGAGCTGGACGCTTATCTAGAGACTTGCTGACTTTTCTTACGGAACGTTAGAACCGTCGTCTCCACAATTTTGGTGAGTGCAAAATTGTCGCGCTGGATATTTCAAAGGCTTTTGATAGAGTCTGGTATCCTGCCTGTATGTGTTAAACAAGATTGCATGATTAGATCATTGAATAACGATCTTGACAATATTCTCGCTTGTGGCAAATTGAATCGCGTCGTATTCGATGCATCTAAAACCCAAAGCTGTCTGATATCTTTAAAACACGATCATAATTTCTCCACTCCCGTTTCATTTGATGGAGCTCTGATTTGCGATACACCGCCGTGATGCTTACTTATCCCGAACTGTGCGAATGTGGAACAATCTACCATCTTCTGGTTTTCCTCGGGCATACAATCTGCGAAAATTTAAGAGTGACATACATCAGCACCTGCGCCACTCCCCTCATGTCACTTAATCCTTTCCCTTTCTCCTTCCTGCCATGCTGTGCTTTGCATCATAGGGTATCAGCTGAGCTTGGCTTTATAATATAAAAAAAAAAGTCGATGAGGATTATTTGTCCCCATGTCATTTCCGGCCGATACAAAAATTTTTCAAAAATTAGATCTAGTACATTTTAGAAAATCTAGTACAAAACCGAATTCCCTAGATCCTGTGAAGAAGTTGGAGTACCCACACTCCTATACTCGGAGGCTTAAATAGCTGTTTATAGCCATCTCAGACTAACATTTTAGTATTTCCTTCTTTTTAATCCAAACTGAAGTACTAGATTTTACACACTTTAGATCGCCAAAATTTTTCTCTGCATACTTTTAGGGTGTAGGTAGGAACCGCCGGCGGGGGGAGGAGGGTGGTTCCAATACGGCATGTTGTATATCTAAGTAAAGGTCTCGCCAAGTACAATGGGCTGGTGTACTTTTTCCCGAATCAGAAAACTTTCTCGATACCCCTCGGGAACCGCATTTACATGCACTCGGGTAAATACATCTCAGTTACTACAGTTCGCATATATTTTTGCAGTTCTTTCTTCCATGGCTATTAGTGCTCTGTGAACATTTTTCTCATAGAAGGTCATTTTCCACGACTTACCAATTCCGCACAATCACGAGAAGTAGAAAACCTTTCACCCAAGAAAGTCGCTCAAGCTACATTTGATCGCCAAAGCTTTCCCCCGCTTAATGGAAATAAACATTGTTAATAAAATGTGTTCAGAGTAGCATAACACACCGTTTAAGACATCTCTCTGGAGGTGTCGGGCCTGAAGTTATATGAACAGTGGGCATTCCCCTTTGAAAATGAGTGAAAATTACCTCTCTTGGCTCAAAAGTTATTCACGAAGGGCGCAAAATGCAAAGAAAAATTAGATGAAAGAAAAAAACAATAACAAGTGGAAACTAAAGTGATGCAGGATGCAATGTGCTTTTACTACAGAAAGTTTAAGCCCAGCGCAAATATTGGCCCGGTGTTACTTCATTTAGCTTAGGCGCATAATGGAACGCAAACGTGCGCAGCGCCTCTATCAATTGTGTAAAACCAAATCGAAAAATTCCGCCGACTGGCTTTGTTTTTTTTGTTTTTTTATTTGTTGGTGAAACTGAGGCGCGTTGTTATACCTTAGATGAAATCTAAAGGGTATACTAAGTTTGTCATTGTGTTTGTAACGCACAGAAATAATTATGGTAGAGCAAAATGGATTGGACACCCACGCATAAAATTAAAAGTTATTTCGATTTTTGCATGTCCGTCCGTTTGTCCGTCCGTCCGCCCGTCTGTCTGTCTGTGCGCACGATAACTCAAGAGCACGTATACTTAGAGAGCTGAAATTTTGTACACGGACTTTAAAACAAAAATAAAATTAAATTCGAAAATGAGACAAATCAGGCAACTCCTTCGTGGGGTTGCCATACAAAAATGTCGGTTTCCACTATATATTTGGACACTGCCTAAGAACGCGTTGACATAGAGAGCTGAAATTTGGCACACGGTGTGTTTATAGTAATAACAAATCAAACTTCAAAAATGGACTAAATCGGACAACCCGTTCTTGGTGTTGTCATATAAAAATTTATGTTTTTATAATATACTATGAAAACGATCAGTCCTAGCCATTTTTATTGTAGGGGACATTGGGGAATTGTGAGTCACACTTTTTCCAAGCTCGATAACTGCCACAAAAATCAAAATTTTTTAAAATTTCAAAATGGTTTATGTTACTAGGAAGGAAACCATAACTTTTAGCTTAAGCAGTATCTTGAAATTATTATCTGCCGAAAAAATCTGAGCGTTGGCAAAAAACATGCATTTTTGAGATTTTTAAAAATGTTGGGGAATTGTGAGTCACCGTCTGAATTAAGTGGAAAATCAAAAATATCGCTGTAAAATATTTATTTTATGGTTGGAAATTACATAACAATTAGTTTAAAAATATATATAAAAAGGAAGGTATTAAAATTATTCGGATTCGCAATTCGGGCATGTGAAATAGGCTCCAGTACTGACGCATTTCAAATGAACAGCTCGATCGCATAAATCGCAGCGAATGGAATTGTTTCGGTTCAATTTCTTCGGCATATCCTCCATACAAAGTATGCAGAAGTCAACTTCTTCGTCTTCAGAAAAAAAATACGCGTTAAAAATGCGATATTGGCTTGAAAAATGCCAAAGATGTTGTGGCTCACAATTCCCCAAAAAAAGTGACTCACAATTCCCCAAACGTTTTGATTGAAAAGAGGGCCGTGTATGATTCGCTCATTGCATGTTTATGCGAAATTCCTTTTAAAAGTTGAAATGTCGATGCCATAAGATAATTATGAATATATTTACCTATCGATTCTCCGAAAATCGTTGTCACATCAATGCAAACAGAAACGCTCGGAATAAATATTTTGAGAAAATTTTCCAAGTGGTTGCCGCACGGAACGAACGAGTACACGCATCGATTGCTAATGGAAAATGAGTTTGGTCAAATATAAAACAATGACAGCCATTTGCATGAGTCAGACTTTCCAATTATGGTGAAATATTGACGTGACTCACAATTCCCCATGACTCACAATTCCCCAATGTCCCCTACTAAAAACTTCTTCAGTATACGAAATTCTATAAAATTGGTTATAATCATTTTCTCTGTTCGACTTACCGTTCTAGAAATATATGCGAAAAACCACTTCAAAAATCGAACTTGCACAAATGGGTGACCATACGAAATTTCATACGGGCATTCATCTAGGGTACCATAAGAATTGGTCTTGCACCAATCCTAGCTTTTTTACTTGTTCATACGTTTAATTTCTGTTACAATTTGTAAAAGCGAAGCTTTGGATACCAGCAACTTCAGTCCCACGTGAAAGGTTTTGTCCATAGCTTATCCAAGTAGGTACTTACTGATAAAGAAATCGACATTTTATATGCTCACATTTTTAAATGAAAGCTATTTTGTTTATTCTTAATTCTATAATCAAAAATCAGAACATAATTCTTTGAATTGAATTACGAAAGGAACGATGGAACGGGTCCGCGGAATCGCGTCCAAATTAGAAGATCCGAATCCGGTTCCGAAAATTTCTCGGAACGACACATCTTTAGTAAATATCACTTAAATTTCTGTAAGTTCTCGTCAATATTAAGCTAACTAGCCTACATGAATGTTCCATTCGGTAAATAATACGGGTTAGCACGCATGTACTAACAATTGTGCAAAGGATAAAGCATTAATTGGTGAATTGAAGATATACTAATTAAATTATGGATGCCTAGTAAAATTTGATTATGCTGTGCTTTTGATAAGCATACGGATTTAGGTAAATTCTGATATTTACTAATCATAAAGCTCGCCAACAGCGAAAACTACGGAATCCCTAAGCATTGCACCAACCACCTCGTCTAAAATTTGTACGTAGTCTTATGCAAAGTAATCATACTTAAACGATATGTCATACTCAATACCGGCAAACTTCGGACAAGCATTCATGCGAAAGCTAAATCCTTTGTCATACTTTCTGAAAACATGAATATGTATACTGAACACCTACTGACAAACTTTAAAAAAGTATTCATGCCATTTGAGAATCATGGACTTACTCAAACTGACAAAATATACTTGCTTAAATTAAACAGAGTTCCTTATATCAAGAATTAAATACCGTCTTTAACCATTGCATTGCACGTAATTGATTCCGTACGATGCGTATGATGAGGATGCTTAGTTTAAAGCACGCTTTTGCTTCATATTGGTCAGTTTTTTTTGTGATAGCACATTGTCTTAACCCATTTTTTAAAAGCATCGTTTATACAAATTTCAACTGAAAATTATTCAATTAGGTATATGCAAGGCTTTCACTTAAGGCTCAACATTTTAAAGTCTACAAAACTGTTTAACATAACCTCGAAATATAAAGAAAATTTTAATGTTTTAATTGCAAGTTCATGCTGAACAGTGCGTCCTCCCTCATTCATACAACACTCTGCAATCCATAATGAGATTCAAAATGTGAAAATTACAATACACACATACATATATAGTAGACGCCGTTATAGAGCCGTGTGGGAGAGAAAAATGCTTGACGTGAACATTGTTATTCCAGAAGTATTTAAAATTCCAGTTACAGCCACAACTAAGTGCAGTTGATAATAATTTTCAAGCCCCTTGGTGACGCGTGTTATTATGTTACTTTAGTACGTGCTTGCCCCAATTTTCACCCGCTAAATAAATGGAAGGGGAATATGAATACGTAAGAGGCTCATGCCCAAGGATATATGCACAATAAAGCGACATAATCAGGACATGGGAATATTTTGCATTTTTCTACATTTCCTCAAAGTGTTTTATTCTTGAAGTTATCCACAGCATCTATTTACATAGATCTACGTATATGTACCTATACTAAGGTGGCGCCATTCCTTGCCATAAATTATTCAAATAAAAAAATCGTCCATCGAGAAGAAGTGAAAATGGTTCATGAGGTATTTTCTTCGGGGCACCTTCTATAGATGGTTATATTTCCTGTACCTAGGCCATATATTTTACACAGAGACTTCCATGTTGCTTGTGTGCAGTACTTGGACAAAAAGCAATTTTAAAAGCAAAGATTTTTTTTTTATTCATTTAATTTCGTTAAAACAAACAGGTTGAAATGACTTGGATGACTTTCGTGACAAATATAAATTTTCAAGTCGCGTCAGAAATGCAGTTGTATGATGACGCCCAGACACAAAACTTCTGATAAGAATTCACGGAGTGATATGACTGGAAAAGAATTTAATTCCCCATAGAGGCATCCTAATTCGGCTTACATTATTAATTTGACCTCACATGTATGTGGAGCCCCTACTACTATATCCTGTAATTGAGATAAATGTTGAAAACTCTGATCGTTACAGGCATGATGTCTTCCAATTTCTCTCACCAAACATAGCTGACAGAATTTGAACTATAGTAATAGTAAAATTTCAGTGCAGCTAACATTAAAAGGATACTTCCGGATATATTGAACATTGACGACTTTAATTTTTCGTACAAGGACATTATTTGGACAATGGAATTTAAGATGTCACTATCGATTGGAAAATTTTCTGAAAAGTAAACTCAGCAAACATAATTGATGGAAGGTGATAGAAACCCAAGTAAAAAACATCATGCCATCTACATATAAGGTAAGCCAGCTATAAGGTAATCTTATTATCTGGTCCTAAATTTTTACACAAATACCAGATTTAAAATGATGACAATTGTATAACGCAAGGTCCAACTGAAGAATGAAAGTAGGATCGAAGTTTTGGACACTTAAGCGATTATACTCCCAGAGCCGATATTTATTGACGTCTTGATAATGATATGAATGTTCCAGTTTTTTTTCTGAGCGAAAAGCAATACTCCAATAAGGCTATGGATGTTGCAGATAATTGAATGATATTGGACAAGATGAAAAGAGTGTCCATGCAGTGTATATATAGAGCATTCAAGTTCTATTGTGTTTGGGCTAGGGTTTCCAACCCGGATATCCGGATATCAAATTATCCGGATTATCCGACCCATATTGACTATTCGGTAATCCGGATATTTTTCCTTAATTATCCGATAATCCGGATATTTTTTGAAATTTTTTTTTTCAGGAAAATACTGTTTTCTTTCTAACTGTTCAGCTATTTTCAAAAGATTATACAATTACTTTCTCAAGTTGCAGTTTTATTTATTATTATTATTTATTTATTAAAGTTTCTTTGAATAAACAAATAAGTTGTGTGTGGATCTGAGATGAATCCCACCTTGATAGGGTGTATATCAAGAAAGTTACAGGGTGTAAAGTGGAAGTACTAAAAATCTTAAACCCCCCCCCCCCTACCGCCGAAACGACGCATCTTACCCCCCCCCCCCCTACCCTTATAATTTTTTGCTTGTCTCCACCTCAGCTATCAAACCCTTGAGTTTGGTGCACCAATTATGAGACTGCAGCAAAGGAATTAATAAAAATTCAGCGACAGTTTTGACCGCTGAATGTGTTTATAAATTTCTATTTGAAAACTTAGACGAGTTTAGAACGAACTTAGATTAAAATTTATCGAAACAGAATAAAAAACGAATGGATGAACGTCGAGATAAAATGCTTATGAAAATAAATCTTCTTAGAAGCAGTCAATAGACCACATTCCATAAATATTTTGATTATAATTCAAAGATGCTCCCATTACATTGTCAGTCTGCAGCGATAACTGGAAGTGGCAATTTCTTCTGTTGATGAGCAGAGCAACACAAAAAACATATTATTCAATGTATTTCTTACAATAAAGCCAGCATTTACAGTTTCAATCGTAGCCCTGACTAAGGGCTGAATTACAATGGACGCAACGGAACGGAGAGAAATGTCAAACCGGTTTTCTTTGTATTCTTTTCAAATGGAGTTGCGCACAGTGGACGGACGAAAACGCAGTCGTACGCAACAAGTTTAATAAAATCTGAAATTAACGCAATTGAACGGATAAACATAACCTCAAATTAGCTTTGGGACTGTTTATTTTGTTCCGTCAAGCGAAACTGTGCTGCGGTAAGTGTGTAATAAGGAGAGAGGAAATGGAATGAAAAAGGTTTTTTGATTTTATCCATATTTGTTTATAAATTATGGGTCAAACTTCACTGTCACTTTCAATTAACCATGCGTCCATTGTAAGCAGCTAACCTTGACGTCCATTTTACTGCGTAAATTTGACATTTCACACCGTTCAGTTGCGTTCCGTTGCGTCCATTGTAATTCAGCCTTAAGACAAAATTTAGAACTCGTCTGAATTTTGAAATTTTCAATGCAGTAACTTTTTAAAATATTATTTTTTAAAAACAAAATAAATTTAAATCATATAATATTTTTTCACTATTTATTAATTATTAATGTACATAAAATATTTGAATAAAAAAAATTATAAAACACCATGAAATATTGGATTCAAGCTATTTATTTATTTTGTTTTTTGTTATCCGGATATTTTGAGTTTTCAGTATTCGATATCCGGATAATCATTAATGTCGGAAAATTGGAAACCCTAGTTTGGGCACTTGAGGTCATCCTCGTAAAACACACCACCTACAAAATCAAATTAAGAAGGAGGCGTCAATTGAGTCATTTGAAACAAGATTTTCAAATGAGTCGATATATTTATTTATGCAGTTGCTCGTATCTGATATTAAAAGCAATAGCGATCTCCTCTTTGAACTGTGCTAATCGCAACTTTCACCTAAGATAAAAGTCCCATCCAGGACGCAATGAAAGTCACATTCTGCACTTCAGCCTTTGGCATACACTACCTTTACACAGCTGGCTTTAAATCGGAAGGAGTATGTACATGAATGGATACAGACATATAACATAAACTATGACAAGGTTTTCCAGACTATCTAGAAGTGTAAATGTCTCTTCCTAACAAAGAAAGTGCAACTGCTCGGAGAGCCAAGCTACTATCAAAACCATGATCATATCAAACCTTTCGTAACCTTCAATTTTTTTTTAGTATAGTGTTAACTCATTCCTATACCGCTTCTCATGTTTCTATTGGTGGCAAGTTACAAAACATAACGAGAAACAAAAAGATAGATGAAGTCGCACTATTTACAACAAAATCGGAGCCTTATCTATTCACGATCGGAATTGCACCAAAATATTTAACTTTTAAGGTTATGACTTGACTCAATTTCCAGCCCAGTCGACGCACCACGACACGCACAGGCAGAACTACGAAAAACTGTGGGAAACCCAACTTAAACGCAACAAAGAAAATTTTTAGGCTTCCCCAAAATCCCTGAAGTTCATTATCACCGGAGATTTTGTTCTTATGGGACGTCTACACTTGATGAAACTGACTGAATAGGGCTGAACCTGCTTTCAATTCATGAGCGGTACTTGCTTTAATTAAAAATATAATAAGAGAATCTGATATCACCAAATGGAATAACTGAAAACAATAGTATAGCACCATATGAGAAAAAAAACTAGCTTAAGAGAAGCACATATTGGAATATAGGGTTTAAATTTTAATGGCAATGACTTGCGGAACAGAACCAAAAATATCAATTGACATTTGGAAGAAGATTCAAATCGCCAATACATCGCAAGTAGATTATAGACAGTCACAGGACTCTCAGGAATGTATGTTGGAATGTGGGATTATTCCCAAAACCACAATAAAAATATTAAATTATTTTATTTGACTTATAAATGGTGGAGATTGACACCATAGCTATAGGTCCCTCCATCGTATGCACAATGAGCAAAAGTGAAGGGTATGAAACCCAACCACATACGTCAGCGAGAAAACATATGCATTCAACATCTGTGAATTTTTAATGAAATCAAAACTAAATTTTGTTGGAATCAGCAAAAAATCAATCATACCCCGCATAGAAGTCAGCAAAAAAATATTATTACGCTCAGGGGACAGGGAAGAAAATCCCCCAGGGAGCAAGTCAATAATTTTTTTCATATTCAGCTACCTATAGTCAGCGATAATTTATAAATAAATAAATATTTTCACCTGAACAAAGTTATTTCGTTTACATTGTTGCAACCACATCCAAACCATGAAACATATGAAACTTAAAATGTGTTTTACCAGCATATATGTATGTAACTAGAGCTGCCATACAATGTGTATATTTTACCCTAATAATATGCAACTAGAACTATGTAGTACATATATAGATGTCTAAATATATTATGTAATTTCAGCAAAATGCATACATCCATGATAATGTCTAGGGAAATTAATTGATACTTCCATGAAGAGCACATGACTTGATGATAAAGTCGACGCATTTTGATAAAGGCTATACAAAATGTGTAGGTGGGTTTTTGTAATCAGTTTAATGAGCAAATGAGTTTGATTAAAAGCCACAGTCAATTTGAATGGTCCGTGGTTAATTAATTAACTGATCTACATATTAGAATGATGTAAGATCTCATGGCTTAAGTTACAAAAACTAAAATTTATTTATTTATGTCATTATCAACTCTCGTTCCCATAGAAATTAGAGGAAAATGAAATTATTTTTCCTATAACTCATTTATTTGATTTCTATAAAAACTTCTATTAAGATTAAGAAGCTCAAGATCTGTCATTAAATTTGATATAAGTATCACTCTTGTGCAAATTTCTAGGCATCTATTCAACCCTTAAAAAATTACCTATCAAAGCATCACTATTTAAATATTAGAGGTCAAGTTTTCAGGTATATAGGTACACAAGTTGCCCATCGTACTCGTTTAACGAGGATTTTCGTCCTCTTTTTGTCATATCTAAGAAAAAGTGCATAAAACGCAAAAACCACAGAGTGTGATAAGTCGTTTTAAAGTGAAACTTTTGGGCTGCTTATACCCTAGTCAGACGGACATTCGTTCGTAATTGATTTTTTCAAAAATCAGGTTACCCAAGTTTTTGTTGATTAAAACGAAAGTCCTGTCAATTTTTGTATGTAATTGAAAGCACATTTTTGATCAATGATCATTGATTTTACCCGTCTGCCTAGGGTATTAAATTCCAAATGAAAAATTGGTATTGATGACGTTTTTTTTGATAAATATAATAGTTAAAAATCCGAAATTTTAAATTTGTTGAACCATAACTTCAAAACGGAGAGGACCATTGGACGCCATTGGAGAGGTCCAGCGATTATAATTCTACGAAATTTGAAATCATCATCATAGAACGTTAACAAGTTACAGGGCGATATATAAAAACATACCTAAGTATTTTTAAATCTCGTTATCTCGAAAACCGTTAGGATTTTACCCCACCTCCCATACAATTTTTTGCTTGTCTAAGCATGGCCTATCCATACCCTTCATATGCAAGACCACATACGGGACGCCCTGTGTAGAAACAATTTCTTTTTATTTGTAGGTAATTATAATTACAATTGATCCCGTTGCGATCCCAAGTTGAAATTTTAAAATGTTTTAGTGGATAATATAAGGCATAAAATATAAAATAACGAACAAAATCAAAAGTACTTCTTCCAATATATTCAAGGATAAAAGATAAAATCCTTATACATATTTGATTTCCTTTTTCGCGTATTCTATTTTTCTTAGATAGCTTGAAATTCTATCTTTCAAATGAGCCATATTTCACTGTCCTAGCATAAATAGAAAAATATATATGTATAACATTTTAAAGAAGACCAGGATAGCATTTTTGCGAAATTTTGGAAATGCTATAACTCGCAAAATACGCACTGTAGAAGGAAAATTTTAATTGGAACTTTTTATTTTTACAAACCCTCCAAGGATGCGAAATTTCAAAAAAAAATGGTGATGGTCATATCACACTTTTCGTGATTTTTGTTCGATTTGCTATGGAATGACCCACTTGTACTTTTATATTCTCATAGAAGAAGAACTACGATATCATTTTAAACAGGTCCTAGAGCCTAAAACTATCGCCTCCACATAAAAATTAAGTTATAATAAGAAAGACGTTTGCCAAAAAAAGTCACTTTGAAAAAAGACATTTAACATAAACAGTTTACAGAAAGATATTTTGCAAATGGCGCGGATATTGAAGGCGCTACTTTATAAACAAACCGTGATGACAGAACAGATGCCAGTTGAAGTCCAATATGAACAAGTAAAAAAGCTAGAATTGGTCTAAGACCAATTCTTATGATACCCTAGATGAATGCCAGTATGAAATTTCGTATTGTCACCCTTCTGTGCAAGTTTGATTTTTGAAGTGGTTTTTCGCATATATTTCTAGAATGGTTTGTCGGACAGAAAAAATGATTATAACCAATTTTATAGGATTTCGTATTCTGAAGAAGTTTTTAGTACAATAAAAATGTCTTGGACTGATCGTTTTCACAGTATACGTAAAAACCTAAATGTTTATATGGCAACACCAAGAAGGAGTTGCCCGATTTAGTAAATTTTTGAAATTTTATTTTCTAGTACAATGAAAACACCATGTACCAAATTTCAGCTATCGATGCGCTCTCAGGCAGTGTCCATTTAGTCGATTTGTCTCATTTTTTAACTTAATTTTACTTTTTTTTTCTTAAAGTCCGTGTACAAAATTTCAGCTTTCTAAGTGAACGCGTTCTCGAGTTATCGTGCGCACGGACATGCAAAAATCAAAATAACTTTTAATATTATGCGTGGGTGTCCAATTCATTTTGCTCTACCATCATTATTTCGAGGTGTTACAAACGGAATGACAAACTTAGTATACCCTATAGATTTCATCTAGGGTATAAAAATAGGAGAAGTTCAGCTCAAAACTAGTGTTGCCCTTATACTATAAAGATGATCCCATCGAACATTTCCAATGATGTACTGCTAGAAAAGTGTAGCATTGGTGTTGCACTGAAGTCTCATCGAAATAGCTATTGTCGCTGCATTACCAACTGATTAATTGGATGACATTTTTATGGCTTTGATTTGATTTCTTTATGTAATACAAACAGAAAAAACGTGCCAGCGAAATCCCTGCAGGAAGCAGTCGTGTTCATTTCATATACCTGTCTAGACCAAGCCAATTAATTAAGTGGCTGGGGTGGGTGAGAGACGCGTTGCCTGCATCTCTTCTCCATGGATAATATAGTCATTATCACCAGAAGCAAAGATAACCTAATAAGAAGATAGGAATCAGCCCAACAAAAACAATGTTTCGTGTTTTTTAGAATGAAACAAGTAATGCCATATACTTTAGTCTTTTGCACGAATTGGGGAAAGGAGCTTGGCTATGCACTACTGTAGTGCGACTAAGACAACGAGCTAAAAACAAAAATCGAGAGAACGTATGCAAAGTTAACTTAATAACAAGTTAGGACACAGAAGAGTTTTCTGATTGTTTTACATTTAAAATGCACACGGCAAGAAAAGGAAGAAAGGAAGAAAAAAATGAAAACACGAAAAATTTCCAATTTTGTTCGGCTGCGTCCTATCTTCCTAATATTAGCTTATCTTTGACGTAGGATTACACGAACGACAAAATCTTCTTGAATACCTTCAAAACTATTTTCTCAGTAAAATTCTTAGTTAATCCTATTTCCTTGGATTGAAGCAAAAATCTTTTTTTAAGGTGGAATAAATTGAGTTTTTAGTTTTACATTTTTCGGTTCTTATTTTTGATGTGAAAGTGCCTTGATGCTATAAACCGAAAAAAACGAAATAATGATGCAGATATGAATTAAGCTATACTACATAGATGTCAGAGAAAATAAATTGAGCATTATAAAGTGTGCTGAAAAATAATTAAGGAATGTTGTTGGTAAGTGTGGAATTTCATTTAAACAAGATAGCTTGGCCAACACTGTGCAACATATTAAGATGATGGCCGACGAAGAAGAACATTTCTTCTTTAAACGAAATACATCATTAGCTGCAAGACAAGCAAAAAGTATTACCAAAAGCATAGCAGTGATTTTAAACTGCTTCGAGAACTGGACCAATATTTATAAAGTATCCGATAGGACGACATATTAAATGATCCTGCCGGAATACTAAATGGGGATAAAACGAGTTTTTTTTTTCCTTTGTCCGAAAACCAGTAAAGTAATTACATGCGTGGATTCAAAAACGTTTATCAAATTTAGACCGGAGACGAAAATGAATGTTATTTTCTGCAGGCAGGAAAATGGTCGCCAATGGTAGTCTCTTCATATGTATTTGCATCACTAAAGGATATTGTAAATAGCATGCCAGCGAACCAGTTTTTGGGAGCAGAAAAAGGATGGATGAGGACCGATATCATTTTCAAATATGTAGTTAATCGCGCAGTTAATGGGTGTTTCGAGGAATACGAAAATACCAGACCGCAGGCTACAAGTCACTCTTGACGTTAGAGCTGAGTGAAAATTACAAGGAAAAGAATATAATTTTTTATACATTGCCACCAAACACCACTCATATGATGCAGTGAGCTGACGTCAGTAAGAAAAAATCGTTCGAGAATGGCAATTAAGAATGTTGGCCAACCTACTTTCTGTCCTTTGCTGGAAATGACAATCTTAGGAAAACTAGAAATTTGGAAACACCATAAGAACTACTTCGGGAAATATGGGCTTTACCCTTACGACCCGATAGCAGTTATTTTTAGTGAATGTGTGAAAAATGTGGTTGAAAATCTTACAGCTACTCGAAATGCTGATATACCAACTATAATGCAAGAATCAAATCCAGTACAGAAGTTTCACACTGCTATTGAGGCTATTGAGCTAATGGATAATAAGTTAAGAATAAGAAATATTCACGAAAATCAAGTTTTGGACATCATTAAGGAAGCCGCAACAGAATCTTGGACAGAAGCGTTACCAGAACTAGATCTCACATTCAACGAGCTGACGGGAAGCACATACGATTTGAATGAAGGCAGAAAGTTGCAGCTGGTAAAGGTACTGATTAGCTATTGATTCTAATTGAAAAAGTTGAAACTATTTCTCCAGAACCTAGTTCTTCTTGTGTGTCGTCAACGACTGGTCCTTGAGTGTCGCCGGGAGTGCACTCCAATGTTTATAATATTTTTAAAATTACTTAGTATTTTTTTTATTATTACCAAATTTACAGTATATGCCTGCATAAATTCTTCAGTTTTTTGTTTTTAAGATAAAAGTGCCTTAAGAGGAGTCAGTACTCAGCAAAAGTTTCAATTTAGATACCAGCGAGCTTGTAGGCAATAAAATTTTCTATATACGTAGATTGTGTCCTGAAAGTGAGAAAATTCATATAAAATTAGCCTAGACCAGGGACCAGATTAGAGACATCTAGCGTAAAAGATAGAAACCCAAAATGCGACAAAACTATACAATTTAAGACGAAAAATGAATAGTTGCAGTTCAAATAAATTGAAAATTTTTAACGAGAATTAACTGTCCTAAACTTTTTTTGCACTTAATTGTTAAATAAACTATTTTTCTTTGTATTTCAACCACTTTCAGCGAAATATTGCAATTTCTAGTCGGTGAAATATCGGGAGAAAAAGCAACTGCTATTAGAGTCAAATAATTAAAAAAGGCCCCACTAAAAATGAAAAAACTCGACGTTATTTGCTAGATCTAGGATTTATCTTCCCAAAATAGTCACAATCTAAAAAAATAGGAATACCTACTAACAGGAATTTGATTTAAAAAAACTTCAGTTTTTACCATTTTTTAGAAGTTTCCGAGCTAATATCTCCGTTCCAATACATTTTTTTTTTTATTTTTCCCGACGTTTTTACTAGACCTCTTCGTTACCTTAATTTAAGATATAAGTCATTATTCTGCTACAAATTGTTTGCAGGAAATTCGCATTGAAAAATGTATGAAACTTGGAAATCTTGGTACTGATTTTTCTTAAAATGTGTTCATAATTCTTTCAATTAATAAAATGTGTATAATTTTATGAAAAAGCTCATTTGTTTTTATTTTTAACAAAAAAATGGTAATAAATTTCTTCCAAAAAGCCCATGTCCGGACAGTGAAACTGTAGTATCCGAATAGTAGCTAAAAGTGAACTTTTTTTTCAAACCCCAAAACTATAACAATATTTTATTAAATGACCTAAAAATATTTACTTTAAATAATAATAATGTCCGGTACCGTGCTAATTTATTATTGAGAAAAGAGCAAGTCAACATTATATGTGGCGAGTGACTTTTCTTCAGCGCCTTAATCTTCTGCTGTTCTTTCGTAAATTGATAAAAATATAATAAATAATAAAATAAATAAAATCAAATGGTTAATTGCTTAAAATAACACAGTAACCTTATTATTGAAATTTACTCTCTTTAAAACATAACTGCTATTTTCCTGTTTACAGAATCACTTAAATGGAAGCGTTTACCAAAGATAACCTAATAAAAATATAGGACACAGTGCAACTGAGAGAACGAGTTAAAAACAAAAATTTGAAAAAAACGTAAGATACTCGAATGATAAAATCTTCGGGAGATTTGATGGATTCTGAAGCTATGTAAATCTTTTTAAACTATTCATTATCAGGGACCGAATCAGTTATGACTTTTTACGAAAAAAGCTTACTTTACTTGTTATTCCTGACGGATAATAGTTTGAAGCTAAATAAACTAAGCTGGAAAACCTGTTACTTCCAGCTCGAAAAAATAAAAAGTCCAGCTGGCTTTTTATTTTTGTGCCAGAAAAGATAATAAGCCTTTCCAGCTTAGTTTCTTTAGCCTTTTTTTTTTAAAAAAAAATTTAAAAGCTTTACAGGAATAGAAGCTACTAAATTCCACTAGATTCCACGATCATAATTTATCCCAGCTTTTTTTGTTTAAAATTTTCAAAATATCAATTATTTTCGGTCCGTGTTCATAATAATATGCATCGGGTAACACTACCTCATTTTTTTTTTTAAGAAAAAGATAAATTTCACTCTGGCCAAGGTGCTGAAAGGAGATGTAAAATTTCTGTCAAATAAAATCCTAATTTTTCTCGAAAATATCAGAGAATCTAGCATGCGTTACACCCACTTAATCTATTCAGAGCAAAACGAATATAAACAAAAGCACGTGCTTTTCAAATATCATAGGATTACTTACAGCAACAAGTTTGGAACCAACTCTCTCAATATTGCAGAAAAGCCTGTTTCACGCTGGAAAAGTTTATAAGAGTAAAATCTGAAAATGAATCATTTGCCATTCTGTTTCGTTGCATGTAATCTAAGCTTTCAATTTTTTTGTCTTTATTCGTAAAAGTTGTCATTCTTTCCTTTTCTAGCCGTGTACATTTTATATGTAAAACAGTCGGAAATCTCTCCTGTGTCCTATCTTGTTATTAGGCTTTGATCTTTGATGTTTACTGAAGATGTTGCGAACAATCACTCCTATACCTGCGTCTGAGTAAAGTACAGATGAAGACATTGCGTCCAATCCCGTCGTGGGTAAAAAGGAAGAAGAAAAGAGTCCAGTCAGGAAGACCTATTGCTTCCTTGACAAGTAGTTATATAACTGCTTTTATAAGCAATTCTTTTTTCCTGCTGGGGAATATCTGTGGTTCTTATTTTCAGGGAGAGTTTTATGATTGAAATTCGACACCGTCAAAAGAAATCGCTATATTTACATATTTCTATTATACATTTTATGTACCTACCTTGCATTAGCTCTGTGTATCTAATATTCCGCATGTTTTTTCATCTAGCATTACTTTATGGTGTTTGTATAAGATCGCTTAAAAAATTCTTTTGTTTTTTGTATAAATAAATTGAAATTTAATTCAATTTCATGAACAATTACTTGAGCACAAATGCAAGATCCCATGTTAGACGACAGTGCTTTGTGGAATGCAGGCAGCTTTTCAGACAGGAAACAAACTGAAAGCGGATCGACGAATATAATAAAGTGGTGGCATTAAGTTGATTGACGACCTACATATATCCTACGGGAGATCTGTAATTGGTAAAATCTTACAAACAAATAAGGGAAAAAATTTAAGATTTTCTTAAAATATATTCTTGAGAGGATGGCAAACAGTTTACATGCTTACACAAATCTTAAAAGCAAGCAATAATACCTGCTCATAAAAGCAATTCGAATGCCTGCAAAATGCTATGCAATGCAATAGAATACCCACAAAATCGCAGTCACACTAAATCTATCTAGGCAACAGCTTCCTGACCTGCATGCTTGAACTAACAAATACAATGTATACCTGCAAATATATTTTTGTGTATTATCCCTAAATTTACCAAGTGCACCACAAACAGTGTGTGTGTGTTTTCCTAAAACATCCGCATAAGCCTTTGCAGACTTGATTAAATTTTACAGGATGCACACCGTCTATAGTTCAATTTTATCCCTTCTAGGATTTTGTTCAAACATACATACATATCTCTAGGCAGTATTCGCATTCGTCCACACATTCATATGCTTGTACATGCATATGCGAGTGTAAGTTACGGACAGCAAATAATTTTTTTTTAACTTGTTTACTCCGTTGAACCTGGCCTAATTAAGTTAGAAATTCTTCCAAGTTTACACGCCATCATACATATGTATGTGTGACTGAACTCTACAGATTTAAGTAACGAAATGTTTTTAAGTAAACAGGATTTTGGCATCCGACCAAGATCATATAACAAAACACAAAAGTTGTAAAATTAATTCCACAAAAACCTTGTCAGTGCTGCTAAAACATTAAAAACAATTAAAATAGCAGATGCGGTTTGAGAATTGAGGGCAAATTCAATTTATTTCTTACAAAAATGCTACGTATACATGTAGTATGTGTATGTATCTATGTGTGTGTGTATGGATAATATTAACATGGCTAGGAGTAACCTGGAAATGCAAAATTTTTTATTCATTTACAGTTGAAAGAAAACTTAAAATGGAACGAACGCGACTTAACAGGCAATAACTAAGCTACTTAACATACACAAGGCCTGCAGAGAATTTCAATTTAACTTTGCGAAAAATAAAAGTTTAGCGCAAGTACCAGCCACATACAGGAAAAAAGAAACTACCCGACAAGTTCAGTTGTTCTTACTAAAACTTCTCTTTAAAGGATTTTCTAGCATCTGTTCTAACTACAGAAGTAAATATCAACAAGTTGAGGGATATTAACAGACCGGATGTATACCCACAACAGGCTCGTTTTGTGTTACGTTCAATAAATGAGTCGTTTTCGAAGTAATTGAGAAATTCTAATATAAAATAAGAAATGGTCTCTACTGTCGCTTTTACATCCTGTATCAATTCTACACTAACGCAGGACCAGGGGTAATATGGATTGGATGTTGAGAAAATAGTCAAGTCAAATAAGCCGAAAAAGTGCTAAAGATCGTATTTAATTTGTTTCAGGCTGCAATTTTGAGGATTGGTGTAGGGTAGTCCTGGGAGTATTGTCACAAAAATGCGAGATACCAGGGCAAAAACAAACGGGTGAAAAACAATAAAAACACCCCCGAACGTGTGATAATCTACTTGCCATGCGTGCGGATCGGGAAAGGTAAAGTTTCTAAAAATATTAAAAATGCTATTTTATTCAGAATATGATTATATGGTTGACTAAGGGTGGACACATCGCTGTAACCACTAACATGTGTCCGATTATATCAATTCTGCAACATTTTGGTTCAAGAGCTAGGCAGTGTTTCGTGGCTAAATTTAGCTACCAAGAAATTAATTTAGCTACAAAGATTTTCATTTTACTACCGGTAGTACATAATTTGGCCACCGTGAACTTTTTTAACTACCAAATTGTGGCTAAAATTTTCTTTTATTTTGACCATAATTTTTTTTCCAAATTGTGAAAACAGATATTATGCTGATCTATACCTCGAATCTCGAAAATCAGATGATAATAGCTGTGTTGTTTTTTGTCCGCAGAGCAGAGCAGAACAAAATAAACACAAAAGAACGCTTCAAGAGAACAAAATTTTTATATCCAACAGTTGGCACTACTTTTAAGTTTATTTATGAAAAAATTGACAGTGTCAAGCGATAAAAATGTTCTTCAATTTTAATATAAAACCATAAAATACATTTAGATATAAATTAGATATATACAAATGGTGGTATACTTGAGATTCACACAAAATACATTAATATAATTGTTCGAAATATTGCATAAAATATCACATTTAAATACTATGTGATTGGAACATTCTAACAGTTTGGTATATAATTGATTGAGTTTTTTGAGAGCACTTGGTGGAATTGCCTTGATAACATTTTTCTAAACACTTGTTTCTATTTCCACAAAAAATGTTTATTAAATTATTAGTTTGTTAAACGAACAAAACTGACGCATTTCGCCTTCTTAGGGCATCCTCAGAGCTACTAACTAGACAGAGTTTATGTGCAAACTTTACAAGGAACTATCAGCTGTGTATTAAAAACTAGCGTAATGGAACGTAACAAAGTAAAAACGTGTATGTAAGTGACAATCTAACGAACGTATACAATTAAATAAGTAAATAAGTAAATAAATACATAAATAGGTAAATGCCTAAATAAAGAACAAAAAACATGTAAGTATGTAACAAATAAACTAACTACTGTACACTACCAAACAAATAAATAAATAATTGATAGATGAATTAATACAGAGCAAAATACACAATTACAATTTCATTAGATCTGGTTCAAGTAAAGGACTTTTATTTGTAAAATCTATTTGATCATTCAGCAAGATCCCGCCGTTAAGTTTGGATTTTTTAATTTCATAAATTTCGTACTTATCTAATACATGTCCGCCGCGCAATCTATGCAACAATTCTAAGTTTTCTACCTTGCACTTATGTCCTGTGTCAATCAAATGTTTTGCCAAACGAGATGTAGGTTTATTTATCTAGCAGAGCTCATATGCTCACCAAAACGCTGTTTCAAGGAATGTTTAGTCTTCCCTATATATATACCCGAACAGTCCTCACAGCTTATCTTATAGACTCCACTTGATTTTAAAATTTCTTTTTTATTCCCGATTTTATTTTTAAATATTTGGCATTAAAAAATACTGGTTTGATACTTTCTTTCCTTAAAGGTAGTAATAAATTTGATGAAATATTTTGAATGTTGGGATTTTTCTCCACCCATTCCCATCCATTTCCTCAATTATTGGAAACACTTCATTTAAAACCATTTTTCGTTGTTTTTTATTTAGCAATTTATAAATAATTTTAGAATCGTACCCGTTATTTCTTGCAATAATTTTTATAAAATTTAATTCTTTCTTAAAGTCATGATTTTTTAAAGGGACATTTAATAGTCTATTTATTAAGGAATGAAAGGCTGCAATTTTTGTATTCCATGTATGGCAAGAATGACTATGAATAACCGCGTCAGAAAATGTATCTTTTCTAAAGATATCAAAACTCAAGCTATTGTCATTTTCTATCTTAATAGACAGGTCAAGACAATTTAAAATTTTATTGCCAACTTCCACAACAAACTATCAGAACCAGTCGAGATGCAAAACATATCGTCGATGGATGTACACAGCCATGTCGATCCTCTGTTACGGCTCCACGGTCTGATGGATGGTACTGATGAGAAAATGTAACTTGGATATGCCATCAAAAAACCAGAGGGCTGCTTGCCTGGAAATAACTAGGTGTTTGTGCACCACGGCTGCACTGGAGGTCATGCTTGATATATTGCCGCTAGATTTCCACTGCAGCGCTGAAATAAAGCTGAGAGCGTGGGGTTGGTGAGAGGAGAGGGGTTTTGGACATTCCAAGATAGTGGCAAGAGTCTTATGCCCTAGACACACAGCACACTTAATGAAGAAATAACTAACGACTCATTAGTCTATAATGATTCATTATAAACTGCAGACACACAGCCATTTCTTTAATTAAGTTGTGCTGTCAAACTGGTTTTGATGAAGTTATCACATTAAAGAAGCAATATGGATCGAATTGACGCGATAAACTCTGTTTTATTTATTTTATTTTCAATTTAACAATTTCCAAATGAGAAACACATTTTATTTAAAAAAAAAATATTAACAATATAAATTGTGATTTGCATTTCTTTGCATTTCTTCTTCTTATTTTTCAAATCGGCAGATGCACAGCGGAGCTCCAGATTTACATTATATGCCAAATCTAGCACATTTTTCCTCATTATAGCTATAATGAAGGAGGAAAACACTTCATTACTGTACTTCATTATCATCTGATTTTCGAGCTATAATGACATATACTATTTGACACATGGCATTTTAATGAATAGTTAGTACAAATGATTCATTAGTTCGTGCTGTGTATCTAGGGTATTATAGAATGGCGGACAAATACAATCTTTTTCAAGCAGAGCCTACAGCGATTTACCAGGCGGCACTATTGGTATTTAGTGCAGCACATATTCACGTATACACTAACAGCCAGGCAGCCATTGAGGCGCTGGATGCGGTGCTGGCGAAAATGAAATTGGTGGAGTTATGCAAAAATAGCCTTGAGGAATTAACTACACTACAAAAGGTGACCCCATACAGGGTACATGGCCATAGGGATATCCAAGGCAACGAGATGCTTGATGAATTGGCCGAAAAGGGCTCTTAAATGCATAGCTCTATAACAGTAGCTTATGTAAGAATCCCAATCGGAGCTTTATCAGAGAAGATTATCGGGGGAACCTATCAAAGGCAAGCATTCGGTGATCAACAGTGAAACCTGGGCCGCAATTATGGCCTGCATATGACAAGAAAAGGACAAAATAACTCCTTAATAGTAGTCGAACTGATATCAGAAATCTAGTAGGGGTCATTACGGGACACTGGGCCCTAAGAGACCGTGTTAGTAGACTGATAATAGCGGCGAACGATTTCTTAAGGATAAGCTCTGATGAATAAAAGAGGTATGTATTCTATTAGGTAGCTACTTCTTTTAAAATCTGGAGGAACTGCAAAGTAAAGAGCTCAGATATATCCTCAGATTCCATAGGGAAGCAGGATGGATTTAGGGCAATTTCAAAAATGTTATCTTAAGCGGCACAATCGAGCCAATGTTATTTCTACCAGCACTCATCTTACCTACCTTAATCTAACAATAGCTGGCACTTTCTTCGTAGGAATCCTAATAGTGTCCTTTAGAATAGGAATATAACTGACCTTACTTTTGCATGTGCCGTGTTGTAGTATGTCTTCAGCAGACCGCTATAGTCATACAATTCACATTCATGTGATGGTATACTTCAGTGTTTTTCATATTCTGCTGTCATGTACAAAGCGCGATCACTGCACATTAACACTCATAAGCTTTTCCTTTCCTTTTCCACGTAGTCTAAATTATGGAAATATCTCCAATTTACGTGCTCTTCTTAGGACATGAAGGCATCAAGGACAACAAGATTGCCAACCTCCACGCAAAGGAAGGAGACAGATCTTTATTTATTCCACCTGTGCCTATTATTGGCCACCCAAAAAGCATACTTTCGGAACAACTCAGGCTGGAAGGACAAAATTAAATTAGTACACTGATGCTAAAACACCCAGGGCTGAAACAAGCGACGAAATCTATTATGTATTCACAACAGAGGACAAATATATTTCTCACGCCCAACAGGAAAAATCTAAGGCTCATAACGGGCCCACTGACTGGGCATTGGCTACACAGATATCATCTTAAGAAGGTAGGTAAGACCGATAGCGAGAGCTTTCGCTTTGGATGGAAGATGACGAAACTGCTAAGCAAGTCCTGTATAGCAGGAAAGCACTTGGCCGCATAAAGCTAAAACATCTAGAACGTTATAGGATTCGTAAAAGAACCCCAGTTCGAATAGGCGCCCTAGGGGACTTAGGGTTAATGTTACAAAAGATCGCATAAGTCGAAGTGGGGGAATCTCCGTATGCATCCTCCATTTTAATAATAATAATAAATACGTACCTATCCTCGTTGCGCTCTGAAGGCTTTATAATACGATTATGAATATAAAGTCAATGGCGCCAATTGTAATGGAAAATCAACATTTCTCCTGCCATTATATCAGCAAATGTCTTTGGAAACTTAATCGAACTACAAAGGAAAATGCCTTACATATATTGTTGTTTTGTTAACACCCTATTTCTTAAACAACTCGAATCTAGTAACCAGGATCAGTAATGTACCGTAAAAATGACAAAGAATCACTCTAATCATTCCCTAAGAAATATGCACAAATCCACTCCACAATTTCTTCGCAGAATAATCATCCAAATCTGCGTCACGCCTTATTCTACAGACTTTTACCTTCCGATAACTCATAAACTTAATCATTACTGCATAGAGATTACGCAAAACGAAATTTAAGGTTGCTCGAATGTGAATTGAGGACACCGACTGTTTCTTCAGCCAATATTAAGTGTTTACTAGCAATTACAGTATTTGCTAGGAAAGCTTGTGAATACTTTCAGTAAAAGCATTTACTGAATTTTAAAGTAAAAGGTAAAATGTTTTCCCACATAATTACTATGTAAATTCAAGTAAATAGCATTTGTTGGCTTTTACTTGGCCCAATGTGCCTCGGTTGTAAGGACACCTGCTTGTAGATACCGAAATGATTTTGCACAATTACGTGTTGTGTTTAGCTGTACGTGGTAAATTATATTTCTGCCTATCAGACTCTTATGAATCAACTTGAAATTAGATCGTTTTGTTATGATGTTGAAATAGCAGCAGCTCTTTCTTGTATATACTAAATATTCTTTCCAAATAAAAAATAGCCCCTGAATCATTTTACAACTATTTTTCACATCGACTATTTCAAATTTTATTGAAATGCTTACCTAAATGGCTTATAAAAATTCCAAATTTTATATAAACTACATATACATATATACATGTGTATGTAATATATAAGCTATAAATTTTCTTTCCCCACATCACATCGTAATGCTAATGAGTTGGCATGTTTAGCTACTTTATTGTACGGACCTACCGTAGGTACAATTGTGCTATTCAGGTCTCCTTTTACTGAAAAGAAATCTGACAAGCATTGAATCGATACTGTATTGGCAATGCGTGTCTATCACTTCATTTACATAGGTATATGCTTCATAACGAAAAATTTTACTTAAAGCCTTTCGTGAAATCTTAAAGCACTTGGTCTATCCCCTCCTCTTCTATTATGGATTCAAAGTATTTATCCGGTCGCCTAATGCGTGATACACTAGATGGCGTTGAATCAGAATTTCACCCTATAATTGCCGGTGTGCTCCAGGGCTCTGCTATCTCTCCATTTCTCTTCTTAATTTTCATTAATGATCTGTTTTCCCTTACTTTCAATCCCAGCTATAGTTTCGTCGATGACAGTACCTTTGATTTCGCTCTTTGACACTCTTGAGGACTCCAGAGGGGATGCCACATCTGTCAAACGAGATTGCATGATTAGATCATTGAGTAACGACCTTGATAATATCCCCGCTTGGGGCAAAGCGAATTGCGTCGAATTCAGTACGTCTAAGTCCCAAAGCTGTCTCATGTCTTTCCACTGTAATTTCCGCGTGGTCCGCCATCTTGGATTAAAGGTACAACATTTTTTTTTTCCAAAATAATTCTTAAACGGTATATCCTACGACAAAAAGGGTTGATACAAATTTGAAGAAGACTAAATTCCGTATTTTTTGTAAGTCTGATGTGTAATAAATTACGACGGCGGAAACGTGAACATTCTTCCAAAAAATCATCCAATTTAATATGTTCACGGTAAATTTTGTAAAAATTATCATATATTTATTTACTGTCACTCTCTCATCGCGATGAATTCCGATAACGAGATGAAGGATTACTTTATATTCGATCTTGCTCCATTTCCTTTGTCGTTTTTTCGATAGACGGAATGTGCAGAGGTACGAAATCTTCATTGTATAATGTTTTCACATCACTATCAGAAGGCGTAGAGCTCGGAGATAACAAAATCAATGTTATGGATGGAGGGTATCTTTTACATAAAGCTACATGGCATCGTAATGATTCTTTCGGGTCAATTTGTGAGAAATCACTACGATTCAAATGCAGTCATTGTTTTCGATGGATATCCATCTAATGGTGATATGAAAAAAACCGGCCAAGTGCGAGTCGGTCTCGCGCACGAAGGGTTCCGTACCATCGTACAAAATTTAACACTATGTACTTTTTATTTCTTTTTCAAATGACAGTAGGCGTCATGTGAAAAAAAAATGTCTACTTATGATAATAATAATGAATGAAAATAAAAGGAGGAAAAAAAGCCGAAAAAATCACGTTTCTTGTATGGGGGCCCCGTTTAATTTTTAGTTTTATTTTATTTTTATTATTTGTTGTTATATCGCCAATAGAAAAACGTAGTCTGTGAAAATTTCAACCGTCTACCTATTACGGTTCATGAGATACAACTTGGTGACGGACGGACGGACAGCGAAGTCTTAGTAGTTCCCGCTGTTACCCTTTGGGTACAGAACAGTGTTGTCAGATCGAGGGAATTTCTCCCTTTTATGGGAATTTAGACTATCATAGGGAAAAAGGGAAAAGCACTAAATTTTAGGGAATTTTTAGTCTTTTAATGTTTTTTAATTATCTTCACTTATTTCTTTTTAATATATGAAGATCACAATTAGTTCACCGATTTTATTTAGTACTAAATTTGGTACTACAATGATTTTATATCTCTCTTTTTTTCTTGTCTTTGCGATTTCAGCTAACTTCACTTTAACAGCTGCTAACCCTTGCGAAATAAAATTTCTGACAATCGAGTTCTTGTCTTTCTTTGACAAAATTGTGGGATTTGCTCTTATAAATATCTTTTATTTTATTTTAAACAGGCAAGTGAAATACCAAAATTTATTAGTGCAATTATTATGAATAACTTTTAAGATTTTGGGAAAAATGTCGTGTGATCATTCCACAGAAATCAATGCTGGAGCAGAACGATCCGTGGAAAAGAAAATAGCGCGTTCTAAAGTTTTCAAAGACTATTGGCCACAGATCCCGCAATTTAAGAAATGGCTAGAGGCAGTCAAAGGCGAGCCAAATTAAGCTTTTTGCAAGGTATGTCGCGCTAGCCTCAAAGCTGGAAAAAGTGAAATTCAGAAGCAACAGACCACAAGTAAACATTGTGCCATGTTTCGGGCTATGAAAGAAACACCTTCAATTTCTAAGAGCATTAAAATGAAAGCGTCACACATCAAAAGAAGGTAAAAAATGCTGAGCTGAAATTATCAATGTTTTTTGCTGAACATAACGTGGCATTTCATATAGTTGAGCATCTTGTTCCACTAGTAAGTCAAATATCCACAGACTCGAAAATTGCCAAAGACATATCTCTAGGGAAAACAAAATGTGTAAATATTATCAAAAATATTTTGTGTAAAGTTGAGGGCAATGCGTTGGATGAATGTTTAAGGAAATATAAATTTTCAGTTTTTGTCGACGAGAGCACAGACATAGCAAATATGAAAAGTTTATGTTGTTTTGTACCATTTGTTGAATCAGATAGACTCACTGTTAGGACGCAATTATTTCAATTAATTAATATAGATGCACGGGATTGTACAGCTAAAACTTTGTACGAACATTTTAAAAATGCGTTTGTTAAAAGAAATATTCCATTGGACAATATAATTGGCGTTGCAAGCGACAATGCTTCTGTAATGGTAGGAAAAAACAATTCATTTTTCAGTCATTTACAGAAGGATGTTGTTCATCGAATCATATTATTGCCATTCTGCGGCTTTGATATCAAATCGTGCATCTGCATTCCTGTCCTCCGAGTGTGAAGACTTGATTAATGATGTAGTGACCTACTTATCTGAAAGTGCAAAATATACGGCAATTTTTAAGGAGTTCCAAGAATACTTCGACATTAACGAAAATAAAATAATCCGACCATCAAAAACCAGGTGGTTGGTTTACCAGCCGTGTATTGTTCGCTTTATAAATAACTGGACTGCCATTGAACATTTTTTTCTTATTAGAAGCAACGGAATCAAAAAGAGTTAAAGCGAAGAAGATTTTTCAGAAATTAAGTGAAAAGGAAACCAAAGCATATTTCCTTTTCTTGGAATATATCTTAACATATTTTAACATATTTAACGCATTATTTCAAGGAAGGAGTGTACTAATTCATCTCCTGGTGGAAGAATCTAAGAAATTGCTTTTGAAAATTGGACCGAATTGTCTAAAATCTGAAATAATACCGGAATTATTTTCAAGAAATATTCTGACAGAATTAGAAAATGATTCAACCCCTAACAAAGCAACTTTGGCAGATACTGGAAGTACCTTAAACTTATACTTACCATTGGACCAGATATATATTGGTGCGGAATGTCAAGATTATATAAAAAAAAAAAATAGAATCCTCATCTGAGCATATTATTAGAAGATCTTGCCTCAGTTTCTATAAGTGCTGTATTTATGAAATAATTAGGCGGCTTCTACTTAATGATGCTTTACTAATGCAAATGGAATTTTTAAATCCTCGAGTTGCTTTAGATATATAAAAGAGAAAAGATTCAAGCAATTTAAATGAAATTTCCTCTCTTGTCGATTGTGACAAACGTGCTTTACAAATGGAATGGAAGGATCTTCCCATATCCCATCAGATGATTAGAGAGCTAATCTAATTGTTATGGATATTGAAGGATTTTGGAGAGAAATAAATGCTAAAGAACATATAAACCAGGAGAAAATGTTTCCAAATTTAATTAAAATTGTTAGATTTGTTTTGTCCTTGACTCACTCAAATGTGGAAACGGAAAGGATGTTTTCTGTCGTCACTGATGTTAAAACAAAGAAAAGAAATCGCATAGGGGAAGAATCTTTGAATGCAGTTTGTGGACTGTGTTAAATTTATACCGAATGAGAACCACTTTGCATATTTTACATCAAAAATTGTGTACTCATAATTCATATAAATGAATCTGAGGTTTTGCAGATCTTAGTAGGTATGTACATTGCATTTTATGAAGAACTATTTTGTGTTTACTTTTAATTGTTAACCTCGCAATTTGATATTCGATTATACCTTCTTCTGTTTTTTTTAAATGAAGTGATATTTTTGTTATGTAAAGAAATACCCTTATTCTTTTTATTTTCAATAAAATGAAATAAATGTTTAGGATGAGGGAATAAATGGGAAAAAATGACAAGGTTAATGGGATTTTTAGATCTGTTTATCTGACATCACTGGTACAGAACCCTAAAAACGAACAGTGCAGAAAGACTTCGCCGAACGAAGAAGCAGATGGCTGCGGAAGTTTTTTTTCGATGAGACAATGATGGTTCAAGTTTTTCAAAAACGATTTTTGGTCAATGAAAAAAAAAGAGGCCCGTCTGAATTAGATGCTCATAAAAAAAATCGAACAGGCTGCTTTTACTGTTAAGTAGACTGCAGAAGATGCTGATGTCTTGATTATCAACACAGCGATTTCCTCCTGCTCATAATTCGACGCTGTTTTTATCGTTGGCGAAGACGTCGATCATTTAGTTCTGCTGAAAGCATTACGATTATCTAAAATGAACATCTACCTTCGCAAACCGTTGAGATGCAATACTGCTGAAAGAGTGTAACCCGCGAATAATTTGAAAGTGCAAGAAACAGCCGAAAATATCCTGTTTTTGCATGCGGTTAGCTAACAGCTCATCCCTCTTCAACTTAGGAAAATAAAAATGTTTTCGCTTGTCCAAAAAAACAAAGAACTCAATGCGGTCGTTGGCATCTTCAAAGATCAGAATTCCAAACCAGAAAACATCGCAGACAGGAGCAGGCTTTCTCGTTGCTTTATCTGCTGGGAATATGGAAGAGAAAATCTTGGAAGAAGTCCGCTACCAACGTTTCGCAAAATCGACAATAAAAATCAACTTCAACCTACTTTCTTTACCACCACCGAAGGACGATGCACGGTATCATGCGTTTAGGACCTACCACCAAGTCCAAAGATAGTGTGGAATCTAAGAAAAAATTCCATCCGGCTGGGGCTGGAAACTTGGTATCAATGGGCTCACTCCAGTAGGTACCACTGTCAGAGAAACATGCTCCAGATACCTTATTAAATGTCATTTCTTGCAATTGCAAAAATGGATGCGGTGGAAAATGTGGCTGCAGGAAAGGTGGCTTAAAGTGCTCTGTTGTATGCGAATTCTGCAATGGTGAATCATGCGAGAATGCACCAGAGGTCAACATCGAGAGCGACAACTAAGATGAGGCAATGCCATGGATGGAAGCCAACATTCTCAATGCGGAAAATTGATTAGAGGATAACACTAACGAAGACGATTATGAAGCCAGCAACATCAACCGACCCGAACCATCAAAGAGAAAGAAATAGAAACATACTCGGGGGCATAAATTACGCAATATGAGCTGTACTAACTGCAAAAAAAAATATCTGTGGACTACTGGGCCTATACCACAATTAAAACACAAATAAACACAATTAAAAACGCGCCATTTACTCTACCTCTTAGTGGAGCGCAAATGAGTTGACCTTGAATTTGCATTATGTAATGAATAGCCACAAATTATTTGTTCATGTTTCCGCCGCTGTAACTTGTTACACATCAGACTTGCAAAAAAAAAGGTTTATACAAAATATGTAGGGAATTTAGTCTTCTTCAAATTTATATTTTTATGACCTCGACCGAATAGTTTGCTTTAAACTTAAAGTAACTGATAAAGAGTTCCACATTTTGATTGCATGGACGAAGAACAGACGTCTAGCTATAAGAAACTCTAATCCATCTTGCCATTTTGACTACAATAATAACAAATGGCTTTCGGCAACATTTGGTTACAGGGCAACTCGCCCCCCCCCCTAATGTTTTGGCTAGAAAATTTTTGAACACGTAGCCAAAATATTTTCAATAATTTTTATTAATTTTAATTCTCAGCAGGGTTATATTTATGTAAGATTTTAGGTTTTCTATCATCTCTGCACGTGTGGCTACTCAAACCACTTTCGGGATACGCTAGAAAGATTTCGAGCGGCAACACTGTGTTATGCAATATCTCACCACATGCGATACCACTGTCACGTCAAACAGCTATGTAACACGAGCCCACCTTTCTAGTACAGGTCATTATAAATTATTATTATTATTATTGCTTCAAAGTTGTTTCAATATGCCTTGCTATCCCACTAGAAGATATAGAATTATCGCTTAGCATGCGCGAACTCCCACGTGCCGCTTGGACGGTGCATAGATAATATAAAACAAGTAAAAAAGCTAGAATAGGTCTACGGCTAATTCTTATGATACCCTGGATGAATGCCCATAAAAAATTTCGTATGATCACCGATCTACCCAAGTTTGATTATTGAAGTGGTTTTTCGCATATATTTCTAGAACGGTTTGTCGGACAGAAAAAATGATTATTACAAATTTTATAGGATTTTATATTCTGAAGACGTTCTTAGTACAATAAAAATATCTCGCACTGATCGTTTTCACAGTATACGTAAAAAACCTACATTTGTATATGGCAACACCAAGGAGTTGCCCGCTTTAGTCTATTTTTGAAATATTATTTTCTACTACGATGAAATCACCATGTACCAAATTTCAGCTCTCTACGTCGAAGCGTTCTCAGGCAGTGTCCAAATATATAGTGGAAAACGAAATTTTTGTATGGCAACCCCACGAAGGAGTTGCCCGATTTGTCTCATTTTCGAACTTAATTTTACTTTTTTTTTTAAAGTCAGTGTAAAAAATTTCAGCTTTCTAAGTGAACGCGTTCTCGAGTTATCGTGCGCACGGACAGACGGACGGACATGTAAAAATCAAAATAACTTTTAATTCTATGCATGGGTGTCCAATCCATTTTGCTCTAACATCATTATTTCTGTGCGTTACAAACGAAATGACAAACTTAGTATACCCTATAGATTTCATCTAGGGTATAAAAAGGCGAGTGCACTTCAGTCCGCTGTTTTTCAAACACGTTCGCTCACTGTATCTTTTCTGAAACCTTTACTATAGATACAAAAACAAAATCTAATAAAGTGGTTTTTTTACAAAGCTTCTCAAGTCCTAAACGTAAGCTGTGTTCTTTTGTGTACCTTGTTCTATATGGGAATTATACTGGAGAGAACAACTTGTTCTGTCGATTAAACCGAACTAATTGTACTGTACGCTTCATTTCTAAATCTTCTATGAAAATGTATGAGGCGTTCTTTTGTGTATCTTTTGTTCTAGCCTGTTCTGCAGACACAAAAGAACACAGCTGTAATTACAAAAAGTGTGGCCCTCGCTAAGATTATTAGCGAGCATAACAACTGGCTCTGATCTAGGCAAAATAAGCATAGAGTACCTGGTGGACCTAACGAATTGGAGATGACGGTACAAATAGCTCGGATTTCAGAACATAATCAACTTAGCTAACATAACATAAGAAAGTTTAGATCAATCAATCAGACTGCAGCCAAAGATCGAATAGGAATAATCAGAAACATCCTATCTGCAGAGCTTAAATATATATCGTACATCTGAATTATAACAGACCTAAAGTTTACGCCAACTTTCCGTAAATTTCACATCCATATATTATAATCTGCATTATAAGAGATCTCACCAAAAGTAGGCTCTCGATTCTGTAGGGACAAAATAACTCGTTATCCGTAGGAAGCATAAACTCGACCAAGAATGTGAGTAACTTGCTCGTCCCAAATAAGAGTAGGTACTGTTAAAAAGTATACGTTAATTACGTGTGGAGTCAACAAATGGTATGACAGTGTCATTCAAAGCAATTAACGGATTACGCTTCGTCCAATACGCAATTAGAGCCTTTGATTTACATGGATTGATTCCAACCCATTATTATTAGCGCATGATAGAATTGATCTCAAATCCTCATTTATACGGCTAATGCAGTTCTCGATAAGACCGAGAAAGTAGGAAATATATCATTTATAGACATTACGAATAAAAACAGTTCGGGAATGGAACCTTGCAAAACACCAGAATTAATAAGAAGAGGATTTGATCGTATGCAATTACAATACATACTCTGTCTATGACCACTTAAATAACTACAGATAAAACAAAGCAGCCGGAACAGAGAAGTTGAGCTCACTTTTAAGCGTATGACAGAGAATTCCTTCGTGTCAAAAGCCTTGCTGAAATTCAGTATAACAACGGTGGTAAATTTGTTGTCTTCAATTGCCTGGCGAAGATACTCAGTAATCTCGATCAGAGCAGTCGTATAACTGTGACCAGATCGAAATCCTGATTGATGATTATTCAACATATTTTTGATCTGTACATAGCGAGTGATTTGAAAAGGAATCACATTTTCGATTACTTTAGAAATGGCGGTAACATTTTATAGCACACTAATGATATCAAAGATCTCACTACTGTTAACCCCATCAAAACTAAATTCAGAAAAGTTAAACGAGGGTTGTGAGAAACACAATCAGAAGTATGTCGTACATTGTGTGCAACGAAGTTTCTATTTAATTCCTCAGGGTCAACATTCACTTCGCAGTTTTTGGAATTTCCTATACCAAAAGAATTGAAATTTTTCCAAAGTTTACTTTAATCTCCCGCTTTAAGGATATTAACGAAATACCTCTTCAGAGCAGTTCTTATAGTACAAACAGTCCGATTTCTTATCTCACGGTATTCACGGTATTCTTCTCAAATAAATTGTTAAACAATATCGTTTGCATCTGCTATATGCCCTTCTACCAGAAAAAATTATATGTTGAAAATCATGAATAATTAGGATTGAGAATCGTTCTAGAGACAAGAGGGAGGTGGTTTGCATGTAAATATTGAATTGAGCATTTCATAAACGATATTTGTTCATTAACGTCAACCAATTGATACACTGTGTTCCATACAATTGTAACGGCATCGGCGGACTTCCATCTTGGATGCCAGAGAGACCAGTCGCATTTGAGTACTAGGAAGTTTGTAGGATTTTACAAATCATTTTGGTTTAGTGAGTTGCGGAGATATCTATTTCTCAAAAGTGCAGTAATCGTAAAGTTTACAATTAAAATTAAAATTAAAATTAAAAAAAATAAAATTAATTTCTTCTGTTTGGTTGGTGCTATAAGCCTTTAGCGGAAAGTTGGTTAACAGGAGGCTTCGGCGCTGAAATACGCGCTGCGAAGCCCTAAGCAGTGATTTTACATCCCAATTATGGAACCTTTTAGTGATGGTGCGAGTGGAGGGTTAATATTACCCTCGAATTTACTGTCTGAAGTTGATAAAGAACAAATTATAAAAAATGTTGAGCTAAATTACGCCACATGGCAAAATGGAGTCAATGTAGGGGATTTGGTGAATTCCGCTAAACAAAAGCAATTGGTGGTGAATTACACTAACACTACGAAACAGGTGGTGAATGACACAAACACAAGTCGTCAATCTACTACCAAACTTCAGGAGGGGAAATTAATAACCAACACCAAACAACAAGTTACCGGTATCCCTAAACAATACAGTCAAAGAGATACACGGAACCTAAATCCGAAGAATAATACTGTGGGCAGTAGCTTACGGCCGCCGGGCAAAACATATATTTTCTCCAAACAGTCGCAGCCCAATGCGATACATAATGTGGCATCAATGGCTAATATTACATCAAAAGATATGTCAGGTAAGAACGGTTCCAATTCTAATATTTCCCAAGGAGATACAACTAAAAGGAATTTAAAGCAGGCTGCGGATGGATTCACCACAGTTCTACAGAGAAGAAAAAGAAGTTCTGGGGAGGCGATATCTCTGGATGCCAACATCAAGAAACACGTCAATGCGAATCAATTTGCTATACTAGACGATAGCAACATGATGACCGATGCGGATGAAAATGACGCTTTTAGTCAACAAAGCTCCACAGAGGTTAGTCAAGGTAGGCTCCAAGGAGATTCTAGTAATTATATTAATTCAGTCAATAATATTAAGAGTGTAAATGCGAACACTAACACAATCAAGGTGTCCAAAATGTGCCCGCCAATTTTTATTTTCGGAGTCAATTCAAAATTGCTCACGTCAATCATTAAAGACAAAATCACTGAGATGAACTTGAGCGGAATTAAGTTCCACTTCATAAACTTAGACTACTTAAGAACTAAAGTTTTCGTCAGTCACGTGGGCCTGCACGGGGAGCTTTTGGCTCTGTTCAGAGATTCGGCGGTGGATGCCTTCTCGTTTACGCCCAAGGAGGCGAGGAAAGCCTCTATTCTGATTAGGGGGCTCGATGGGGATGTAGACGTTGAGGGGGTGCGTGCTGACATTGTGTCGCAGGTACCAGAAGTCAAAATTATTAAAATACAGAGATTCTCCACTCCTAACTCAAGAAAGATTGGAGTACCCTTAAATATATTCGTGGTCCAAACAGAGTCAATGGAAGAAGTGAAGAAACTCATCAATATTAGATATATTCTATACCAAAGAATATATTGGGAAAAAAAACGATCAACCAACGTGCTGAGGTGTTTTAGATGCCAGAGATTCGGGCACACGGGTGAGGGCTGCGGATACTCCCCGAGGTGTGTGCTATGTGGCGAGAAGCACGACTCGGATGTGTGTCTTAGCTCCGCGAAGGAGAATAGACCGCCCCCGAGGTGTGCGAATTGTCAATCGGGTGACCATCCAGCAAGCTACCAGGGTTGTCCTGAATACAAAAAGTACAAGACCAAAAGAGAACAGATCAAGAGTAAGGCAAGAGAAATCGCAAGAGGTCGAACACAGTCAGTTAACAGGGTGGTTAACAACCTAACCACTCCAAATATTTCCTACGCCAGCGCTCTTAAAGGCAAGGGGGGGGGCTCCAAATATTATGCATTCTATTTCTAGAGAAGATAACGTTCTCAACGATTACCTAAATGAAGCCAAGAAGCTTTTTAACATGTCCTTTCTGGAGCTCATAAAGAGCATTAGAGGTTTCTGGCCAAAATACAAGGCCATTCAATCAACTGAGGAGAAAGCATTAGCTTATCTAAATTTCACGGCATCTATTCTGGGATGAATCAGCAAACAGTAATTAAAATCTTATCTATAAATATCAATTCCATAATCTCTCATGGGAAACGTCTTTCCCTACTATGTATGTTAAAAGACATCAAGCCTCATTTCGCATTCATCTCCGAGACGAGATTGAATGACAGACATAATGTACACTTTCAAGGTTACGACACTGTAAGAAATGATGCAGGCAGAGGAACTGCCACCATCATAGCAAACGATATCAAACACGAAAAAACCTCATTCAACAGCGAAATTCTCTCCTCCTCTTTAGTGGTAATTCCTTTTAAAGATAACATGGATAACCCTAAGAAGCTTCTAATAGGCAGCCAGCATATACGTACCCAGTAATGCGGGTCCCTCCCTAATGGAGGAACTAAAAAATCTATACCGAATCACCCAAAATTACGACCTGACTATTCTAGGAGGTGACTTCAATGCTAGACACCCCAACTGGGGTGACTTGCAAACCAATAGAAATGGGAATACTATAGTGAACTGGATAAATAACGGCCCCTTTTTAAATATTGATGTATTAGCCCCTGAGGGCCCAACCTTCCCAAGATCATCATCTGTCCTGGACTTCTTCTTGATCTCGTCCAGTCTATTAGACTCCTTTGATAATACAAACTGTTCAACCTGTGTGACAATTGAGGCCCCATCAGACCATTTTGGTCTGTTAGCAAACTTTAATATAAGCGACTGCGCGCTCGCTCCAATTGCTCCACGTAGCTACACAAGTTACGCGGAAACAGATTGGGTAGCTTTTCGTTTCGACCTTCACCTGAGGCTCAATGGGGTTGAGATTCCGGTGGAAGCGAATGTGACCAATGACGACATAGATAATTATATTAAAATTATAACATCCAAAATAAACAACTGTACCAAAAGACACTCTAAAACTATTAACGACAGAGACCACAAATACAACCACATTTCTAGGGAAACAATAAAGTTAATCAAAACTAGGAAAACTTGGTTAAAGAGCCTGAAACGTATCTACCACAGGAATCTAAATAGAGCGAACAGGGAGTACGGTGAGCTCAACGCAAGAATTAGATGTCTAAACCAAATAATAAACCAAAGAGTCAAATTGGAACTAAACCAAGCCTTCCAAGAGAGACTCAGAAACATAAATCCATCTCCTCAGGCGTTCAAGGAGATTGACCGAATCTCGGGGAGGAAATTTTTCGGTACAAACATAGCCAACAATAACCTGAGACACCTAAATAGGGTCCTAATTTCCACAGCAGAAAAGCTTGATGCCTTTCAAAATCACTTCGCTGAAATTTACTCAGAAAAAACTCCGGAACTGGATAGAGCTACCGAGACAAGGTTAGCCGATAAATTGAACTCTTTTTATATCTCAACAGCCGAACAAACTCTCACACTTTTCTCCGAAACGAACTCAGCAGTAGCACCTATGCTGTACAACAGCATTTTTACCACACCCGAAAAAGTGGCGGATTTAAGAGTAAACCTAAACAATAAAAAATCTCATGGTACTGATAAGATATCAAATTATATTCTACGCAAATGTCCCGTAACATTAGACACTAAACTATCAATATTATTTAACCATTGTATCAACAACGGTTACTTTCCCCGGGAATGGAAAGTAGCAAATTTAATGCCAATAGCAAAAAAAAAGGAACTCTAAACAGATAGAGGACTTTAGGCCAATTGCCCTTCTATCGAATTTAGGGAAACTGTTCGAAAGGGTAATTGCCATCAACCTTGATAAATTCTGCGAAGAACAAGGTATAATCCCACATAACCAGTTCGGTTTTAAAAAGTCACATTCAACCGACCATGCGATCCTTGCTCTGACTAATGAAATCACTCATAACCTCAGGAATAAGGCCTGCACGGTGGGGCTAGATATTGACCTGGAAAAGGCTTTCGACAGAGTGTGGCACAAAGGTCTGGTGTTCAAACTGCTTGAGATCGGGCTCCCACCTGAAATTACTAAGTTATTAAATAGCTTCTTGAAGGATAGAAGTACCTCAATTTCTATATCTGAGCAGTCCTCAAATACATTTCCGATCCACTCAGGGGTCCCGCAAGGTTCCATACTGGGACCAAAACTCTTTAACATTTTCATACACGACTTCCCGCTGAGAAATTTTGCAACAGATAGTCCGGCAGCCATTCTATATGCCGACGACACACTTATATTAGCGCAAGATGAGAAGCCTCATCGAGCACTAGCGAAAATTCAAAGGTTCATTCCCGAGCTGACCAGGTACTACAACAACTGGGGCTTAAGGATTAACGAACTAAAGAGTGGGCTCATTTGTTTCCGTAATGCAAGTGGCAAGGGACACTACTCTGCGGTCAGAGAAAGCAAATACCTCTCGCTTAGAGTAAATAACAGACAAATACCCCTTAAAGAAGAAATAAAGTACCTGGGAATTAACTCTCATAATAGGCTACGCTTTAACCCACATGCAAGGAATGTACTCAAGAAAGCTAAAGCCGCCACAGCGGTACTGAGACCACTCCTTAACGCGAAAGCCCTTTCAAAAAAAACCAAACTACTAATATATAAAACTCTAATCCGTCCCATCATTAGCTATGGTTTCTCATCCTGGTTCCAGATTACTCCGAACATCGCCAACGAACTGGAATCTTTTGAAAGGAAAGTCATTAGACATTGTATTGGCAAATTCAGAAAACCAGACAGCCATAAATGGTATTCTAACAGGAGAATATATAACGAGGCCAAAATACCACCGCTAATAACATACTTATTAAGTATATCTGAAAAAGCTCTGGCCAGGATGGAAGCCCACGATAATCCATTAATCAAAAATATATTTAACGTAAACAGAAACGACTCCCTAGATGACAACTACTATGTCTCCTGTTAACATGCTGCACGCAGATTCCCGCCAATCTCTCTCCAGTAACACTGCTGGGGATCTAAAAGTACCGTTTTACGAGAGGGCATCCACGTCAAATTACAGGGGTTAAAATATCCCAGTGTCGTTATTATTAATATTGACAATAATTTCTCCAATTTAGTGCTTGGAGCTTTTGCCGGGGGGGCCATGTACTGACATACTGAATCGGTATCCTTTTCTATAAGGTACCTTACTCGGGCACAGAGACATCCTGATAAACAGCACTGTTAGGTCGAGACTGATAGACTTATACTTACTCGTAGTTAGATGCATCAGCATTAGTTATATGACTAGAAAGTAAGAACTATAAATAAATAAATATAAGATTCTATGAATTAAAATTAAAAATTAAAAAATTAAAACTATAAATTGAGAATTTAAAGAATTAAAAGACTGAAAAGTTGAAAACATTTTAAGCTTTGAATGGATTCCTATTAAACCAAAGCGCTAAAGCAAAAGTAAAAGAGAAGTGTATTTACTACTATTCTTACCAGTTTTATCTTACTACTCTGTTTGTTTTGTTTTGTATTATTTTCTTATGTACTTTGAATTTGGCTGCGCCCAATAATATTGTTAACTTGTATTTACTATGATACTGTCACAGTATAGAGCCTAAGCTCGTGTTATCTTTGTTATGTAGTGTTAAGATAGGTTTAGTGTCAATAAGACAATGCGATATATATATACACCGGGAGCAAGTGTATGAACACTCAAGCGCTTAATCGTAGCTTTAACTAGTTACTCAATGTGATAAATTTAAGGTTAATGTTGTGTAACATTATTCATTTAAGTGAAAAGCAAATGTAAGCCAGGCAAATCTGTGAGCCAGGCAGCAATAAAACTGTAAATAGAGACATAAAGTCATGTTACGAAAATTTTATATGTAAATTGACTCAATAAATTACTTTGACTTTGACTTTGGTAACGGCATCGGCGTTTTATGCTTCAAGATTGACGCGGTTGTAATCGAAATAAGCCCAAACCGTTGAATATTAGAGAGACCCGGGCGTGACATTTGATTGTGAAAAAGTACGATGGACCAGCTGAGAAAAGTACATCCAAAAGCATAGACGAAATTCTAGTAGAATGTGTAGAATTATTTTTTACTCTAAAAATTTGCAGGGTATCTGGTATTGTTTGAAATGTATTAGTCAGTCCTGCGATAAGAAATTAAGATCAAAGCGGCCACCGATCAACAAGACATGATATTAAAGAACGAAGTGAGAGAGGTCCTCTGTTAAGGAATCTAAGGTATTGCAATTCGGTACTTTATACACGACTGAAAATCTTTCGTCCTTAGCTGAATTAGGAACTCAATTTTCGCCTCTTTCGAATTTTAGATGCAAAATTTTCCTTGAATCATCACAGATGCTATCAGCATCGGCTGATAAACTGAGCCTAACGTCCTCCATCTCTCACTCAGCACTAGTACCATAACAACGTCTTTACGGTGGACGGAAAATATAAAGCAAACAAAAACAAGCGACAAAACTTTATAAAATTTTACATTCAGAGTTTTATCATCTCCTTGGCATTGTGCAAGGACGAATTTATGAAACTTCTACAACCATTGCAACAGACACTTAAGGTGCATGCTCAGATCATTCATTTCACGGAAAAAAAATATTAAGTAACTTTCTCACCGTTCTAGGAATATGAACGATATTAACGATACTATAATAAAAATTCAGAATCCCAATAGAAAGCAAGCTAACATAAAGATTTCATAGAAGAAGAACAATTAAAGATGTTGCCACATTTATTTACTGGCTTGTACAACTTACCCCTGAATCAAGTGAAATCTACAAGTATAACTTTTATCGAGGCTACTGCATACGTATGTTTAGGATAATTATCGTAAAAAATCTGAAAATCAACTTGACCTACGTTTCAGATATTTTTAGACCTCTAATGGAGATCTTATCGTTAAAAATGCAAAAAATCCCAAAACAACTACTCAAATCTTCTAATCTGCCACTTCTCAATATACTTATAAATTAAATATAAGATAAAAAGCTAAATCCGCCTTGAAACATCATTGAAGATTACCTTCCCGATTTAAAACAAAGATAAGTTGTTACCTACCCGAAACCACCATTTGATTTAATTAATGTTTAGACCTTTACTCATCACATAATTCGTCTTTAATCAAATTCACTCAATAAGGTTGTTCAAGAAGGTTCAACCACATTAAAGAGGACTTCAGGCAAAAAGGCTAACCCCATTATCACTCCTTCTTGTCTCAAGTTTAGTGAGGTATGAAATACAAATTACTTATTAATAGTAAAATCCTTTTGTTCTTATTCATTGGGTGCACATAGACTATTTGGACGGAATTGGGGTGGTCTTACGTATAAGCAAGCAATTACCATCGATTTTTTCACACTTCTAGTAGAGTTATATGAACAGTTGCGTGCTAAGCAGTCCGATTAAATCCAGTTTCACGAAATTTTTTCATTAGAAATTCTTGTTATATGTACTTTTCGGAAACAATTTTCTTAGTAAAGATATAAGAACAAAAAATGTTCATAAGAGCTTTAAGAAGTTCACGATAGTTTAAAAAATACAAATTTTAATTACCTTTGTGCATTGACTATGTGCTCGCTGAATCAGTAGGAGATGCGATGTTGTTGTCCGAATTTGAAAGTGGTCGACATATACCAATTTTTATAACACCAACTGGCATACCTTTTAGGATACTAACTGCTTCATCTAGGGATAGACCGTGCAATTCCTTATCAGCTACGCTAACTAAACGATCACCGGGAAAAATTACATTTGTAGCCTCTGCTGAGCCACCTGGGATGAGTCCACGTATCACAATAACAGTGCCATCAGCATCTAATGGATCCTGGTAGTCTAGAACAGAGAACCCAAAACCTCGATCAGTTTTCTCTATTTCTATATAAGTAATTTCATTGGTCCATAGAGCTAATCCAGAAACTTGCTCCACTGATTTTGATCGTTGCTGATCGGTTAATGTTGCTGTACTTGAAGTATATAGAGAGCTTTCAGACTGGGCTTTTGTTAGTAAACCTTGAAGACATTGATGACCACCAGGTAAAAGACTTCGCGACTCAAAGGCTTCAGGATCTTGAGATGTATTAATAATTGATGGAGCTGAAGGACCTCTAGCACAAATAAGCTTTACTTGAGCTGGAAGATCTTTGAAAATCTTCACAACATCTGGATGTGTCAGACCCTGTAACTTGTGCTCATTAACTTGAAGTAGTTCATCTCCAGGTCTAAGTTTTCCATCCCTTGCTACTGGCCCTTCGTGCAAAATGGATCGTATATAATGATGTGGTCGCTTTTCTATTCCACCTTCTACGTCAACAGTACCCTCTAAACTAATTCCTAGGCTTGAGAGTTTATTAATTTCAGTGACAATTATTTCACTGTCAGGACGCTCATCCTTCCAGGCAATTTCTAGCGATGTTGGACTAGGAGTAGGTGTTGGTGTACTCTGTCTTGAATCTTGGGTACTTTCATCCCTTGACTCGTGCCCATTTTCGACGTTTACACTGCTACTTTGACTATTTCTCCGAATATCCGAGCCATTATCATCGTTCTCACCATTTTCCAAAGCCATTGACATGTTTGAATCAACAGTAGTGTGAGAAGCCATTTCGCATTCAATTTGCGCTTCAGCACATTCTTCCGTTACAAGCGATTCAGCATCTGATTTTGCTGGTACCCAAGATAAAGTCGCGATTGATGGGGAGGCAGGAAGGGAATTTTGAGACTGAGTGTCTCCTTTTGCTTCAGTTAAAGCGACCTGAAGATGTTCATATTTTCGTCCTCGAAGAAATCGCTCCAGAGTTAAATTGACAACTATATCTGTGTTTCGTAAGATTTCCACAGCTTGATGGTTAGTAACACCACTTAGAGAATTTCCATCAACAGCCACAATTCTATCGTTTATTTGAATTGTACGACTCATCTCGGCCGCACTGCCTTCTATAATGCTTTTTACGAAAATTCCTGATAAATCCTCTTCTTCACAAACATAACCAGCAACTGTTATACCCAATCCGTATACATTTTTCCTTAGTTCTACATCATAGGTTTCCGTTTCGGGGAGGTCAACGAAATTAGAATCCGCTGTAGGATATTGGTCAGAGCCAGGTGATAATAAGGCAAGATTTCCTTCTTCCGGAGATGAAATGTCAGGAACTCCAATAACATTAAGATGTGCATGAGTTGGGCACAAAGGCGACATATCGTTCACTGGTGATTGCATAAATGCAGTAGTACTCGTAGCAAAAGTTGGATTCTGATAGAGATGGCGAGTCAGTTCTTCTGGATCTGATAAAAGTTTTGTAGGAATTATAGGAGCATGGCTAGCTAATGATTGGTAATCGGCAGATGTTGGCTCTACTGGCCGTGCAACTATCAAACGAGCTTGCGACCCAGTTTGCCTGAGTACTGTAGCCACTTGCTCTGAGCTAAAACCTCGCAAATTAACATCACCGATTTGAAGGACATGATCGCCACTTTGCAGCCGTCCGTCGCGCTCTGCAACACCGCCCGGAATTAATGCTTTTATAACTACTCCTGTGCTTCGTCCTCCGACCAGCATAAAACCTAAACCGTTACCGTCGTTAATGAGATCGATTACTTCTACCTGCGACCATTCCGTACTTAAGACCATCGCGAACGCGAACAAGGTGGCATCCTTTACGCTATCACAGTAGCAGAAGTTACATGTTAATTTTAATTTACTTCAGATAATGCAATAAAAGCGTTTAATTAAAATTCTTAAATCAGAATACACCCTCACAAAACTCCCAATAATTTGTTTACACAAAAACCTCAAAATCGATAGCAAAACGTGATGAATTTTATTCACAATTTCAGAAAATTTCGCAACATTTGTTTACACACAATTCAAGTTTCAATGCTGTAAATTATTTTTAAGCCGTTTTTACAATGAAGCCAAACAATTTGTTGCTTTTACCGCACGTTTATTTTATTACACGAAAAGACCACACGCAAAGTTTGAAAATCCTTTGACAACTGCTTGGCTTTACAGAAGGAGAAATGTCAAAGTTTCGTTTCTCCTTTTTAAACCACACTTTATTCACTTTTCTCCATTTATCCATTTTCATGTTTGTTGTTATTCATTTCTCTATTCCTCTTATGGCTTCTTTAAGCAACTAGAAAGAGAGAAAATTATTTCATTTTATTCTGTTCACTTTTCCTGAAAGCTGAAGGCGGGTACATTTCGCAATACAGTCTCAGTAAAAATTATTATACCGATTTAACTATCTACGTCGAATGAGTCGCCCTCCGGCGGGGCATAGAAAAGCACAAAAGCTCGCCACGCCAACTGTAGCCCGCCCGACGCCTTCAGAAAACAGAAAAAAATGGTTTTCTGGATGCCATCGACGTCGATTGAGTCACCCTCCGGTGGGACGTAAAAAAACTTATACCCCGAGCGGAGAAAAGCCGCATTATAAATAGGCATCGGCGACGATTGTTGAGTCCTCTGGTGGGACGTAGAAAAAGAAAAAAATTGCCAACAGCGGAGAAAAGCTAAAATATAAAATATTAGGTTTTTTTTAGGTATTAAAAAAAAAGAGAAATTCGGTATTCGGTAAGTCGTTTTTTTTTTTTAAAAAAATCATTTTGAGGACGCGCAGAAAGAAGCAGCAATTTACAATTTATTTAGCGAATAAAAAGTTTTGTGAAGTGTGAAGTTTCTTGGTTTCCTAATTTTAATTTTTTTAATGAAATTTTTAAAAGCAATTTAGATTTGTGAAAGTTTTTGTGTGAAGTGTAGAAGAACAACAATTTACAATTTAGAAGTGTAAGAAGGTGGTATTTAGAATAATCTAACGAATTAATAATTAATATTGGATAACAAACAATTTCTTTAAGTATTAGCATTGTGTTTAGAGTATATATATACTCTAAACACAATGGTATTAGCGAAGTTACATACACAATTAAGTTCGAGTTTCTAGTTTCCTTTTGTTTCAATTTTGTCAACAATATTTAATAGAGCTCTTGAATTTTCCGAATTATCTTTTCGTGTTCGAATTTTCCGAATTATCTTTTTGTTTGGTTTCAATTTTGTCAACAATATTTAGAAGAAATCGAAGTGTTCTTGAATTTTCCGAATTATACCCAATTAAGTTCAAGTTTCTAGTTTCCTTTTTTGGTTAATAGAAATAAAGTGTTCTTGAATTTTCTTCTATTAGAATAGAAATACAAGTGTGGTTTCAATCTTAACAACAAGTAGAAATAAAGTGCTCTTGAATTTTCCGAATTATCCATACCCAATTAAGTTCGAGTTTCTAGTTTTAGAATAGAAATAGAAGTGTTCTTTCTTGAATTTCTACGAATTAACATTTGAACCAACAATTTATTTAGCTTTTTATTGAGTTTCCTTGAATTTTAAAGGATATATAAATAGTATTGATATCCAACAGCATGGCATATTTTTGCTGTTATAAAAACTGACCTCAAAAATTTAGAAAGGGGGGATTATCAAATTCATCTTTTTTCAAATTCCCAAACGATTATCGCAGAAATGTTTAGCTAAACTATAGTGGACAACCATTGGGTAAGACGACGAAAAAGCTCTGTCAAAAACACTTTTACGTAAGGAACGTTAAAGAACATGCGAGGGGAAGCGCTTTAAATAAAGCAGCCTTACCAAAGCCATTCAGTTCAGGCGTACATATGTTCCTGCTCAGAGGCAAGCATGGACGAAGTCTGCTTAGCAATGCTGGGTACTACAGTTGAAAATACCCAGATAGCTGTGAATAAAACGGGGAATCCTAAAACATATCGTAACAGGAAATATAAAATTTTAGATCAGTATCGTTTTCCTGATGAGACACCTATTTGCAATTCACCAGCAAATCTAGATTTAGAAAGCCTGCTTGCAGGAAAAAGCGAGGTTGTGAAATCTTTTGTACGTACACAGCTTGTACATAAAGATACAACTCAGTGGACAGGTAAAGAAACAAACTTAGCGTTAATATTTTATAACGAATCCCAGCATTCTATAAAGATATGCTGAATTTGGGATTTTTATTGCCCCCGATAAGCACCATTCTTAAATGGCATCATTCGATGCTGAGATTGGACACAGGTATTTCTAACGTTGTTTTAAAAGTACTTAAACAGAAAATTTATGAGTTGACAGAAGTTGTGTTCTAATTTTTGATGAAATTGTAACTAAACTGGAATTAGAATTAAATAATGACGTTATATATGGACTGACAGATTTAGGACCTTTAGGTCGCAAGAACAGTTTAACTTCAAGTATCCTCTGGCTGATGGTACGAGGATTGAATAAAAACTATAGTCAAGTTGTAGGCTATATGGCGGGTTCCGTTTCCGGTGAGGATTTAACGTTAAAAAAGACGCGATTTCCAAACTGCTAGGTATTGGTTTGGGTATAAAAGCAATTACTTGTGACCAGGGAGGTAACAATAGAAAGTGCTATCGGCTTTTAAGGTGCACGCGTGAAAACCCTTACTTTTTGGTAAATGACAATAAAATACATGCTTGTTATGATATACCACATCTCTTTAAGAGCGTCAGAAATAATTTGTATCATAGCAATATTATATCTAACGGAAGCGAAATATCTTGGGATATAATTCGCAAGGTTTACGATATGGATAGTGGGAACATTAGAGCACATATTGATTCCGAACATTTTCAGCAAGTACCTGTTGAACTTGCGACACAGATATTTAGCCACTCGGTTGCTTCCGCGATTTTGGCAGCTGTAAGTTTGGATTATTCCCCGCGAAATCTGCCGAAAAATTACGTGCAAGTAATACGGCAGAGTTCATTGCAAACATGAATACACTGTTTGACCACCTAAATAGCTTTTCAGAATTCAATAAGAATCCTGTAAGAAATTCTCTATCGCAGAGAAACATTAATACGATCGAAAATCTTTTTTCGGAAAGGTTATGGATTGATACATGGGTTCATACGGGAATAATGAAGCTTCCATACTGCTTCGATGGACTAATACAAACCATAACTGTGGTACGTATACTATGAGATGATTTAAAAGAGAAGCAGAACTTTTTAATGACTTCTCGGTTAAATCAACACCCTTTCGAAAATTTATTTTTAAAGATTAGAGAATTCAGTACGTATGAGCGAAACCCTTCTACATATGTATCATATAAGAATTTAAAAGAATTCTATTGTATTCTAATGATTCTAATGTATTACCGTCGGAGTGCTCTAGTCATAATATTCCAAAAAGTTTGATGAACTTCAATTCAGAGTTCATAAATATCTTAGTAGAGGATGCTGAAACTGTGAATTCACAAGTAACCCATTGCGAAGGTAGTGAAGCAGTTGCAGAGGGGTATATCTCTGAAGATGATACACCACATGAAATTTTTGATGATTTTGAAACAAGTACTCCTAAAGAAAAATTGTGTACTTCTTCGAAGAGTTACTTCTTTGGACATCTTGCAAAAATGGTTGTAAGACGAACAAAGTGTAAGTTCTGTCGAAAACGCATGATTGATAACGACCTCGGTCATAGCGAAAATCATACGCTGACTGAGATGAAAAGGCTCGGATCAAACTTTAATACAGTACCGACCATTAATTTTCAAAAGGATTTGAACAAAATCTATGAAGAATTTTCAAAATTTTTTCAACACCACATAAGCGAGAGAAACATTTTAAAGAATATGCTTCCAACCGACCACAAGACAGCTATGGTTAAATATGTTTTGATTGCATTAATTAGGGCAAGACTTAACCGTCTGGATGACAAAATCAAAACAACTAAAAAGACAGAACGTTGGAGAATACTAAAAGAAAGTAACTGTCTATATTCTTAAACCTTGTATACTTTGTGTCCTGTATCTATAGTTGATCTATAGATTGAGCTATCATGTCTACTTCAGACTATGCTCATGTACTTCTAGTATTCTCGAACTTTTAGTTATTTTTAGGTCTTGCCAATTAATGCAATCCAAAACAATTTAACCGCAGTCTTGTGGTGTTTACAGCAGTCCACTGACTTATTACAATTTCGCATTTAAAATTTTACTTACTCACTTAGTGATGAAAAAATATCGATTGTTCATAGATTTTGTTCAAATCTCACAGCACTTTTAAAATTAATTATTAATTATTAATTATAGTAGTAATTTTTAGAAGGGGCCTTTTTCTTAGCGATATTATTTGTATCTTTCCAGCTTCCATAATTGACCTATTTATACTTACATATAAGCCTATTGCATGCATAAGTTCTCTCTCCCTGGCAGGAGCGGTAAATATTTAAATGCCGATTCCTTTGTTCTAAACTGAGAAACATAGCATTTTTTCTATGATTTACCAGTCAAGTCAGACATTTGTGTTTAACATTAACATCGATGTTGTTTGTACATCGATGTGACATGATCGATACCTATTATCGCTACATCGATGCTTGTTGGGCGATGTCAACATCGATGTTGAACATCGATGTTTCGTTCCGATGTCCCAGGCCCCAGCACTAATGCTTATTGCTCATCTACGCGTTCCTCCCATAAGCATTATTGGTGGCCCAACACCCGTTGCTTTCTCTGTCATAGTAATAATGCATAACAATTCTAAGGAAAAGATTTCCAGTAAAATTCCAAGAAAAAATTTCGGCATCAGGTCGAAGCATCGTTGATTTTATATTGGAGGGAAGCATTCCTGGCTTGTTACTGCTTGTTATGGCATCAAGTCGAGGCATCGTTGATTTTATATTCTAGTGGGGCGTTATGCCTGATTTTCATGTTGGCTCATTTAGTCGCGGCTTTTCTTTATAGCCAATCAGCGCTGAGCAGCTACAGCAAGCAAGCAATGTAATTTTCATGGCGACTAAAGCTGGCATACTGAGAATCACATCAATGGATCAAGGTACCAATGAAACAATAAGGTAAGTTAAATTATAAGTAAAATAAATGAATATGGTAATAAATAATAAGAGAAAGCCTTTTGGTGAAAAAAAATAAGTAAATAGCAAAACATAAGACAAGAGATAAAAATAAACGAGGATAGAAACAAAGATGTGAAAATAATCATAGGAAAGGCTGCAAAATACGGAAGAACACTATTTAAAAAAGAATAATAAATATAGAAAAAATACAGTATTAAGAGCAACACTTAATTAAGAAGAAGAGGGTATATACAGGTATGTAATAATAATAAATATATGAAACAAAATAGAAAAGCACGACGTAAAAATAATAAGCAAAGAAGCAAGCATGAACTTAAAGCAAATAAACACAACTAGGGAAATATTAGATAAACCTGAAAACTATATGAAAATAAAGAAAAAGAAAGAAGAAAAATAGATAGATGAACGTAGTAAAGGTTTTTAAATATAATAAGAAAAGATATGGATCCTCGGTCATAGGATCAAAGGAAAGGCTGGAAAATATAGAAGAACACTATTTAGAAAAATGCAGTATTAAGAGCAACGAGAAGAGGGTATAATAGCTACATAATTACAATAAATAGATGAAACAAAATGGAAAAGCAGGACGTAAAGACAATAAGCAAAGAAACAAGCATGGATTTAAAGCAGATAAACAAAACTACGGACATATTAGATAGAACATTATAGGAAAGTTAAGATAATAACAATGAAAATTAAGGAAAAATAGATAGGTGAACGTAGTAAAAGTATTTAAATATAATAAGAAAAGATCGCGTTTCATATGGACATGTGACTTTAATGTTATATGTTTGAATGTGAAGAATTGAGCGTGGAGATGTTAAAAACTATTAATGAACCCACAAACAATAGGTACATAGATAAAGAGAAACGCGTAAATGAGATCCTCACCAAGTGTGTTACGCTCGTTAAGAAATTTCAACGAGGGGGGCCACACTTCTCGCTGTCGCTCTCGTTATCTTCAAAGTTACAACACCTTTATCATTTTTGTTAAAACAAATAGGTACTTTTATTAAATTGATCTTTAAATTACAGAGAGAGATTACAGCGGTTGTCTTAAGTACGACGGACTGAAGCGAACTCCAAGATCTTGGTCAAAAATCAAACTATTGAATCTCATTTTGCTCCCATGCGCTGTCTGGAATCTGATATTCCACTTGAAAACAAGATGCGAAGTCAGCAAAACTGTAACTACGTTTGATATGTCGTGTGCATGGTTCAAATAAACACTCGAGTGTTTATTTAGCACTTTTGTAAAAATTATGTGATCATATTTTAGACGTGACAAGGGTTTAAGAATTTAAAGGAAATTAATGAAAGTGGATTCCTTGTCACGTAGGTATGGACAGCGACGTGAGAACCGAAGTGTGTTATGTTGATCATAACAAGTGATATATTATATAAAAAATCGAAAACATAACAAATAATAAATGTACAAGAACTTTCACATCATGATGGGATAGGTTCGCAAGATTATAAAACAGACGAGACAAACGAAACTAACATTTTCTAAGAGAATGAATAATGATAGAGTCATTTAATAAAAATTGGATCCCTAACTTGGCATAATTCCAGACATATCATTATATACCAATAACAATATTGGTGGTCAAACTGTTGAGTTTCACTCCAGTGAGATGGTACATTATAAATTTGATAAATGTTCTTCGGATGGGAACATTACTCCAGGGGGTCTATTATTGAACACGAAACGAAATTTCGGACCTCTCGAAATTTGTGTACGAAAAACTATATTCGAGCTATGATTGAATACGAACGAACTCTAAGTAAAGCATTACCATATAAAAAAAGAGTAATCTAGTACAAAACCTCGATATATAATAGATTTTCTGTTAATCTGTCAATTCTCATAGTGTCCTTTCAGAAAAATAATCAGTGTTGTTATTTTAAAAATGGATAGCAATGCATTATTTTTTGAAGAAGAGGAGGGGGAAATTTAAGGATTATTCGAAAGCGAATTCGCGATCAGTCTAACATATTTGAGACACCTACGAACACCTACGACTCTCAAAGGATGCATTTAGATATTTATTAGACGAGATGCAAGATAAATTTAAACCAACCATTCGCTCTACATCAATACCACCGATATTAAAAATTTCTGCGGCATTGAGATTCTTTGCTGAAGTTGGTTATCAAGGTGGGACGGGCCAAGATCTAAATATTGGAATGTCTCAATCTACTGTATTTGTCGTGTTATCATAAATTTTGGATATTTTGGAATTGGAAGTATGTCCAAAATGGAAGAGCGCTTCACTACAGCCCATTCAAAGCTGTGGATTGCGACCATATCATATTGCCTCCTGAAAGTGAAGACGTGTGCCAAATCTGGATGGCTGACCATAAAATTAACCAACGTTTTGTATTGATTAGTATTCGTAAGCTTGGCCCTAAAAAGAATGCATAGTTATTATCTCATTATTTTTTAAAGTAAAAGTCTCAATAAAACTAATAACAACTACACAAACTATTCCGCACTTCCATAACTCGATAAGTGAAATGTCAACGAGAAAATGTCCGAAAAGTTCCGCTCGAAAAATTGACATTTTCGTGTTCAATGGTGCCAGAAATACGAAAATTTCCATTCGAAATTTCGTTTCGTGTTCAATAATAGACCCCCAGCATGAGTTTCATAAGATAGTTTGAGTAAGAAATAGAAACACAAACGTCAGAATTTATTGAACAAAGACCATTGACTTATGTAGAAGATAACACACATTTCAAGCAACACACATCAATTACACCTCTAATGAGGAAAATATCTAGTGCCACACTAAAGTACCTCGGTGGCTAAACTAACTAACGACAGTGGATAATGGTGCCCCACTATGTCGTACAATGTTTCGTCATTTTGATTCAGGAATATTTTGAGTACGAAATGACAAAAAACCATGCAATTGCATTTTTTTGCAATTTATTATTGAGCTGTCAAAACGGTCTAAATAAGAGTCATTTCAAATGAAACCACCCTCAAAATTGCTAAAATATAAGTGCAAGCAAAGTGCTAAAGTATTAAAGATAATAAAAACACTACAATTAACGTTGTTGCTATCAGTTTTACCCAAAAAGTATAATGAAAAAAGATTTTGGGTACGAAATATTTACAGGAGAAGAGAAGACTATGGAGCTTATATTTTTCAATTACTTTCGGATGACTCCTAAGGATTTTGAAGAGTTGGTAGCGCTCTACGTCCGTTTCGGTGGCACCCTCATCCGCAGAACTAAAAAGGTTCAAACCAAAGCGCCACAGCTTAAATGCGACATTTCAAGGCTGCCATTACCGAAACGAAACGTTAACGTTAATTAGAAAGAAGTTAAGCCATTTTCATTTTGCAGTGTAGAATTAAATTTATGTCGAATTCTTTTTATCGAGCTCTACACCGGTACAGTGTTTTTGTTTTTGTAATGCAGCAACTAAAGCCCATAGAGCTGATTCCACTGTGATGTCTAAAATTCAACAACTTTGACTAATTGCTGAATTTAATTGATAAAGAATTTTCAAGATTTTCGATTTTACGATTTCTCTTGTATTTAATAATTTAATTTAGAATCGTAAAATTAAAAATCTCAAAAATGTTTCTATTGATTCCGGAATATTTGCCTCAATGTGTATTGAGAGGTATGGGGGTATGTCAGGTATTTCTACAATGTATTTCGTCAATTCAGTCCATCGAAATAAAGCCAGCCAAATTTATATATAAAAGTAAGCTTTGTTCTGTTGCTTTAATTCATTTGTTTAAAAGAATTAGTAAAAATATCATTGAAAAATAGAGTTCCATTTTTAACCAGTCCAGTATTCTACATACTCTACAGCAAAAGATATTATAAGATTATTTAAATATGGACTTAATTAGCGATGTGTATTTGGTTGACAATTCGAATCTTGTGAATTTAAAATCCATTTGAAAAAGTGGGTTTATTACAAAGTACGAATAAGTACATAAATACAAATAAAAATAATTTCAGGTGAGTTGTCGTGATCTTCTGCAAGCAATGCTTTCAATTTTTCGTTTCAAAATTTGGTTTTCTCGATCTATTTGTGTTTGTTGCTTTTTCCTATTCACAGCAGCACTCGTTGTTCTCGTAGGTGGTGGCAAATTCTAGAAGAAAAAAAAAATTATTAAGTAAATTCAATTTTGATATTTCTTCGAGAAAAAATCGCAATCTCATATGCGGACCGACCATATGTACACGGTAAGTAATAATGACATTACTTCCGAAAGTCACACAACATTTATATATTTGAGCACCCGTGCCAAAGACACGCAAAGTGTTAGGCACATGATAGAAATTTACATAGTAGCGGGAGCATAGAGCAGCCCTAGTAGTACAAAATAGTAATGCAAATTAGATAATAAATGGATCCATAGTATTATAAATCAAAGTCTTGGACCTACATATTTGTGCTCAGGGAAACCTCTCTGTTTTTTAAGACGTACATTAAGTGGTTGTAATAAGTATTTCAATTTTGAAAAAAATTGTGCTTTCAACATACTATTACTCACTTAGGCCGCGGAGATTTCCTGCTAGACGGTTGTTTTTGACATTGCATTTCTTTAACTTAATACGTATGCATAAATCTTTTGGTCTATATTTCACACCAAAAATTTACTCCGGGCTCTTAGACTATTATACATTAGACAGGTGCCAATAGCTTTCTGAACCAAAAAAATTGTCACAATAGCTGTAGATAATACAAAATCTCAAACTTTCATATAAGGCATTTTTTAACATAACCTTAAATTTTCCGAGGAAATGGTGGAAAACCGAGTTTTCGGTATTTTATTTTTTGCTCTCGTAAAAACAATTCAATTTACATGAAATTTTGTAAAAGTATGAAATTTTTGTTGTATTGAATAAGCACGAGTTTTTTGAAATAAGGAAAATAATTAGTTTCGGAGATATTTACATTTTTCGAGAGAAAAAACCAAAATACTCCAGGATAACTTTATTGGTGTTTTTTTCGATTTAAATATTCTATCCGAGGACACTTTAACCGCTGAAATGTCTTCTTTAAAATGGTCTAGATATGTTGATGGTTTGTTTATTTTTGAAGAAACCGCTTAAAATTGAGAAAACCAAAAAAACATGACTTTTCGAATCACGAATTTTGCAATATGTTTTATGATTTTCAGTTTTTTTATTATTACTGTTAATAATGCATTAAATTTCAATACTACTAAAGTTGAGTGAATTTAATTAAGGAAAGTGGTGGAAACCATCCTCAAATTAAATAAATAATAAATTAATAAAAAATCATTTAAGTTGTGGTAGAGAAATTTACAAAATTGTAGTACGCTAAATAGTAGTAAAAGTACTACAATCCCAGTACAGTCCGGACACTGGACTTGACTATGGACCTACTGTATGGCAACCGAGCCGATACGTCAGTAGATGCAGCCATAAACACTTTCCCGCCTATATGCTATACAGGCTTCTTTAAAAAAAAATAATCTCAAATAATCATTTTAATATCCTCAGTGTTACAAAAAAAGATAAACTCGATATACTTTTGATAAGACATAGTGTAGGTTGTAGGACTAGTGAAACTAAAAGTAGTGGCACACAAGAAATTTCTCATATACCATCAAAACTTCATTTTAGACCAAAAAAACCGTTATTCGGTAGGTCCATGTATATAATAATTTGAATTATTTAACTTTTTCACACTTTTTAAATCACAGTGCTTCTTCAATCATCATAATCATTTTAATATCAAGTTTTAATATATACACAGTGTTACAAAAAAAGATAAACTCGATATACTTTTGATAAGACTAGGTTGTAGGACTAGTGAAATTAAAACTAGAGGCATACAAGAAATTTTTCATACACCCTCAAAATTTTATTTTAGACCAAAAAAAACCGTTATTCGGTAGGTCCATGTATATAATAATTTGAATTAAGTATTTAACGTTTTCACACTTTTTACGGTTAAATCCCAGTGCTTCTTCAACTTTCTACGTAGTTCAATATTATACTGAAAAATAGCTGCTTAATGACCAAAAATTCGATAACGCAGTCAAATTTCAACCGATTTCAGTTAACAAATGCTCATTAGTCGCGGAATCGAATTCGATATTAATAATGTGAACAGAAAAAAAAATATTGTAGAACAAAATAAGCCATCAAATTTTTGTCAAAGTTGAAAAAATAGTAAAAAAATGGTAAATTTCGAAATATTTTCGACGATAACTTCGTGATTTTTCATCGCAACGCAATAAGGAATATACGGTTGGAAAGGCCCATCTCTTTTCTTTAATATACCAAATAATAAAAAATTGCGGAGTTATAAATTATTATATACATGTGGGATCTCGATGCTGTCATTCAATAAAAGAAATCTCAACGATCGCACAATACGTTGTAAATCATATTTGACCCATGATAATTTTTCGTATCGCAGCTACACAAAATTTTCAACAGCAAAAATTCCTGACAATAGACTACCGCTATGCTGAAAATGTTTGATTCGATATTCACTGTCGTCGCTTTTGATTCTTATCAGTCTGCCGTCGATCGCCGCTGTTTCTGCTGTTTTTTTCGCTGTTGTGCCGTAAAGTAATAGATTGTGCTGATTTAGTTATTCTACCGATTAATGCATTTATTAAATTAACTTACACCCTAAATTCGATAATAAGTTAAAGTTTAAAGCCATTAGGATAAGTCAATAAAGAAACAATAAAAGTGGACTTCGTTATTGTTTTAAAAAGAACATCGTCTTTCTTTCCAAAACCCCTTTAATCGATCGATCCCACATACATGAACCTACCGAAAACCGGTTTTTTTCGTCTAAAATGAGATTTTGAGGGTGCATGAGAAATTTCCAGTATGCCACAACTTTTAGTTCAACTAGACCTACAACCTACACTATGTCTCATCAAAAGTATATTTTCGCTGAAACACAGTGATATTAGTATACGCGAAAGCTGTAGAAACCCGAATGCAAGGTAGTCATATTATAAACAGTTTTTCTATTTGAATCTCAGCCAAGAAAATCAAGGCACTTAAACATTTCAATTTCAACGTATGAAATCGTACTTTCTGCTGCGTTCCTTTTGTCGTTCTGAATGAATCTGTATGAATCGACAGAACGATGTCAAAATTTAATTCTGTGCTCATTCATAGAAAAGGAACGAAACAGAACCATTTCAAGTATTTGACATTTCTTCCATTTGATAAAAGCAAGTAAAAATTCGTAAAAATTGTAATTTATGAAAAATAAAGCCATTTTCCAACAAAGGAAACTTAAACACAACTATTACCACCTCGTACAAATTGTAAACAACACATTCACGAATACAAATTAAAATCGTTCTGCTTGAATCCGGGAAAAACTCAGGTTCATTCAGAACGATTCGGAGTCCAAAAAAGCGATGACAGATTGAAACTAAATCGTTCGGCCCGAGAAAAAGAACGAGATGGATCAATAAAACTCATTCTGAATGAGAAAAGGAACGTAGCATATTTGTACGTGATTTCGGCGTTTATTTGAATATTTTTATATGCATATGTCAGCGGCTTGTCACGTCGGCATTTTCGCCCCCTACCGGATTAACTTCATCTTTGTTTATATACATATTCAGAATGAGAAGTAAATTCTACTTTTATTTTAATGAATTTTTAAGCAGTTCAAATTTTTTTTGTTATAATTGTATCTGGCAATGCCTTAATTTTGGTAATTACCGTAGTTTCAAGGTAATTGTACAAGAAATCTAGCCTACGGTTGAAGGAAATTACCTTGTATGACACCTACGGTAATTTTAAAATAAAAAAAAAAAATAAAATAAAGCATCTAATTTGAGAATTAAAGAGAGAAAAAAGTAGTTAAGACCGCACTCTATAGGGAATGTGTTAGAATTCAAGACTTCTATTTACTGCCTAGTGTTCGTTAACGGTTTGCACAGAAATCTTGGAGTGATTCAAGACTCTTCTCGAAATTGAAATTATGTTTATAAAAGATCTGGAGCATTTGATTCAATAATGAGCCTGTTTAGATCATTTAGGACTAGTTTTACGTAGAACTAATATGCAGTGATCAAATATGCCGGTATCTGAAGCGGAATCGACCTAAACAATTAGTATTAAACGTAGACATAAATTTTCAATCTTATTCATTTTATGGAGAAAATTTCCATTTAGTTTTAATAAAAATGAGTTGAATTAAGAAGGAACAAAATTCGAACTGGTCAAACGAAAGTATTTCGGATGATAAAAAATTTAGAAATTTGCGTATGCATACATCTTTTGGTCTATATTTCACACCGAAAATTGACTGCGGGCTCTTAGACTATTATACATTGTATATCAGTGTCTTAGATTAAGTATAAATGATTTTCTTCTAATGCCTTACCGTCTTTGCAGCAAAAGTATTAGTCTTCTTTGCAAATGGATTTTTATATGTTGGCTTTTTGGTCAAAATTCTCTGCAATAAAATTCTGTTGTGTCGCTCGATTTCTCTCATTCGATCATTGGTAAAACTAAAGCTCTTTCTTGAACCAGCTTTATTCCTTTAAGAAAAAAAAAAGTGATAATAAAATTCGTGTGAAAACTAATCAAGTACATGGATGGTATACTTCAATGCAGATTTTGTGAATGGTTCTTGGATAAAATTCAAATGAAACGCATGATCATCTGAATTAAAACTACTAGGAGTATTACTAGTAAAATCTAATTCAACGCTCGAGTTGATATCTTCTTCTTCATCTTCATTGTCATCTTCGATAGTTTCGTCTTCTTGTTTTTCAGGGATATCCGGAATTATTTCATCTCCTTCAAATTCATCCGAATTCTAAAATATAAATAGAATTTGTGATTTTTATAAATAGCTGATACAAAGTAAACACCCACTACTTACATCGTTTTCCTCATTAAGTCTGACTGAAACTTCTTGTTCATATTCGGAAATCGATTCTTCATTAAGTCTGACTGAAACTTCTTGTTCATATTCGGAAATCGATTCTTCAGTTGAATCTTCCTCAAAGGATTCGTCTTCGTAATCAGATCTTTTTGAACTTGGGGCGCTCATTGTGAAGGGTTATAGCTGCGAATTGAAAAAAAAAAACGAAATGGTGTAAAATAAGGAGAGAAGATAAGGAAAATAATCATTCTCATCTAACATCACTAAATACCTAATATGCTACTATAACTGTAAAAATTTAATGGTCGCTTTCTTTTTAGTACTTGCAAACGGTATTATCTGGCTTATAAAAAAACTACGGTCGATCATATTGCTTAAGAAATCTTACATTGAGCCAGTTGTCGTTCCAAACTAATCTAAGTTGGAGTCATTAATTTATTATTTTTTAATTAAAAATCCTATTTAATTCTAATAGCGAGAAAGAAATTCAACCAACTGTTTTTTTAATGTAACTATTTTTTCTAATTCCACGATCTTCAAGCTTTGTAATGCTCTTGGGAGGCCCCTCAAGGCGGAAATATCTCAAATTTGCTTTATAAATTACTTCGTTTTTTCTACTTTCTTAATCAGCCTTACATCAAAATTTTACACCATTTTTATAAGAATAAACTTTTCACACTTAAAAATTGTATTGTACCTGACCCTAAAAGAGCACACTGCGCACAGATAACAACCGCTCCGATCCGATGCAAGACCAAAACTTACGAGTAATAAGACTTCCGACAACTTGCTAAATAGTATGATTAGGTGTAGCTTAATATTTTAGTACTTTAGCGAAAATTGTACCTAGTATCATACATATTTTGGGAAAAATAAATTTATATATTCGATGCAATTAATCATGATCGTGCATTGGTCAAAATGGAACAAGTAGACTTTTGTAATAGTACTATCTCATCGTATCTCTCGAACAGAAAAGGTATTGTAGTTTTCAACGGATCTAGTTCTGCCACCTACAAGCAAACATCTGGTGTTCCACAGGGGACCGTTCTTGGACCATTTATTTTCTTGATCTATGTAAATGACCTTCCCTCCATATACGATCAATAATAAATATATCTCCAGAACTTTTGAGCACATAGATCTTGGTGTAATTTTTGACTCCAAGTTACTTTTCTCTTCTCATATTAATTTTATAACATCAAAAGCATTCCGTCTTGTGGGTTTCATTTTTCGTACTAAGAAATCATTTAAGTGTATGTCATCTATTGTAACGTTATTTATCCCTTTGGTGAGTAGTACTGTTGAATATGCCTGCCAAGTATGGAGCCCTTTCTATAATTCATACTCAGCTCAAATCGAAACCGTTCAAAGAAAATTTACAAGGCTTTTAATGTTTAAATTTATTAACGTGTCCCCCGAATATCCTGATAGACTAATTATGCTTAATCTACCGACCCTAGCTAATCGAAGAATCTTTCTGGATTCTGTCTTTCTATTCAAAGTTATAAATGGTGATATTCTGTTGTCCTTGCCTTCTGTCCAAAATTGATTTTCACGTCCCTGCGCGTCAATCTAAACTCCAAGTCCTATTCAATTTACCCTCTAGTAGAACTAATCTTAAAGCGAAATCGCCAATTTTGAAACTCCAAGAAGAATATAGCCTACTGACTACCTAAGCGTTAACTCCCCTAACAAATAAGAGGACACCTTTCCAATTGCTTGCGGCGAGTACCTTTATCGCTCACTTCCGAGCTGACCACCGAAGACATCGGACGGACTACAGATTGCGGCGAGCACCTTTATCGCTCACTTCAGAGTTGACCACCGAAGACATCGGACGGACTACCGATTAAAGAAAAAGATCTAAGGAAATTGTAACAATCATCAATTAATTTATTATATAAATTATAATCATTGTAAACTGAACTGAAAAGATCCATTTGGGGCCGGATTCTATAACTCGGAGAATTGTGAAATTTGGGAGATAAGAGTTGATTTGACAAATAATTATCCACTTGGAATTCTGTAACTTGGCGAATTTGTTTTGAGAATTACCAAATTCTCTACTCCACTTGTTAAAATTCTACGATGTTTTGCAAGTGGAAAAGTAAGAAGAATTCCAAGCTGAGCATATTGTCTATTTTTGTTGAATTTTGAGAAGGTAGGTAACCTACGAATTTTCAAATTAACCGGTGGGAATTGCATCTCTCTTTTCGCATTTCTCTCACATTTTCCCCAATTTTCAAACCATGCTCGTGAATTGGGAATGGAGAATTAGGGAGTTTAATCGGAGAAAACGAGTATTCTAATCTCCCAAATTCCGAAATTCTCCGTGGTTACAGAATCCCGCCCTTGGAGTGGTATAACCCGCATGTATTACGTACATATGTTATACAGGGTGTCCCATACATACCGCATTTATTTTATACCCCGGATTCGTCACTTAATTTCGAGACATAGATTGTATGCGAGGAGAGCCGGAAAATGCACGGTGTGGGCGGTAGGGGGATTTTGGGTGCTTTTTATCCTAATACTATGTAACTTTCTTGTTATACCAAATTTCTATTTTTTCTTACAGGAACAGATAGAAAAGATACCATTTTTCCAAACATTTTATTTTCTATCTTATGATTGCAATACTTCCGTTTATTAAAGACTTAAGTCCAATTCCAAACAGATGCGTTGTTGAAAATGTTGGAAAAATCTCGTGCACATCTAAATAACTCGCAAAAAATTAAAAAATTTTGAAAAAGTAAAAATATTTCCAATTTCACACTAAAATTTAAAAGTTATATGAAACTAATAAGCGGACAAACTTTTTTCGAATCTCCATCACTAATCAAAAATCGAAACAATTTAACGAACAATATTCGAAATAATTAAAAATAAATAACAATTTAAAATAATATTAATGACTTACAAGTTTCAGATATAAAAAAAAAACTGCCGAAAAATGACAGAAAAAGAGAACAAAGCTGCTTGCTGTGACACGTTTTCCACACAACTCACAAGTTTACAGCGTAGCAGCCTACTGGCGAAATAATATTGTTGTAACTCCACCACTCCACGTTATAAGGAATTGGAACATAGAGTGGGGTATTTACTGTCACTATACTCACTTATATACTTTTCTTATAAATTAAACTGTAGCTGTGTATATGAAAAAAAAACCCTCTCTACCCCAAATCTATATTGGTTTGGTTTTGATTATTTTCCTGGTTTTCTATGCTCACCACTGACATATATAACATGAACTGCCTGATTTGCTATTTCATATGGGTCAACTTTTTTTGGCAGGGTGTGACAATTATCTTAATTTCAAGTTTTACTTTTGCTTTAATATTCATATTAAAAGTTCAACAAATTATAGAAACAATCGAAATTATTTCTCTTCTTGGAAGATTATCTCCTACAACATCAAATATTTTTTAAACTTGATTTTTAAAGAAATAAAATTAAGCAATTTTTGTCTACCTGCCCCTAAAAGTAGCTATGGGGGACAGAGAAAGGATTACAAATATTGTATTGCCATCTATTTCTATCCTATATATTCATTTGGAAAACCACTGAACTGAAACTGGACTATGGTGTATTTTGTATAGAACTTATTATTTGTAGTTCAGCGGAATAAAGTAGTTAAACCAAAAAGGGACAACTATAGAAAAGTGATCCCATAATAATGTCAAATAATGTAAGGAATTTCAGTAGTATCAGCAATCCATTTTATATATGTCAGTGATGCTCACAAACGACGGGCTGTTGTTATAGTTCCTCGAAGGGAAAGATATGGTCAAACTATCCAAATTGTAGTAAAGAGTGTCCATATGAAGTTGTTGTACTGTTTTACGAAATTGGAAAATTTTGCAATTTCTTTTTCAGTTTCAGATAAGAATTTCGAAAAATTGGAAAAAAATATCTTTCAAATTTTAACGATTTTCCCACCAAAATGCATAATAATTATACAGTTTATTTACAAAATTTAGAAACTCTGGAATGTTACCTTCAATTTTACTATGCACATGTACCTGCCTAAATGCAACCGTTTTTGAGATATTCCCGTTTCTATGATAATAATAGAAAGCGCGCCTGATTTTATGCAATTCCACGCAAATTAGCAAAATTAATGAAATTATTATCATAGAAACGGGAATATCTCAAAAACGGTTGCATTTAGGCAGGTACATGTGCATAGTAAAATTGATGGTAACATTCCAGAGTTTCTAAATCTTGTAAATAAACTGTATAATTATCATGCATTTTGGCGGGAAAATCGTTAAAATTTGAAAAAATTAGAATTTTTTTCCCCAATTTTCTAACTTTGACATCCTACAACTGACGATGGAAAACGACGAGAAGGCTGGTTGTACATTCGTTGGAAAGCTTAGACGGTTTTTGCTATCATTTGAGATGAATCTCGCATTGCAAAGGTGTATAAGAAGAAAGTCACATTACATGGTATTAGGATAAAAAGGCACGCAAAATCACAAAACCCCCGTACCGCCCACACCGTGCATTTTCCGGCTCGCCTTCCATACAATTTATTTCTCGAAATTGAGTGTGGAATCCGGGGTATAAAGGAAATGCGGTACGTATGGATCACCCTGTATATAATTATTAATTATATATAAAAACAAAACTATTTGTTTATATCTGTTTTTTTCAAAAATAATCATACCTCTATTGAAGGAAAAAAACTTTCTCTAAACCCATTGCATGCATCGCAGGACAACAAAATTAGTTGAATTCATATATCATAACTACTTACCTAACTCAAAAAATAATGTAGAACGAAATTGGTGTGATGGTTGAGTTGGGAAAGTGCGAATTTTTATCGATTTCCTATGGAATGATCCAGTACAGTTGTTGTGGTTTACTTAAAATTCGAAATTTGTTTACAAGCCGCAGTTTAAGGGCTACGTTACAAACTTTGTTTCACATTGTCGGTTTAAGCTCAATTGATTTTACTGTTTCACAGTGCTAGTTCAAGTGTTGAACTTGGTTTAAAATTGACTTGAACTTAAGCCATCCAATTTGGCCACTGAAGCCAAGCCTCAGGGTATAAGGAGAGAAGCGTCATTCTTTTTGGAACAGTCGCAGTGAGCGTGCGTTTATTTATTCATTGTTGTAATTTGTTACAATTTACAATTGTAAAAAATTCAGTACAAAATGACAGCTCTTTGCGGCGAGTCTACATACTACAAAATTTTAGTGAACTTAGTTCAGCCATTGATTATAGAAACTAGTAGATATACAAACTTCAAAGTGTCATTAACCTATAGACTGGTGCCAATAGCTTTCTGAACCACAAATATGAGCTGTAGATAATACAAAAACTTTCATATAAGGCATTTTTCAACATAACCTCAAATTTTCCGAGAAAATGGTGGAAAACCGAGTTTTGGGTATTTTATTTTTTGCTCTCGTAAAAACAATTCCATTTACATGAAATTTTGTGAAAGTATAAAATTTTTGTTGTATTGAATAAGAATGAGTTTTTTTAAATCAGGAAAATAATTAGGTTTCGAGAGAAAGAACCAAAACCTTCACCGGAAAACTCTATTGGTGATTTTTTTCCATATATTCTATCCGGGGTCATTTTGACCGCTGAAATGGTCTATATAACTATTAATTGATAAAACTGATGTTTTTTTAGGCACTTGGTAGAACACTTTGGTAATCATCTTTTTTAAAAGAATTTTTTCAAAAAATATTCAAAATAAAAACATATGTAATACTGTTCTACAATAATTTATTTTATTTGAGTCGCGACGCGTTTCGCCTTCTTAGGGCATTGTCAAGCAACTGAAAAGTAGATCGTTAGCTAAACCTGACTATCGTAATACGTTACATGCACCTTCACAAAAATTGGGAAAAAAATTAAGCACAATGTTACCCAAATTGCTAAATTTTGAAAACAAATACTCCATTAAGAATAGTATTGATCTCGCTAACAAAATTAATAATTTGAATTTACCATGAAATGCTAAGCTTGTGTCGTTTGATGTTTGTAATTTGTTTCCTTCCATTCCGTTAAAAAAACTAAAGACTTACTTATATGCTGAAGTTGAAGATAAGATCGTGGAAAGGGATAAATCATTAAATATTAAACAGCTCATTGACATATGTTTAGACCAAAATTACTTTTATTTTAACGAAAATTTCTATATTCAAATGAATGGTTTAGCCATGGGTGCTTCCTTATCACCTTTAATGGCTGAATTCTATATGAATAAAATAGAACAAAAAATTTTTCATTCAGGCTGTGATTTAGTTAATAATGTATTGTGCTGGTATCGTTATGTTGATGATGTTTTTTGTGTATGGACGGGCTCTGAGCGACAGTTGTATATGTTTTTAAACAAAATTTTAAATACTATTGGCGATAATTTACAGTTTACTTTAAAGTATGGTAATGATAATTTAAATTTCCTTGACCTTAACATTTAAATTATTAATAACAAATTTGAATTTGATATATTTAGGCGACCTACTTCCACAAATGTTGTAATTTCTAATGATTCTCAACATTTTGAATCTATAAAAAAATCATCCTTCCATTCGATGCTAGACAGATTGCTTAAGATTCCTATGAGTAAAATTAATTTTAAAAGGGAACTCGAGACAATAGTAAAAATTGCAATGAAGAACGGTTATTCAGATAATTTAATTTATAAAATGTTAAGGTCAAAAAACAAAAAAATATGCACTTAACCTTGTTTACCCACAAGGGACACAAGATATAAAAATTTGGAAAAAATCCCTTATTTGAAGGAAACTTCGAATAAAATTAAATCCATGTTAAAACAAAATAACGTTTCACCAGATTTTTATAATAAAAAAACTTTAAAAAATTTTCATTAACAACAAACTAAAACCGAAAGTTGATAAAATAGATAAGAGCGGAATTTATAGCATTGAGTGTAGTGACTGCAATGCAGTCTATATTGGTAAAATAAAACGCTCATTAGAATTATTATTAAAAATTAGATACAAAGAACACGTATCATCGGCACTCTATAATAGACCAACATCAGGCATAAGCAATCATTTAGTTGATACTGGTCATACCACATCTTTAAATAAATTACAACTTTTAAAAAACGTGGATGGTGGAAAAGTCCAAGATAAATATGAGATATATTACATTAATAATGAAAGTCGTAAAGGTTCATTTTTGGTAAACGATCAGTTAGATTTCATGAACAATAGTCCCCTCTTATGTATGGATTTATAATGACCGTTACAGCAAAATTCAAATTCTAAAATATTACGATAGTCAGGTTTAGCTAACGATCTACTTTTCAGTTGCTTGACAATGCCCTAAGAAGGCGAAACGCGTCACGACTCAAATAAAATAAATTATTGTAGTATTGTGATTTTATTTTGAATGTTTTTTGAAAAAAAATCTTTTAAAAAAATGACTATAACTATGTTGATGGTTTACTTTTGAAGAAACCGCTTAAAATTGAGAAAACCAAAAAAACATTACTTTTCGAATCACGAATTTTGCAATATTTTATTATTACTGTTAATAATGGATCAAATTTCAATACTACTAACGTTGAATGAATTTAATTAATGAAAGTGGTGGAAACCATCCTCAAACTGAATAAATAATAAATTGGTAAAAAATCATTTAAGTTGTGGTAGAGAAATTTATAAAATTTTAGTACACTAAATAGTAGTAAAAATACTACAATCCCACTGCAGTCCGGACACTGGACTTGACTATGGACCTACTGTATGTCAACCGAGCCGAGACGTCAGTAGATGCAGCCATAAACACTTTCCCACCTATATGCTATACAGGCTTCTTAAAAAAAAAAATACTCTGAAATAATCATTTTAATATCAAGTTTTAATATATACACAGTGTTACAAAAAAAGATAAACTCGATATACTTTTGATAAGACTAGGTTGTAGGACTAGTGAAATTAAAACTAGAGGCATACAAGAAATTTTTCATACACCCTCAAAATTTTATTTTAGACCAAAAAAAACCGTTATTCGGTAGGTCCATGTATATAATAATTTGAATTAAGTATTTAACGTTTTCACACTTTTTACGGTTAAATCCCAGTGCTTCTTCAACTTTCTACGTAGTTCAATATTATACTGAAAAATAGCTGCTTAATGACCAAAAATTCGATAACGCAGTCAAATTTCAACCGATTTCAGTTAACAAATGCTCATTAGATGCGGAATTGAATTCGATATGAATAATATAAAAAGAAAAAATATTGTAGAACAAAATAAGCCATCAAATTTTTGTCAAAGTTGAAAAAATGAGTAAAAAATGGTAAATTTCGAAATATTTTCGACGATAACTTCGTGACTTTTCATCGCAACGCAATAAGGAATATACGGTTGGAAACATCTATCCCTCTTCTTTCATATATCACAAACAATTCGACATCGAGTTATAAATTATTATATACATGAATCTACCGAATAACGGTTTTTTTGGTCTAAAATTTTGAGGGTGCATGAGAAATTTCTAGTATGCCACAACTTTTAGTTCAACTAGACCTACAACCTACACTATGTCTCATCAAAAGTATATTTTCGCTGAAACACAGTGATATTAGTATACGCGAAAGCTGTAGAAACCCGAATGCAAGGTAGTCATATTATAAACAGTTTTTCTATTTGAATCTCAGCCAAGAAAATCAAGGCACTTAAACATTTCAATTTCAACGTACGAAATCGGCGTTTGTCTGAATATTTTTATATGCATATTTCAGCGGCTTGTCACGTCGGCATTTTCGCCCCCTACCGGATTAACTTTATCTTTGTTTATATACAAATTCAGAATGAGAAGTAAATTCTACTTTATTTTAATGAATTTTTAAGCAGTTCAAATTTTTTTGTTATAATTGTATCTGGCAAGGCCTTAATTTTGGTGGGGATCACAATAGCGTTGCCATACATACGGTAATTACCGTAGTTTCAAGGTAATAAGAAATCTAGCCTACGGTTGAAGGAAATTACCTTGTATGACACCTACGGTAATTTTAAAATAAAAAAAAATAAAATAAAATAAAGCATCTAATTTGAGAATTAAAGAGAGAAAAAAGTAGTTTTTAAGACCGCACTCTATAGGGAATGTGTTAGAATTCAAGACTTCTATTTACTGCCTAGTGTTCGTTAACGGTTTGCACAGAAATCTTGGAGTGATTCAAGACTCTTCTCGAAATTGAAATTATGTTTATAAAAGATCTGGAGCAATTGATTCAATAATGAGCCTGTTTAGATCATTTAGGACTAGTTTTACGTAGAACTAATATGCAGTGATCTAAGTATGCCGGTATCTGAAGCGGAATCGACCTAAAAAATTAGTATTAAACGTAGACATAAATTTTTAATCTTATTCATTAATGAAGAAAATTTCCATTTAGTTTTAATAAAAATGAGTTAAATTAAGAAGGAACAAAATGCGAACTGGTCAAACGAAAGTATTTCGGATGATAAAAAATTTAGAAATTTGAAAATTTTTAAATTTTTTTCAATGCTCCATTCTCTTCTCTTATGATAAACTCGATATATTATTTCTCATTTTCCTCGTGAAGTATGTACATAGTAGGCAGATCTGACAAATTTGAAACTGTCAAAACCTTAATACGAGCGGACTAAACGTCAGCCCGATTAGTAGGTAGATAAGTCGACTTACGTAAAACTAGTCCTAAATAGCTCCGATCTAAACGTACTCAATTTTTCATGATTATCTTGTCACGTAGGAAGTGGAGGATATTTTCAAACAATAAACGATTCTGCTAAAATTTTTATATCAGTGGAAAATGTTAAATGTGAGTTATTTGCCTAAATTTTCATAAGATTCTTAGATCTTTTTTTAGTTATAAAAAAGCTTATTTTAATTATAAGAAATCTATAAAATGTCTTCATGATGAAACACGCCAAAGAAAAAAAAATAATGGATGCAGCGTTTTCGGAAAGAGTGGCTTGAGCAGCACGAAATTAAAGATTGGCTAAGCCCTAAGTTATGTTCCAAATAATTAGTACAAAGCTAGGTACAAATTGTGTAACGTAGATTTTATTGCGGAATAACCGTGATAAAACGGCACGGGTCTTCAAGAAAACATGAAACAAAATGTGGTGTGAGCTCATCAAAAGCAATTTTGAATTATTATCATTCAAGGGAAAATGTTGAAGAGAAAAAACTTTATGTCAGTGTTGATGAAGCAGACATAAAACTACGTTCTTTTTTTTTTGCTGAACATAACATATCCTTTTTAGCAATGGATCATTTGTCAGATTTAGTTAAAAGTAGCTTTCCTGTCTGGAATTTAGCGTTTAAATAAAAATTAAAAAGAAAAGAAACAAATGCAATAATGCAATGTCACAGGTCCTAGTTAGAAAGAAATTCTCGATGAAAAGCTAAAAAACGTAAAATAATTTTTATGTTTAGTAGACGAAGGATATGTCCAGTGAGAAGAAACTTTTGTAGTTGTACGATAATTTGACGGATTCCGGAGTTATTAAAAGTACTTTTTATGAACTTGTTAAAACGGATCAATTGGATCCAAGTACCGCTTTATTTAATTTCATTTTAAATGCTTTTGCAATTCTGCAATTCGCCTTAAAATTATTTTCACTATCCCACTCGAATGTAAATTGCGAACGTATATTTTCTAAAATATTTCTGCTAAAAACTAAATTTTGAAATAAATTAAATACTGCCAGTATAAATGGAGCTGTTTGAGCTTCGGAAAGGGTAAAAAGGTCAGGGTATGCGTTAATTTTGAGCCAGCTGATCGCACTAGAAAATGAAGGCAGTGTTTGTGTAGATTTGGATGAAGTTTTTTCAATTAACCAACAATATAATTAGAATGTCCAAGAGCACAAAATTTATAATCAGATATCATGTATATTTCTACTTCTGTATTCATTTAAGGGTTCATTCATAATTTATTTAAAATAAAAAAAAATGTTTCTTTCAGTTATATGATATTGTATTAGTCTACTCCTACGGTAAAAACGTTCTAAACAAGGTAATTTTTTTAGCAAACCTACGGCAGTCACAAATTTTTTCTGGCAACGCTTCACAATGGCTTTCAGACGACATTTATTCCAATTTTGGAAAATTGGACAAAACAATTGATTAACTTTGGCTGCGAACCAATTCCACCAGACTTCCAGCCTTAAAATAGTTTAGGAAATCAAGTTTTTGAAAAAAATAATTTAATCAGTTTTTAACTCCAAAAAAACTGTTTGTTTCGATTTCTAGTAGGATAGAAAGCTATCGTACGAGGGTGCTTCATGTATCAGCATATCTTTTGCACTTGCTATATTTATTTTCTGAGATTATTCCAAATAGAGTGACAACGCCTCAAAAGTGTCGAATTGATGCGAAAGTTTGGGTCGCTAAAGATATTTATGAAAGCAGGAAAACATTACTTTTCTTCTTAAAATTCTTCTTTAAACTTTTTTTCTAAAAAGTGCGACAAATTAAAGTTTGAATCACGCACAATATACATGCAATCAAAATGAGGTACACACAGGTACCCGGGGTAATTTGATATTTTAACACTGGCATTAACAGAATAAAGTAAATCGCTTTCTACTTTTCCTTACAGGAACAGATAGAAAAGACACAATTTTTGCAAACATTTTAATTTTCTATCTTTTGATTGCAATACTTCCGTTTATTAAAGACTTAAGTCCAATTCCAAACAGATGCGTTGTTGAAAATGTTGGAAAAATGTCGTGCACATCAAATAACTCGCAAAAAATTAAAAGTTTTTGAAAAATTAAAAATATTTCCAATTTCACACCAAAATTTAAAAGTTATATGAAACTAATGAGCGGACAAACTTTTTTCTAATCTCCATCACTAATCAAATAGCGAAACAATTTAACGAAAAATATTCGAAATAATTAAATATAAATAACAATTTAAAATAATATTAATGACTTACAAGTTTCAGATATAAAAAAAAAACTGCCGAAAAATGACAGAAAAAGAGAACAAAGCTGCTTGCTGTGACACGTTTTCCACACAACTCACAAGTTTACAGCGTAGCAGCCTACTGGCGAAATAATATTTTTGTAACTCCACCACTCCACGTTATAAGGAATTGGAACATAGACTGGGGTGTTTACTGTCACACTATACTCACTTATATACTTTTCTTATAAAATAAACTGTAGCTGTATATGAAGAAAACCCCTCTCTACCCCAAATCTATATTGGTTTGGTTTTCATTATTTTCCTGGTCTTCTATGCTCACAAACGTCGGGCTGTTGTTATAGTTCCTCAAAGCGAAAAATATGGTCAAACTATCCAAATTGTAGTAAAGAGTGTCCGTCATAATAACCATATGAAGTTGTTGTACTGTTTTACGAATTTTATTGATCTAACTAAATTTTTCCTACCTTTAAGTTCGCTAATCAATACTGATTCGGAAGTAGAGTAAATCATAAGGGTAGAGTAGGTACCCCTTTGCTTGTTATCCGGTTGTGAGCCAAAATTAAAAAAAACTGGATAATTTTAATTTCCGTTACAGTACTTAATCACGACTCTAGTGTTGAGAACCACTAATTGAGAATCACTAATTGCAACATATTCGTTGTATATGGGTGAGTAGAAATATTTTGAATATTGTGACATCTCACTAGGAATCTTTTCTATTGATTAGCTGTTAGCGATTGATGGAGTGCGCCTACATTATGGTTGTAAAAAAGATAATTTATCAAAAACTGGAAAACTATAAAAAGATTCCAAAGTCTTACAGATCTGAATTATATTGATAATATCTGCTTGGGTCATTCTCGTATCAGGATCTCAACATAATTATTCAAAATCTTGCAGCTGCTGGCTTAAAAATTAGTCTGACGAAATCAATGGAAATACGGTTTAATATGGTTCTCGTTGTCGAAAATGGCCGGTTACCGTATCAGTAAATCGTGAGCTAGACTGGATATGGAACTCCACAAAGATTTCAATCAAGACAAAGCTACAACGGAACAATTCCAATGTAAAGGCAATTATAAAGGTTCATATACACGAAAAGAATTCCAATTCATAACCCTCTGTTTGCAGACTTTTGTAATGTAAAAGCTGAGACAACTTACATCTAGATGTGAAAACCCTCACAAAAACGCGGTCGAGTTAAAACGAGCTAATGGCCCTCTAATAGAAAGCTTTACACATTCTCTCTCTCTCTGCTGTATTATGCCCAATAAATTCTTTCTTTTCTTTGATTGAATATAAAGTTAAAGAGCTTTTAAAAAGTGATCCAGGTTTATATAGAGATTTTCTTATCTACTTGTATGTTGTCTGTGGTAAAAGTATGCATCTACATCGAATGCTAAAAATTCGATGGACTTATTGAGGACAGTACGAATAACTGTGGAAGCTTTCGGGTCAAGCCGAGATCAGTGAAGAGAGCAACTGTGTCTGCCCTATGACATCAAGAGGATCTAGATAATGACGATGAAGAAATTTAGACTGCAAAGTTCTTTGGAATTTTTTTAATTATTTATTATGAGGATACATATATTTTCCGCCTATAGTTAATTCACTTAAAATTCTCATTTTAGTTCGTGCTGAGATGAGTGTGAAACGATTTCTCTGACAGCTCACTTCAAATATATCTAAGCTAGTTACGTAGTATACCGGAAGGCACCTGATCTGATAAATCCTGTGCAATTTTGTGTTTTTTTTTCCTAATTCAGGCAACTGTCACGAATTTTATCACTTAATCAGATGATACGATAACAACCAGGTTAATTTTGCTATTAATTTTAAGGATAAAACCAACAACTTGTTTTCGCTGCAGTTGCCAAACTAGTTAAAAAAGTAACTACCCTCAATTCTTTATTGGAAAGCTTTACAATAGTGACCTGGGGGTAAATCATTTCAATTAACAAAGAAAATTATACGGAATTAGAATAAAATTTTCATGGTTAGATTTTCTTTTTTGTTTAAGGATTATAGTAAATTTTGTCAAAATTTATAAAAAAAACATATTACCTCCTAACTTCTAGAGCCTATTATCGAAGGATTCCTATTACATAGCAATATTAGCGGATTCAATCACTGCAATAAATTTAAATCCTTCATAGCGACGATACGTTGATTTTGGTGAATTTATTAAATATATATATATATATACTGGTGGCGCAAAGATAATGACCCTATTTGGTTCAGCTACAACTTCTTTTCTAAATTAGAAAACTAGAATAAGTTTTTTATATATGTATATGTGTGCCATGAAATTTCGTCGCATTAGGATTTGAAGATGATGTCTCTTAAATGGTGACCTCCAGAGTTGATGCACATTTCAGCCCTATTTATGAAATTTTCCATAACTTGCCGTAACACTTCCTGCGATATATTCCTTATTTCTTGATGAATGTTTTCTTTTAGGGCTGCGAGAGTCTCTGGCTTGTTTACATACACCAGTGATTTCAAATAACCCTAAAGAAAGAAGTCTGGATAGGTCAGATCGGGTGATCTTGTAGGACAAGGCAAATCGCCAAAACGACAGATAGCACAGCCTGGAAAAGCGTCCTTCACTAAGTCCATAGTGTCGCGCGCTGTGTGTGCCGTAGCGATATGCTCCACCCCCAATTCATCCAAAGTGGGTATCAAGAACTCAAGTATCATGGTTCGCCACACCATCAAGTAACTTTTAGTGGGTGTAAAAGTATTTCTTGAATAATGCGCGAATTTTCAGTGCCCCAGAAGCGAGTATTTTTCTTATTAACATGCCCCGAGAGATGGAAATGCACTTCGTCACTCATAACCAATTTTGAAAAAAGAAAATCATCCTCTTCAAGGTTGAGGTTTATGACGCGCTGGCTATACTCTAGACGACCTCGGTGGTCAGTAGGCAGCAGCTGATGAGTCATCTGAGTTTTATACGGAAACATCTTCAAGTCTTTGATCAAAATACACTGCCGAGTCCACCTGGAACTGCATGCCACGTCGCCTCGTTGATGTTTCTGGACACTCTTGCACATCACAATTTTCAATATCAAAATAACAGGAGATGCCATATAAAAAAATATATAAGTAATTTCTATAGTGCCAGTACTTTTGCGCTACCCAGCAAATGTATTATGTTGCCAAAGCTCATTGGATACCCAACGATGCAGTAGCACAGCCTTGGCAGGAAAGGAAGAAGTGGTAGGAAATTGAGGATTATTGAGTTGAGTCAAGGAGGCGACGCACAGTGTTCCCAAATCCCAAAAAGTCGGCCAAAAGTTGAAAAAAATATTTTTTCTAGAGACTTTTAATAGTTGGAATAGTTGTAGTGGTACACCTGGTATGTATTATGACCGTTAAGAAAGGGGAAGTACCCCTACATGGCTTAGGAATGCATTCCGTTCATGAGCATCAGGCCTGCCGCATTGTTTACTTGTCGCGCATCGAAAATAACACAGACTTCAGACGCGTGTAGAATCACGAAAACTTAACGGATTTTAATTCTGCAAAATGGATTCTTCTCCAGAACGTAATTCATTAATAAAAGTAGTGGTATTTTTCTTGGTCACATTCTGAAAGATCTTGTGAGCAAAAGCAATAAGTCAAAATCCTTGTCGACCCCGGTTCTTAAACCAAATGGAAATTGTTGCTTAGACATTTCTTCAAAACATATCCAAAAATTATCTGCAACTAGCTACAACTTCGGTTTCGATTATAATTTTTATGCGATGATGTACGAGGTGTGGCGATGTTTCCCATGTTTGTAAAAAAAACAGTCTGGCCGTGACCTTCGTTTGTATATGAGCTGTTTTTTTGTTTTGCCGGAAAAATGATAAGTGTCATAATTCAGCAAGGAATCGTCGTGAAATTTCACATGAAACTTGGAAAAAGCGCTACTGAAACTTATCTGTTATTAAAAGAAGTGTATGGCAATGAATATTTATCACGTGCGTGAGTTTTTGAATGGTTTAAGCGTTTTCAAGATGGCCGAGAAGACGTTGAAGATGATTCACGCCTGGGTCGTCCATCCACGTCAAAACGGATGCAAATATTGAAAAAGTCGGTAATCTGATTCGATCTGACCGTCGGTTACCTATTCGTGCAATTGCTGAAACAGTAGGAATTGATAAAGAATGCATAAGGAAAATTTTACATAACAATTTTAACATGCAAAAAGTGTGTGCGAAAATGGTGCCTAAAACTCTTACGATTGAACAAAAAGAAGATCGCGAAAATGTTTGTACTGACATTTTGAATGTCATTGATAATAATCCGAACTTTTTGGAAAGAGTGATAACATGTGACGAATCTTGGTTTTTTACTTATAACCCTGAAACTAAGGGCCAATCCATGCATTGGAAGAGCCCAACTTCACCAAGAGCTAAAAAAGCTCGAATGAGCAAATCAAGATTCAAAGCGATGATGATTGTTTTTTTTTCGATAGTCATGGGATTGTGTACCTTCACTGGGTTCCAGAAGGTCAAACTATTAATTAACATTACTACCTTGAGGCTCTTGCCCTACTCCGTGAAAGGATAAGAAAAAAACGACCCGAATTGTGGAAGAAAAAGGCATGGGTGGTCCATCAAGACAACGCGCCGGTTCATCCCGAATTGTCTGTCAAGACTTTTCTAGCCAAGCACAACATCCCTGTGTTAGACCACCCGCCTTATTCGCCTGACCTTGCACCATGCGACTTTTATCTGTTTCCCAAGGTCAAGTTTGCATTAAAAGGAACAAGATTTCAGTCCGGCTCGTGCATGCCATAGTTTGTATTATGCTGAGGAACAACGAAGAAGTCACAGTTCCTCAAGGAGCGCACAGGAACAGATATATTGAAAGTATTTAAGAGCTGAGGGGAGTTTACACTCCTTGTATACACTGAAATGCAAAGACAACTCTGGAATTTTTACGTCTATTCTCAAGAGAATCTAATGGAAAGAGTTTAAGCCTATCAACAAATAGAGGCAGAATAATAGGATTGTCCCAATAAAGTCCACGCAGGGTAAATCGGACAAATCTCTGCTGCACAGCCTCGATGCGATTTATATATATGTACAGCATAAAAGGGAGACCAGACAGGACTGGCATACTCAAAATTGGGACTAACGAATGTGCAGTAAAGGATCTTCATTATGAATGGATCATTAAACTCTTTTGACCATCTCTTTACAAACCCCAGAGCAGCATAATCCCTGGCCACGATTGAATTAATATGATGTTCGAAGGAAAGACGAGTATTAAGGAAGACACCCAAATCTTTGGTTTTGTCAAGTCTAGTTAATAAGCATCCATCCAAAGTATATAATTAAATTCCAATGGCCTCCTTTTAGAAAAGGACATAGTGGTACACTTGCGAATATTAAGAGGAATACAGTTAATAGCCCACCACTTATGAAAGGTGTCTACATCTAAGTTTTTTTCAAAATCCACACTCGTTTTCATTAGAAACAATGCGGAAGATTTTGGCATCGTCAGCATAGCAAAGAATTCTTGAATTAGCGAAAATCAGAGATACATCGTTGATGTAAATTATAAAAAGGAGTGGTCCAAGATGGCTACCTTGAGGTACGCCGTAAGTATTATATATTTCGTCAGAAAGAGCTGCGCGGAATATAACTCGCTGCGTATACAATCAGATAAATAAGAATGAAGCCAATTGACAAAGACAGTTAGAAAACCAAGAACATTCAACTTGTGAATTAAAATTGTTTGATTAATTCGATCAAAACCTTTACTGAAATCCGTGAAAATGCAATCCACTTGCTTACCGTTTTCAATAGCAGAAATGCAGAAATTAGTAAACTCCCACAAATTAGTCGTAGTAAAAGATAAATAAAATAAATAAATAACACAAAACAGGAACGATGGACGTAGCACAATGTTTCATGAATGTGGAAGGAACGTTATCCGGACCGCCAGAAAAACTATCAGCTATGCTTGAAATATACTTGGAGACAGACGCTTCATCGAAAAACAGGTCTTTAGGTTGAAGAGATGTCAGTGGTAAGATCATTATAACTAATATCACAGTGGTTATTACAGAAAGTAGTTCTAAAGAAGTAACCAAAAAGATTGGCAGTTTCTAAGGGTTCCACACTGTCTAAGTTACCGAGTCGCAACGATGAAGGGTATCCGTCACAGTTGCGCTTAGAGTTAACAAACGTCCAAAATTGCTTTGGTTCAGCACGCAAAGCCGATCTCATTCTATATACATAATCGTTGTACGAGTCAGTCAAACACGAAATGTACTGAGCACGCGAACTAGAATAAATAACGTAATCAGCATCACTCCTTGAGGAACAGAACCTCCTCTAAGCAATTCGAATCACGATTAGAACGAGCAAGTGGCACACAGTGAGTAAAACAAAGAAATAATGTGTCATAAAAGGAGTTAACAGCTTCATCAATGTCACGTTCACCCAGAACACTGGTCCAATCACAAGCGGATAACCATTCATTAATTTTATCAAAATCAGCTTTTTTAAAGTTATAATTGTAGTTACTAGAAGCATTAAATGATGAAGTTACAGGATCAAAAAACAAAATTACGTCTAGTGCCGGATGATGACTTGTTTCAGGAACCATAGGAGTTAAACAACGTTTAACGAGAGTTCCATTGGGATCGGAAGAAAATACCAGGTCAAGAGATTTTCCAGAGTCATTAGTCACGCTGCTAGACTGCATTAAGCCTGAAGAAATAATGTTGTCAATAAAAGATAAGGCATGTTGAGGAGTCGCCGAGAAAGAAGGCAACAAGCCCTTATCGTCCAGAGAGTGTTCCCAGTTAACACTAGGCAAGCTAAAGTCACCAAAAGGCAATAATTCATCGGCAGGCAGCAAAACTTCGGATGTAAACTGTAGCAATATATACGTTTTTGTGTGAGAGCTTGAGAGGTACACATATAAACTCCAGATCGTCGGACTCAACAAAATCGATTAATGTCCATGGATGGTTGCGACAAATGGCACAAAGCACTCCACCTCCAACAGGAGCATCCAAAGACAGACGATGGTGGTCACGGCGAAACACCAAAATCTCGGGACCAAAAAGCTCTGCATCTGCAATATTTCCACATAGCCATGTCTCGGTCTAGTAGACCACGGCAAAACAGGAGTTCATCGAGCTTGTAAAAAGGCGAGTCGTCTTGAAGCAAAGACCATTTACATTGGCATAGTGGACGGAGAATTCGCCAACAAGTTTTTTGCCTTAGCAGAAGATCCAGAGCACCCCTTTGGAATAAATTCATGCACAATAGAATTGTGGGACCAAATCTGAGGAGAGAGGACCGCCTGAAACAGAATTTCCGGAACCAAAATCCTGAAGGACACAGAAAATGAGCGTTTCTCACGATCATGTTGAATAGATAATTTTTTGCAGGCAATCAAAGAGGTCGAAGTAAGTTATCTCATCTTCTGTAGTGTCATGATATACTCTAGATACGAAGACACATTTTGGCTTCCTGGCTGGCCGCAGCGAAACAGTGTCTCGAATTACAGTCGGAGTATCATTGGTGTAGGCAATATCCGCAACCGAAGCAGACCGCAATATACCGACATCCGAAACTGAAGCTTTCGTCCCTTCATCAAACACTTCGTCCACAATCGGAGATACCACGGTATCGGCAACCGAAGATGAAGTCCCGACCTGAAGAAATACTTGAGGCAGTAGTAATATAATTTGGGCTGTTGCGATGGTTCCTTTGTATCTGACGACGACCCACCTTTGCTGAGGAAATATTCTCAGAGAGGACAGGAGTTAAGACATGCGAATCCTGCTCATTAGCAGCCTCTTTATTCTATAAGAGAGAAATGGGAAGCCAAGTTGTGATAGGTTGTTTTCTTGAATGTGTGTAAGCAAAACCACAAAGATTCATTTCTTAAGCAAGTTCATATTAAACCAACCGTTCTTACTGTTGGCATAAATCGCACCATTAGACCCTCCTGTTATCTTATTTTCATAGAAATTCCGATTTTATAGGTGTCAGTAATTCTCCTTCTGCTGTACCACACACCAAATTCATCATGTCGAAGTTTCTCCGAAATATGTCTAAGTTACCCGCAGTGTTGACGTAGTCCTTGTTTACCTGATTATTATAGGATCTCTTATAAATTTAAGAAAAATCACATTATTGATACTTACTCGACGTTAGAGTATTATATTCCAAATTTCATCAAAATCGTTCGTGTTGATGTTTGGTTTCAAATAGGGTACAAAAGCACGTTACATCTTCGAAATATGATAGAGAGGCGGATTTCCTCGCGAACAACTCCTACCACCTTCTGAAATATCAATTCAGTTTGGTCTGGACTGCTTCTTTATATTATTAACAAAAACCCAATTGGTAGAAATGTACGTTTACTTTTCAATTGAAAATTAGGACTTCACTCATACTTAAAAATATTTTCTTATATAATAGATGGAACACCCTACTAACATTATGATAGTTACTTAGATTTGAAAACACATTAAAAAAATTCTTTTTATTGATAAACTTTTGGGATGAGTCTATAATAAATAAATAAAAAAATAAAAAAAGTGATATGCGGCATGCATACCTACTCGTTCATGTTCATTGTGCAGGAAAGTGAGAATTATGCATCCAACAAATCCAGACAGCATAATACATACAACAAATGCAATAAAACCTGATCAGTTTTGCGCGGAATGCAAAATTTAATCGATCCAATGACCTGACCTTGGGTCATGACTGCCTCCTTTTTGACCTAATGATAAAATGCTCCGTTTACATAGTTACACTTGAAAAATTCTTAAGAAAATGAAAGTAAAACTCAGTAGAGACACTATGGCTGTAGATCGACTTATAAATGTGCAATAATCGGAATTGTAAGCACGAGCACTGTTTTATAATATAGGAAGGCTTTTGACGGTTGCTTAACCATCGATAAACAAGGCAAGGCAAGCAAGCGTTTAAGATCTGGTTCAAAGCTTGCACTTCCAGTTCAGATTTGGTGGTGATCATAAAGTGCTTTGAGCTCATGCGCAAACGCATTATTAACAGAAGCAATCTTGTGTTTTATTAAAGTTTTCTTGTACAATTTTTAAGCGTGAAACACTACATTAACAACAGGTGTGTGTTACTCATAAGACTTTGGGAAATTTATGCCAAGGCACACTAATAAGAATAAGGTGGATTTCTCAAATTATTTTGTCTTTAGACTTTGAAGTGTTACATAGGCTCGTGTTTTACTTACGTCGTGTTAAAAAAATAATAATTTCAATTATTAGCAAAAATTTTGTGACTCTAATTAATTATGTGTTTAGTAGTTAATTTGGTGAAGTGTTGAATTGAAATGAAAAAAAACTACTTAGATTTTTTTAATGATTTGGTGAATTAATATCTGTAAAGAAAAAAAAAACAGGAAAAGTAATTTCCTCGTTGCAATCCTTACATAAATAACATTTTGGGATCTTTGTTATTTTTTTTTTCTGTAAAGGAAATAAGAATTTGTAAACAACATTTTCGTTTTTTATGCATTCTTATACTCTTGGCTGGCATCAGTTGGTAGTGTATTGGGTAAGCTATTTACTCATGATTTTATGGATTTCAATTTGAGCTCCACCTGTGCCTACCAATGATCGAGGAATTCAAGTAACAATAGATTGCATATAACTATAAAACTATTAATTTGGATGCTGAAATGTGTGACTGATATTATAATCTGGGGGTTCGGAATCCACTTAAAATATAAATTTCTCATCTATCCTATATTCCCAGGAATTGTTTTGATAGAAAGAACAGAGAAGATACAGAGCTAATTTTTTGTGGTCCGAAAGAGCGTTTTACTTGTTTAATTGTAGATGGCAGCATAAGTTAAATGTTTTAAAAAAATTTTAAAATCTGATTTATATGGAAGCTCATATTTTAAAAATTTCAATACATTTAATGCTGTTGTCAAATTTTGCGTAAAGCTTATTATTGAAATTATTTTAATACAAAAACAGAGTTATGTTTAAATAGGTCTTAATTCAGGGATGCGGAATGACTGACTGTACGTCCCGATATCAAAATATATAACATAATGCGTTAGACGCAAATCGGGTCAAAATAAAATGAGATGTTGTTGATGTTGTTATTGTTAAAACAATCTGTATATGCCATTTTTGCGGGCTGTCCTTAAGAATTGTAAAGGAAAAATATGACATCAACTTTAATCAATAATGTCACATGGCTTATGGTATATATATAAAAACTTTCGTCCAAAAATTGTCTATTTCTACCATGCATTGATTCTCTTCCGTTTTGTATGGTAAATAATATTTTCTATTACTGTTAAATTTAATAACTACAGTAAAATGTTTGCCGCAAAATATTGATATGGTTTTGATGAGCAACTAACAATTTGATTAGTCAGCGTCAGCCGTCATTAAATATAAATAATGTACCACTTTAAATTGTAACAAGGTTGAAGTCATGAAAATTAGAATAGACTTATAATGTCTTCTATATTAATCCAAGTCTTTTTTGTTGTCACAGTTGTTGATGAGCAAGCCAACGATTAAATTCTTTCTGAGATTCTTGACACTATTAGTCATATAAAAAAAAAATAATAATATCAAGGCAAAGATCCTTAGTTCACGGTCTGGAGGGTCTTCAAACCAAATCTTTCATAAAAGTTAAATAAAGATAAAGCTAAACCTATTACAATACTTTGCATGAGTCTATTTTGGTGCGTCATAGCTTTTTATTGCTTCAACAAAATGATGCTGCTGATAAAAACTTACCTAACTTAGTATTTTGTAATTTTAAACCTTTCCCTTCCGAACATTCAATCCGTAAACCACAAAACTTTAAAATCAATTCAAATGTAATTTACTACAGACGTGAGCTCTGTGTACCAACGAGTGCTATATGTAGCCATTTATTGACTGCGCATACTACCAATGGTTTTATTATGAGTAAATTGTTGTCAATACTTGATTTGAACCTATGGCTAAAATAATTGCTAACCACTGTACAAATGACAGATGTTCGATTCCCTTTCTGACTGTAGTAGGATTGGCATACCTTAAATTAAAAAAAAAAAACCCATTAAAAAGATAAAAACAAAAATTTTGGAAGTAAAAAGTTAAGTTAAAGAATATAATTTTTTTGCTCCACTCTGATGTGGTTTAACTTATTACCTGCAACCTGTAATTATAATTTTATAGTTGAAGGTCAACATCACTTCACTTTCCATTTGAACGGTTGTTTTTATTGGTTATATGCTGTGCAGCGATTTTAAAATACCTTGAAGAAACTTATGGCTAACAGTGATGCACACAGGGTTATTTATTTCGCATATATTTATGTATTATATGAGTGTGTTCAGTTAATTGTTGGTTATGGAAGTACACACGTTCCGGAAGTTACTTTACGTAAATATTACTATTATCTTTAAATCATAATTGAGCACGTGAAACACAATTGATCGTGTTAAAAGTGTAAGTGTTTCGGTTTCTTCATGACTTAGTGTGAAGAATTATCTAACGATTATTTTGTGTGCTGTACTGTAACACAAAAAGTGTGCAATGAAAAGTCAAATGTATTAATTTCATAATTTTTATTTTTTTTTCATTTTGTTAATTTTTTATTGTATGATAGATGTTTAACACGGGCACTTCTTATACTTTGGAGGGAATTATTGGGTATTCCGTTTATAACGTTCAGAAATAATACTGGTAGAGAAAAACGGATTGGATACCTATGTATAATATTAAAATATATTTTGATTTTTGCATAGCTGTGTGTCCATCCATCCATCTGTCTGTCTGACCATCCTCACATTCACTAAGAGAGCTCAAATTTTGCAGACGGGCTTTTAAAAAAAATAAATATATTTAAGTTCGACAATGGAACAAATCGGGTAACTCCTTCGTAGGTTTGGCATACAAAAATTTCGCTTTTCAATATATATTTGAAAACTGCCTGAGAACGAGTCAATGTAGAAGGCACATGGTGTTTTCATAGCAATAGTAAAAAAAAATTTCAAAAATTAACTAAATCAGGCAACGCCTTCTTAGTGTTGCCATACCAAATTTTTGGTTTCCACTTTATTTAACTTTTATTTTCATCTAGGGCAGGGCTTCATAAACTTTTTTCATCTGCGACCCCATTTATGATTGTGATTTTTTTCGTAACCCAAAAATAATATATAAAATAAAGATATATAAATAGTTTGTGATGATTTATTGATTAGGTAACAATACATACAGTGCCCAGCAAAACTGAACACACCAAGACAAATTTTTGGAAAATTCTTTATTTCAGAAAACTGCTTAACTATATTCTTTTGAAAACTGTTTATAACACTTCTACATAATGCTTACAATATATAAAAAATAACAATAAACTCTGTTCTTCATAAAATATAGAAAAAACGAAATTCCTTCTCTAACTCAGTTTTGTACGATAAAAAAATGTAAGGATGATTAAAAGAAATTTTAAAAATCAATACTTTGTCCAAAGTCCTTTTGCGCTCAATACTTGTTGGATACGTCTAGGCATACTTTGTATAAGTCTTAAGACATAATCCGGGAAAATTTGTTCCTATTGTTCCTGAACTCGATGCCATAAATTCTGGATCGATGATGGTGGAGAGTCGTATGAATTATGTAATTGTGCTTTTAGATAAGCCCATAAATTCTCAATGGGATTGAGATCAGGGCTCTGAGGTTGCCATTCTAAGATCGTCAAAGGTTGGGAGGCAATCCAATTGTGCACTGACTTAGCGGTGTGCTTCGGATCCCGATTTTTTTGAAAGATTACTTCATTCTCAGCAAAAGTTGGTTCTCCAAAATGTTCCTGTACGTGTGTTGGTTCATAATACCGTCAATCCTGTGGATTGCGCCTACAGCACAAGCAGTCATAATCATAACCGAACCTCCACCATGTTTCACTGTTTGTTGACATGTTTGGATTTCATCTTTTCTCAGGTTGTTAACCACGCCCATGAACGCCCATCGGAACAATATCGATTTATCTTGGTCTCATCAGACCAGGTGACTCGTTCGCATTGATAAACAGACCAGTCTTTATACACTACTGATAACAAAAATGAGTCGCAGTTCTCTTGAAACTCGACAGTAGATCATGGCGTTAAAATAAATTCTGATATTTATTCAACCATTTTTTGAAAAGGTTTGTTAATAGCTTTGAAAGATATTCAGAATAGAAATGAATACATATTTCAACAGGATAATGTACCATGTCATACGGACCGGAAGACTAAAATCTGGTTTCAAGTTCGCAACAATTTTCAACAACTGGCCTGGGGCAAAACGAGTCGCCTCGAATTCAATGCATCTAAGACCCAAAGCTGTCTCATCTCATTAAAACAAGATCATAACTTAACCACACCCGTTTCTTTTGATGGAGCATTAATTTCTGATTCACCGTCACTAAGCATTCTTGGGATTAATATTTCCAGTAAGTTAAACTGGACAGATCACATCTTCTCTGTTGCCAAAGAAGCATCGAAATGTCTTGGTTTTCTGAAAAGGTGTAAGAAATATAGTGCTCCTCTATAAGTCCTACATTAGACCTAGAATGAAATACAACTCCCATATATGGGCCGGTCGCACAGCCTTAGCTTCATTGGATACTGTCCAAAAGAGAGCCTTCAAGCTCATTGGCGATTTGGTAATGTTGGATGCCTTTCGCTCCTTTATTGCTACATGCATGGTCAATGTTCTGATGAAATATCTAGTCTAATTCCTTGTAGAATGATACCTGCATGCAATACTCACGCTGCAAACCGCGCACATCCTTTATCCCTTCAAATTACTTTCGGCCGTACAGTAAATTCCGTGATGCTTTTTTATCCCGAACTGTGCGAATATGGAACAGCTTACCATCTTCTGTTTTTCCTCCGGCATACAATCTGCGGAAGTTTAAGGGCGACATACATCGGCACCTCCACCACTCTCCTCATATCCCCTAATCCTTTTCCTTTCCCTATTTCCTTCCTGCCGTGCTGTGCTTTGCATCATAGGGTATCCCTTGAGCTTGGCTTAATAATATACAAAAAAAAAGTCTGGATTTGAGCTCTATCGAAAATCTCTGGGACCACATCAATAGGAAAATTCCCAAAATTGAAAATCTAAAATCGTGTATTCCATGAAGACTGGAGGACATAAAAAAAATAAAGGAGTAAATAAATATAAAAAGTTAGATAATAAATGTTCTTGTTTTAATTCAAAATTTTAAGTAACCGGTTTCTTTATTATTAAAACTTCGTTCCATTTGTTACCATAATCAAACGATTTTTGAAATATTTTCCTTCGCTCACAATTTTTGATCAGTAGTGCACATATCAAAAACTATAGTTTTAGAATTTGTTTAAAAATATACAAAAATATAATATTATATTTATTAAACCCCCAAGATTTCGTTAAGCGAGACCTTTTGCAGTTGCGACCCACAATTTAAGAAGGCCTGATCTAGGGTATCATATTATTGAACTTAGCACAGTTATGATTTTTTTCTTGTTTTCTGAAAATTAAGTAAAACCAATTTATTTTAATGTTCCAAACTACAATAATTATGTGTTTAACTTTAATTTTATGTAATACAAAACGTAATAAAAATTGTAGTTTTACAAATAATAGCATGTCCTATTATGTGACTCAACTAAAACGAATTCCATAGGTAAAAATCACATGTCAGTTATAGTTACATTTGAAAATGGTCTTGTAGTATTTGAAGGAATACCTGATATGACCAAATGCAATTTGAAGATTTTTACTCGAAATATGAAATACGTGTCTTTCTTTGTAGTCAAAATCATCAAAAAATCATACTTGTTTTTCCAATTTCAAGATTGCAATATTTTTTTCAAATAGGCCTCCACTTGCACTCTGTTCTTTATTCAGTTCTGATTTGATTATAAATGATGGGTTATCTTTTCTATTACATTACATATTGGTTTTATTATCGATATGACCTTCATGATAATATCTTTTTAGAAATTTTACAAAACCTACATGTAAATGATATTTTTCATTAGATTCGATGCCTATATATACTTCTTAGAAACTTAACCTCATACCCGAAGTAATACTAACGAACAATAATTGTAATAAAAATCAGAGAAAAAGTTATAATTTGTTTGAAACCAATAATATTATACCCTAGATGAAAATAAAAGTTAAATAAGGTGAAACCAAAAATTTTGTATGGCAACACCAAGACGACAGGGTTTCCCGATTTAGTTAATTTTTGATTTATTATTATATTTACTATTTTTATGAAAACGCTGTGTTGAAAATATCAGCTCTCTACGTCGATGCGTTCTCAGGCAGTTTCCAAATTTGTATATAGTGTAAAATCAAAATTTTTGTATGGCAACCGTTCGAAAAAGTTGCCCGATTCGTCACATTTTCGAAGTTAAATTTATTCTTTTCTTAGAAAGCCCGCGTGCAAAATTTCAGCACTCTAAGTAAATGCCCTGTCAAGTTATTTCGAGGACGGACAAACAGACAGACAAACGGACAGACAGACCAACAGACGGACATGCAAAAATCAAAACAAAAATTAATTTTAATAAACCCTTTCGAATTTCTACTGCGTATCTAATGAATATATTGCCTTTGGTAAAACACTTTTTATCAGTAATAATACAAAATAATTAATTCAAAAACGTTTATTTCGACGAACCCACTGATTTATAACAATGGACTGAGCGTATTGTCATTATCCTATAGAAAAGAATGGCACAAGTTCTCTCTTTCGCGCTATGGCAGAGTTGGAGCTACCAACTTAATTTGATGTTTTTAAGTTGACTGCAAATGCAATCACGGCAAGAAGAATAAGATAGTCTTTACCCAAGGTATATAGAAGACAAGTTATTCCCATTATAATTTTGGCACATTGCAGCTGATAGCCTGTGACGTAATTCTGTGACTAATGTATATACATTTTTATAAGAAAGACAGAGAGAGTAGAGAGAGTATTGTGTTCTCCATACTGGACTGAGCGATTTGTTATTTCATGTGGCACAAAAGATATTGTGTTTCTGTATATCACCGTTAGAGCACCCTTTAAAACGATTACATAAAAAACATGTAAAACTCGACCAATCAGATGAAATTTTACATCCGAAAATCGAATTAAATTAAAAAAATATATTTTCTTGTGCCCAAGTGATATTTTAATCGCTTATAAGGAATTAAACTCATTCCGGCTTTAATTTTCAAAAGTTATTCTTAACTGAATCCTGCTTATGGGCAAGAGAGACGGAGCATGGTAAACACTATCTTTACCTTATTCCTTCTGCGGTGATTGCATCTGTAACCAACATAACAACATCAAATGGCATAAGCAAACTTTCCTGAATGCAATATTTTGTGTTGGTAGCTCCAACTCTGCCATAGGGCGAAAGAGAGAACTATAAAACTTGTGCCATGCTTTCCTATAGGAAAATGACAATACGCTCAGTCCATTGTTATAAGTCAGTGATTTTCGCATATTTCATCACTAATGGCGGAACGTGGTTCGTAATGGGAATAGCTTGAATTTTATATACCTTAGCGTTGACCAAGCTCCGTCTCTCTTGCCTATACGCAGGATTCAAGTAAAAATAACTTTTTGAAAATTAAAGTTGGAATGAGTTTAATTCCTTATAAGCGATTAAAATATCACTTGAACACAAGAAAATATATTTTTTAATTTAATTCGATTTTCGGGTGTAAAATTTCATCTGATTGGTTGAGTTTTACATGTTTTTTATGTAGTAAACGTTTTAGAGGTTGTTCAAACCCTGATATATAGAAATACAATATTTGTGCCAAATGAAATAGCAAATCGCTCGGTCCATTCTTATAAGTCAGTGGACGAACCCACTTATTTATTTGTTGTTTACAGTTCTTTCTCAGTTGGTACATGGTGCTTAGATCGAAAAGGACTGCTTTATAGAATTGAGCCCATACTCTGCAGTGTATTTCTATTAACCCGTTTCGCTCCGCATACAGTTCCCTGTTGGGCGAATTTGACCAAACTTCTTGTTTTATATTTGTAGTGAAATATATGTAAATAACCAATTTTATCAATATTAACCGGGTGGTTTAGGAGATTTGATACGTTGCGAAAACGCAACCGTGGTACAAAACGGTATAAAAAAAGCATTTCACTAATTTCTCAAAAATACGTTTTAATTAATTGAAAAAGAGGGAGTGAAGAAAAAAAAACTTGTATGAAAAATAATATAAAAAAAAACAATTTTTATTCCTCTTTGTGAACATTTAACGTGTAAGGGTATTCCTTGAACACGTTTCTCACATACTCGACATCGCTTTCTTTAACCATCGTCGATTTTCGATTTTTTCAAATTGATATCATTTTCAAAGTCTTTGACTTTTCTCTTGAACTTAAATGTCTAACGACGTTTTCAGTAACTCCAAATGCCTCATTTTTGTCACTATATGGGAAAATTTAAATTAATATCCTGTGGATGATGCCAAACACCAAAGCTTATGTACATCCAAAGTGAAAAGGTTTCACATTTATGAATATTTTGGCACTATGTCGACCATGTTAGGGTCACATAGATTCATCTATCGATAGGAGGTGGAAAATTTTCCAAACTAAACTTGAAACAATTCTTGGAAATTAGACTCTGGTAAACCCTCACTTCATAAAATTTATCATAATGGTCTATGGGGTCATTATTGGGGAGATTCATATTTGAATTTTTGTTGTAATACGTATTCCTGGTCATCGCGTTTCTAATTACTTTGAAATCAAAGGCAGGACTATTATACCAGTACAGTTTTCCCTTGGCTAGCGGTATGGTGGCCAGAAATCATCAAAATTCCACGAAATTTGTTCTAGTATGGGAGGGTAAGGGCAAATTGGTAGCTTTTCTGAGCAGCTTCTCTCTTTCCTGAAACTCGTTATTGACTGAAATAGTCTTAAATTCATTACCCCCAGCTCTCTTCTCGTTACACGTTACGTGACGTCTAGCGTTTCAAATGGGAAGGGGGTATTTCGTCATCTGTATCCCAGTCGGAATGCTCTGCATTTATTTCGAGATTCTCAGCTCATCAACAACTCCTTCACTATAATTTTCTTCCGAGATTTCTTTTTCATTGATTCCACCATATTCCTCTAGAGGTAAAATAACGATGTCAACATTAGAAAAATCTTGCTTTTCATCTATTCAGGCTTCGATTTCCGTGACGGTTTCTTGAAGAGAACGGTAGCGTTTTGACATATGTATACATAGAGGAGAAAGTTAGCGTTTAATACCACGTTTGCGTTTTCGCAACATCTAACATTCACAGTAAAATAACAGAGTTCAGCTAATGATACAAACTTGCAATTGAACTCGAAATATGCAGTGCTATTTATATTAGTGGAATATGCAGAAATTTCACTTAAACTCTGCAGTTTAACTCATTATTTTAATTATTTTTAAGCACTTGTCAAAAACACGCTGAACATACTCATATGTTTTAATTTTGTTTTGCCGTTAACCATTACTTTTGTAAAAAGTTTTTTCGCCAAAAAGTAGCAAATATGTTGCATATTCAAAAACGTGGAAAAGTACGTAACACACTTTATGTCCTTAAGTACACAGGCAGCACACATTTCATGTTGCGAAAACGCAACCGTGGGGCGAAACGGGTTTTAACGTAGTCAGTCTACATTATGCATGTCAGTGGTGGTTCGAAAATGTGTCGACTGGCTTTGTTTAACACAATTCATCGTTCCAACTCTATTGTCCTAATTTAACAATTATGTAGTACGTTGCATACCAGAGCTGGATGACCCATACTGCTCTGACTCCTTCTCAATTTGCCCCAGTCTAGTAGAATATGCATACCCAGTTTGGAGTTCTAATATGAAATCTTATGATTCCAGGTTAGAGTATATTCAAAAAAAGTTCACAAGATATGTTTTTAACAAAATCCATTGGCAAGGGTATTGTCCGAAATATCTAGCTAGGTGCCTCTTTATGGGTCTTGAATCTCTCTAAACAAGAAGAGAAATAGCTAAAATTTTATTTATTATGGATCCTTTATACAATGAGGTGGATTGCATGGATTTTTTATATTTGATTAATATGTATGCTCCGGAAAGAAATATCCGGCCTTGGTAACTGCCTTATATCCAACAGCATAGAAACAATCCCCCAGAACAATTTTTTTTTTTATATACTAGTAGTAACCGTAAGGTTTCCATTACCAAATTATATAACTTGAGTTATGTAGGCTAGTAGAGGAGGGGGTACAAATATGGGATTCCTATTATAGTTTTAATGATAAAAGGCCCCAAAATAGACATATCCAAAAAATAAATGGTATAAAGATAGGAAATTTTGTTTACTTATCAGTGATATTAACATAAATAATGTAGACTACAACACACTCAAAATGTATTTATTTAAACAAAAAATATCAAAATAAGAAATTTCCACATTAGGGTAGTAATATGAGACTGTATTATATATTATATAAGATTTTTAATTTACTGTATAACTCTAGTATAGGCCTACAAAAGTCATCATTATCATCTAGAATACCGCTTTAATAGTTGGTAGAATTATGAGATAGTCTGATAAAGTGTCTCATATTGGAACCAATTGGTTTTTTCAGTAAAATTAGTAATTTAGTGAGAAAAACTCAAGCTTTTTTGTAATATTTAATAATATTCTAAAACTATAGTAAATATAATGTAAGTTACCGTATTCTTGTTCGAAACTAGGAAAATATACAGATATAAACTAGAAAGCAAAACATGTAAAAGAAAACTTTTCACTTATGTCCTAGCTGTAAACGTTCAGCACGCGTCAAGACTAATAACGAAATGTCCGCCGGCTGTTTCAAAACCTTCGCAGAACTAACAGCAATGCTAGCCTAGCTACGCTTTAGATATCGGTAACGTAGGGAGACCAAAACCCCGGTGTCTCAAATTGCTACCATTTCTCATATTTCTACCCCCTCCTCTATTCGAAATATCTTTGTAACCACTATAAACCCCTTATAGAGCTTAAACGAAGGATTATATAAAGGTTACCGTAACTTGATTTATGTAACGTTATATAACTATAAGTTTTATAAAGTGAGTTATAAAAATATTCTGGTTACCTTAATATAACTTTTTATATAATCCTTATATAACCCATGGTGCTCTCGATTAATTTATTTTGGTCATAGCACTGGTTGCAGTAATGTTTCAGTTACTTTTGTAAACTTTGTTGATTACTTTTAGTGATTGAAATGCTAGGGAAATAACTTTTCGTTACCTACCTTTATAAAACAATATAATGCAAATATTTACGAACTTGACATAGTATTTAGATATTTTCTTGAATTGCATTTTTATAATGTATAAGGGTTTAATATTTTTACATTTTAGAATTAGAATTTTTAGGCATGTTCGTGGTGAAATTCAGCTGCAATTAAAATATTACTGTGAATATCATCATAGATACTTCTAAAACATACAGATCGCTCCAAAAATAAACAATATTTAAAAGTTTTAATTAAGTATGACAATTTAGAAATGTTATATACCTAAAAAGATGTATTTTCTGCATATAAAAATAAAACGGAAGCAATATATCTGCAATTTAAAAAATTGGCTTAACCGGCATTTTCTTTTTTATCTGCAATGCACGGATGAAAATATGGCGCCTTGTACTTAAATGAACAAATTACCATTAACAACTTCTAGATATATTATATAAACTAAAGGAACTACCATGCTTCGAAAATGGTCCTTATATACCCTTTAGTTATAATATGTAACCTGTGGTAATGTTATATATCTTATAGTGACAAAAACAGACGTTAGTGTTTTTATACACCTTTTGGTTATATTGTGTTAAATAAATATAAACAGTTTTATAATGGCTCCATTCGACACTAAAAGTAATTTGTTTTTATAACGATCACCGTAGTTACTAAAGGGTCACCAAAAATTTTACGATATTTTATAGTGGGTATATGTATTACCAAAAGTTCCCAATTTTTATTAAAGTCACCTAAATTACTGAATGTTGTCGAGTTATATAAGGGTAACCACGGATACCGCAATAAACACTTATTACCAATAAGTTACATAACGTGTTGATGAAAGCAATTATAAAACTTTCTACATACCTTCTAGTAATGGTTACATAGACCGATGATTGAAATATTTCCATCATCAACTTATAAAACCTTTAGTAACATACTTCCACGATAACAATTAGTAACCTTAAAAAACTCCAAAAAAATACGTCACCAATTGGTAATATTATAAAACACTTACATAAGCTCTTAAATTCTTATATAATCGAGTAACCATTATATACCCCTTATAAAACTACCCATCACCTTCAGTCAACAAAAATTGGAAAAATTGTTACTTGGGATAATGGCTTTAGAGTAATTTTGAAATCAAAATTTTAAGGAACTTCTAAGATTAAAAAGTTTGTAGTTCTCATATAATATGTGTGCTATAATTATTCTTTGTTACCTGATGTAATATGAAACTGTTCAGTAAAGATTAAATTTTGCTCTACCTAGTCTGTAAAAAGATTCCTCTGTAGACCGTAATAATAAATAAACAAGTACGGAACGAGAGTGAAATGATTATACATATTAATTCCTAATAATGTTTTTCTTCTTATAAAAAAATATAATTTTTAAAATACACTGCGTTGCAAAGTTATAAACGCGACATGCAATATTGCAGTACACTCAAAAAAATTTTCGAAGAAATTTACTACAAAATCAGAGCCATCGCAGTTGCCTGCTATAATCGGAGTACATCACCTTTAGTATGTAAAATTCAATTATTTTGCTAGCAAAACTACTTCACAAAATTAAGTTTACTTTCAGAGAGTAAATGCCCCTTACTGGTTTTAAGTAAAATTCCTTAACCATGAAGTAAAAAAATCCTGTTCAGCATATTCTTGCTTTTGACTTTTTGTTGTTAAGTCAAACATCTTGCTGGAATTTTTCGCACGCACTAGATTTGGTACTAAACGTGCAGCAATCTTTTAACTAACAACAGCAAGAAAATAAATAACGAACAAAAGCGACACAGCAATAATCGCTTGTTGCACCGATACTAGGATTTTTCTAATATAGCACTTATAATCTTTTTCTATTATGAGTAATAAACCATGCACCTATTTCTCCCAGATCTGAGGCATAGTTAGATAGGGCTAGAGAAAGGTATCAATCAAAACTCTGCCACATAGCTGTTGCCCAAGTGGATCTAATTATAATAATATTTGGTGGACTTAAGAATGACGAAATTTTGCACACATTCCTTTTTATACCCTAGATGAAATCTACAGGGTAGGTATACTAAGTTCGCCATTCCGTTTGTAACACCTCGAAATAATTATGGTAGAGCAAAATGAATTGGACACCCACGCATAATATGAAAAGTTATTTTGATTTTTGCATGCCGGTCCGTCTGTCCGTTTGTCTGTCCGTCCGTCCGTCGGTGCGCACGATAACTCGAGAACGTGTATACTTAGAGAACTGAAGATTTGTACACGCACTTTAAAAAAGAAAAGAAAATTAAGTTCGAAAATGAAACAAGTCGGGCAACTCCTTCGTGGGGTTTACATACAAAACTTTCGTTTTCCACTACATATTTGGACACTCTCTAAGAAGGCATCGATATAGAGAGCTGAAATTTGATACATAGTGTTTTCATTGTACTAGCAAATTAAATTTCAAAAATGGACTAAATCGGGCATTCCCTCTTTGGTGTTGCCATATAAAAATTTAAGTTTCTTACGTATACTGAAAAAACGATCAGTCCAAGACATTTTTATTGTACTAAGAACTTCTTCAGAATATGAAATCCTATAAAATTGGTTATAATCATTTTTTCTGTCCGACAAACCGTTCTAGAAATATATGCGAAAAACAACTTCAAAAATCAAACTTGCATAGATCAATTCTCTCAGACCAATTCTAGTTTTTCTACTCGTTTCACTTCTAGTGTTGTTTAATGTCGGAATATTACTAAACTTCAATGCGTACTTACACATCACCAGTTGCTACAATTACTACAGCAAAATTACTGGATTATTAGTATTCTCCAGTTTTGTGTGTGTTTTAATATTAATACTTATAAAGCATTATTCCGATGCTAGAGTAATATTACAGCGGTAACCGCGTATTTTTACCATGGCATTTTGTAAATTTACTGACTCAAAGTAAATTTTCTGGACATTTAGGGCCGTATTCACCAAGCCATTTAATTTCTGTTTTAGTACTCCCGTTACAGAGGGTTGGGGCCAGTGTTGGGCGTAATCTGATTGCAGTGTAATTTAATTAATAATTCCGTTACAGTTTAGTCAAATTACAAAGTAATCTAATTAAATTGTATTCGATTACATATCAATCAGATTACTTATGAGAGAATATGTAATCTATCAAATGTGTAATATGTTAGAATATAATTAGATTATTTTGTAATCTAATTACATTGTAACAGATTACTTTGTAGATTACTTAAAAGTAATTAATAATATAATGAAATGAATTCAAAGAAAATAATATTGTTCTCGTACGAAATTAGTTTTAGGGAGTTTTATGAAGAATTAGAATACAAATATCTTAAATATTTTAAATGTTTTAAATGTAATCATATTAATTAGATTAACATGTAGTGGGATTAACTTGTAATCGATTAATGTGTAATCAGATTAACTTTTAATCACATTACACGTTAATCGATTACATTATGTAATTATGGAAATGGATTACATTAGTAATCTGTTACAAAGTAATCTGATTACAGATTACATGGTTAATTGTAATTGTTAATCATTAATCAGATTACATTTTGCCCAACACTGGTTGGGGCCCAGTTAAATTAAATTTAAAGTTATATATGCGTTATTATAACACAAAATAATGCAAATTAAATTTTATTTTAATCTTAAGTGTGCTCTAACCCTCTCTTACAGGAGTAGTAAAACAGAAATTAAATTAAATTTCAATTAAATGGCTTGGTGAATACGGCCCTTAGTAAAAATTAACCGAAAACAGTTGTAAAATTACCAATTATAATAGAAAATTATTAAAAAGGGTAATTTCGCCATTGATTTTCATGATTAATGTAATTTTACTCTATAGAACTAGTAATTTTACATTAAAATTGTTGAGAGTGTAGCCCATCTCTGTAGCAAAAAAGAGAAAAATGTGTGATGGCAAAATACATCTGCCTTCTTGTTATCGCTAACACCATGAAAAGATTTGCCGTTAGAACGGTAGTGGAATAATTTTTATTAATAATCAGTAGCTCCACCTTTGTTCGCCACAACGTTCAGAAGGCTTTTTGGCATTGATTCCACATTCTGGAGTTAACACTACAGTACACGCGCCCTAATTTTCTAATGTTTTACTCGCGTGGGGTGAATATTAAGACCATTTTCAATTACCTTTTTTATGGTTATTATTGTAACATATGAAATAAAATACATTTTAATATTGGTATTTATTTATTAATCCCTTCATGTTTTATGAAAATTTTATATTTTAATTAACTTACAACATTATAAAATAAATTAAGAAAAAAAGAAGGAATAATTTATGAAATTTGCCAGGCCTCGGAATATTTTTCGTTTTTATTATTATTTTTTACTTTTTTAATTACTATTGTAGCAATATGAACAAACTAAGACTTGGTGATCCGGGCAAATTCATTTGTTGCATGTTCTGCAGATTGTCTTTGACAGTGACATAGTCAAATAGACTAATTCAATCCCTGTGCTTCTAGAATTGTCCCAAAAATCCTTCAAGCTGCGTCTTCCTGATTTGTTTACACCTATCGCAATCAATAACCCGGTAAAAGCTCTAATTTCCATTATCTTAGTAGGACGAGCATCTCTGTCACGTTTATATTTTGATTGAATAACATTTATGTATATATTGGTGGATTGCACAATAAGCTGTAGAAATGAATCGTAAAAAAAGAACTCGAAGCAGATAGTGGAGACTGGGCATTTCTAGCATTACCATTAGGCCCACATTGTTGTACTAAGATATTATGCGATCTAGTTCTTGATGAGGTTGGTGACATTTTATACCAACGAGTGCCATTTTTAGATTGGTAATAGTTCACAAAAGTACTTAGAGGAATATTGTCCTCGCTTGAAAAACTACCCTCCATATTTTCTTCTATCAGTGAATCAACCATTTCCTCTGCGCTCCCTTGCTGGGTTTCTTCTATGCTATGTTCATATTCTTGCTCTGTTTCCGAGTCATGGATGAGCTCTGTGACACGTTCCTCTTCAATATCTTCTGTATAGCTAGGCACAATTTCACTTGCATCATCCAAATCTTCCTCTAACCAGCCTCGTATTATGTTCTCATGACGTTCGTCCATATCGAAAATCTGCAATATTCAACACAAAGATCATCATAAAATATAGATCAGTCTTATAAAAATTGTTGAAATCCTAAAAGGAAGATAAATAAAAGCAATACTTACAAGAAACACTTCAGAACCGAACGAGATATTTCGTAATGCCGATACTCGCGTGGGGTTAAATTCCGTCCCAAGTACTTCACCGGCTTTTTTTCGCCAATGATGTACGCATGGAATGCCGACGAGGTACAGAGCTTGACCGTTGTTAACTTATCTACGATTACACTTGTGCGACACGACATGCACTCGTATAATTAAAAAGTTATGAACGAAAGTATTCGTCTGGGGCGAATATTCACCCCACGCGTGTACTGTAGTGTTAAGGTTAGTCAAGCAGGGTCGGACAGCCGACAAGGTTGATATTATACCCCAAGAACCGTCTTTTATGGAGTTTCTTATATGAATCGTAGCGTTATCTTGTTGATAAATTCAATGATCGTCAGGATAGTGCACAAAATACGAAAGGAGTTTTTGTCTGAGGACTTTTCGGTACTCCAGTCTATTTATACGATAGAAAGAAAAGGCCAATTCTACGGTCCCGTGATCTTTAAAGGGGTTCCATGTGATCAAAAATTTCATATGTGGCAATTCCGGAGCTCTCTCCGCAGATCCCTCCAATAATCGCACAGATCATCTGGACTGTCATTTCATACTTAGATAATTTATTCAGATGACAAAAAATTTAGCCTTAATGATCCAGATAGTACGGATATTGGAAGGAAGCCAGCGAAAATTAATCTATTGTACTACTATAGCAATAAGCAATCCAGACTATGTTATACATATGTATAATAATAATTATGACAGTTTATTTTTTCTTGTCTAAATACTAAATTGAATATTAAATAAAGACAATAAAAACTGATTCCCACAATTGCTTAAAACAAATTTGCCCGAATAATAATTCTAAGTCTCGCTTAAATTATTGCCCACATCGCACATAGACTATTATTTTGCTAGAATCTAAATTGAAAGCATTTAATTAATTAATTTTTTTTTTTTTTTTGGAACAAGTATGTCAGAAGACCTTATCGTATTTAATGCATAATTAGCGTATACATGACATTAAACTGGAAGCCTTCTATTTTGTCTCCCCATCTAATTTTGTTAGTAAAGGAGCTGTAACGGAAGACGATAGACGACAGGAAAAATTGTTGTATACGAGACAAGCATTATCAAGAAGCTAGAACAGAATATATGACGTGTGCTAGCTGACCACTTGATGATAGTTTTTTTTTTTTTTTTAATTTGGACACCGAAATGGTTGAGCACTGACTGAATTTCAGAAAGTTTCTTCTTTACTGCGTAGGAAAGCAGTTGATTAATTTCTAAATCCTCTCAAAAATTTTATTCTATTAAAGCTTTAGCTTATAAAGAAAGTCATAACATTTGAGTAAAGTGGTTAAAATTTATAATTATATTTTATCAAAAAAGAAGTGTTCTAAAAAGAGTGTTTTGTCATCGAGAATTTAATATAATACAAGTGCAGTGTACTGTTTATAAAATAACTGTTTTAAATAACTTTTAATATATCAACATAAAATATGGGAAATTCCAGTTCACTTTGTTCGGAGAAACCAGGTCAGTTTTACGATGGAAGATACAAAGACAGGTGAGCAAGATTTTACAATTTATAAATCTAAAAAAAAAAAAAAACAATTGACTCAAGTTTTATTTTCCCGCCTTGATCCGGTGATAATCTACAATTCAGTCGTATTGACCATGCTCAACAAGTTTTTCTGCTAGCTATTATGACTGAGTACGGTCCGGTCACACTTACACCTCAGTCGACAGATTTACAGAATCGTGTGATTACTTTGTGTTGAATCGGATGATAATTTCGCTTTGTTTATAAAAGTTCGATCACGATTAAAATGTCTGTGGATGCTTTGAAAAGTTTTTTACTTTCTTATCGGAAATTTAATGAGCCAAGTTTTGTTTTAATAGGATGAAAGCATGCGATTCATTGATGATTCCTTAATCAATTATACAAATGACACTCCAAAGTGCGATGATTCTTTGAATTCGGAAATGTATCGAAAATTTTAGCGCACAGCAACAGCTGTTGTGTAGCTTTTTTTTAGTTCAGAGATTTTTCAGAAAAAAAGAATGCTTTTGCAAAAGTATCTATTATCTGGGAAAAAAAAATGCTGAAAAAACTATGCTCAAGTACTTGTTGCTATCAAGTTTAGTTCCACAATAAAATTGTTTTATTAAAATTTAACGCTTCTATTTTAAATTTTGATTATTATTATATGACACACACACGCATATATATATTGGAGATATAAGATTTATAAAAAATCGGGAACAAATGCTGTTACTGAACCGAATAATTATCCCAATGAGTTTGTTAGACCTACAGTCCAGTCAGTAGGGGTTTTTGCCCTACAAAAGGTGGGGTAGTTGTGATTTTTATTATATGTTATCCAGTTCCTGGCCCCGATGAAAAATCCAAGTTTAGACCCTTGGGCGGGGTCAGCGCGGTCCGTCATCTTGAATTAAAGGGACCAAAAATTGTTTTTTTTTTCAAAATAATTCCTCAACAGTAACGGCAAAAATGTAAAAATATAAATTTGAACAAGACTAAATTGCCTACATTTTTTGTATAAACACTTTTTTTGTAAGTCTGATATGTAACAGCGGCAGAAACGTGAACATTCTTAAAAAAAAAATTTATATATATAGTACCATTTATACAGGGTGTTTCGTGCATTGTTGTCCATAGGACTGGAAGTAATAGTAGTAATCTAGTCAATCAGAAAATTGTATGGCAAGGAGGGAGCGGCACCTCAACCGTTTAGGAGTTACAGGGTGATTAAAAAATTTTGTAGTCTTTCACAAAATACCCTGTGTTTTAAAAAGTACAAAGTGTACGGTCACTTACAGAGCTCATTATATGCAGAGCTTCATGGCCTTTCCAACGACTACTCGACCAGCCCCGTACTCATTTATATCAAATTCATATCTAACCTTTCAGTTCAATTTATGATCACATTAAGAAAACAAAATTTTTGTTATGTTGATTTGAGCTCAATTATATTTACCTATACAAACTACAAAAGAAATAAAAAACTATTGACACATTTTTTTTTTACATACGAGTTTAGTACGTTGCACATTTGAAAAATAAACTTATTAAGGGATTGGAAAAATAAAAAAAAAAATTAAATAATATTTTTATTTTAGAAAACGAAATTCAACGACTAAATTTAGTCTGAATTAAAGATTTCCGTTTTAATACCCTAGATGTCATCTCGTACGGTAGTTTGTCATTCCGTTTTTATAGCGTATAAAAACAATGTTGGTAGAGTAAAATGGATTGGACACCCACCCGTAACATTATAAAAATTATTACCATCTCAGTATACAGAGTGATTTTGAATTGGTGGTCATAAATGAAACAGAAGATAGGTTGAACAGTTTGACAAAAATTGAATGGCACGGTTGTGAGGGGGGGGGGGGAGGCAATCACAACCGTTTCCGAATGATATGGTGATTAAAGCATAATATGCTAGTTTTTAACAAAACACCTCATAGCTTCCATGTACTTTCTGGTTGTATAACCTACAACCGCCCAAGCTTTCTAACGAATATCAAACCATCACTCCACCCCTTTCATGTCGCTATTTATAGGACGTTAAAGTCAAGAAATTGGAAAAAATCCTAATTTTTTAAATTTTATTTTCCCGCCAAAATGCCTGATAAGAGTTATATTTTCTTACAAGATTTGGAAACCACAGAATGTTATCTTTCATTTCATTCACAAATTTACTTATCTACATGCAACCGTTTTGGAGATAAATCTATTTTTATAATCCATAATTTCATTAACTTTCATCATTTTGCTTAGATTTGCATAAAATTAGGCGTGATTGTTTTTTTTATCGTCACTAGCAAAATTCATGAAATCTTGCATCATAAAAACAGATTTATCTCAAAAACGCTTGTATCTAAGAAGGTAAATTTGTAGGATGAAATGAATGGTAACATTCTCAAAATTTTACAAGAAGATGTAACGGTTATTATTATCGTCATCATTAAAATTAGAAAAAAATAAGAATTTTTTCCAATTTTACCTTGGCGTTCTATAACTAATGACACGAGAGAGGTGCAGCGGTGGTTCAACATTCTTTTGTTCCGTGTTCCAAAAAGGAATATAGATTTCTTTGTTTAGCCTGTTTGTGTTTATTATTATTATTAAATCTTACGATAGCTCTGGAATAATCCGTAATAATCACGCTTTACAGCACTAAATTTATCGTAATCTTACCCGGGGTTACACGGTATAGTACAGCTTGCTTGCAAGCCTCCATTCCTACGCGACTTTAACCTTGACAGCAGAAGGCAGTTCGGTTGATGTCTTATCATCTTGCATGCAAATTCATTTAAAAAATGTCATTGAGACATAAAGTCTTGCGTATATTGGAAAATTATAGTAATAAAGGAAGTAGCAAAATGATGAATCAAGAAAATATGAAGAGTAAAGTGCTGATAAATGATATAATGCATATAATCCCAGAAAACCTCAATTTTCCAGAATAAATTTATCAATTTCTCTCAAGCATTATTTTTCCGCCATCTTGAAAACTGTATAATGTCAAATTACTATCACCTCAGCTGGCAAGATTTTTCATCATACAAGTTTGTTGAAAGCTGAGCTGCCAGCATGGCAGTAGGGATTACACGTGCAAGAAGTATGGCAGTGCAAGTTGAATGCAAGTTGTACTATCTCGTGTAACCCCTGGGTTAGTCATTTGCTTCTATGAACTCCATGCATCGATTGTAAAGGTTAAAAGGTTTTTATACCCTATATTATAAAATCATAGGGTATGCTAAGTTTATAATTCCGTTTATAATGCACAGAAATAATTGTGGTAAATCAAAATGGAAGTTACGCACATTATTAAAAGTTATTTTATGTCCTCGATAACTCAAGAACGCGTTTACTTAGTCAGTTAAAATTTTGCACACGTGGCCTTTAAAAAAAAATGTAGATTTAGTTCGAAAATGGGTCAAATTGGGTAACTCCTTCGTAGAGTTGCCATACAAAAAATTCTTTTTCAATATAATTTAGACACTGTCTGAGAACACGTCAACGTAGATATCTGAAATTTTGTTCATGGCGTTTTCATGAAAAGAGTTACTGCAATTTCAAAAATGGACTAAATCGGTCAATCCCGTCTTGGTGTTGCCATAAAAGAGATTTTTTAGTCCTAAACTTTTTCATTGTACTCAAAAATTCCTTAGAATAGAAATCCTGTGAATTTGGTTATAATCATTTTTACTTTCCAACTAACCGTTCTAGAAATATATGTGAAAAACCACTTTAACTAACGGCATTTTGGCTGGAAAATCGTTGAAATAAAAAAAGAAAAGTTGGAATCCCCACCCCCGTCTCCTTTTAATTTGACTTTGGCAGTAGGAAATTCGTTAGAATGCTTAGACTGAAGTTTACTATCATCCGAGTTAAAAATCACCTTCAATTTATAGAACAAGGAAGTATTTTATGAAAAACTAGCATATTTCCTTAATCACCCTGTAATTCCGAACCGGTTGAGATGCCAATCCCTGTAATACAATTTTTCATTTGTCTAGGAGAGTATTATCATCACCACCTTCCCTATGAACCTCTGAGCCGGAAAGGTGTAGATCATGGGTGAAAAGTGGGGTACTGAGACAAAACAGTGTAGTTCCAGTCCTGCTAAAAGTGATAGTATCAGGACAAGTGTCCATAGCGACTGCAATAGGATTTCAGTCGATATAGAGTCCTTGCAATGACAGAACGTTGCGTTGTGTAGTTTACATGGAAGCGTATAGTTTTAAACAGCCTGCCTAATGTAATTTTAGTCAAAACTCTCCCTCTGTTCTTTAAACCAAGATACATAAGTCGCATAGTTCACAACTGTTAAGCACCGTAAAGGAAACTCTTTTAGATTTATTCTGAATACCAGAAATTACAACCGAAGTTAAGATTGCACTTTGCATGTTTTGATTACCTTGTTTACCTCTTATTGGGCAAAGCGCGGTAGGCTTAGAGGGTATATGTTTTTTATTGCTTAAAGGCAGCCTACTTTGCCTCATCATGTATATAGTACTCCGTCATTGACGAATACACGACTCTTGCAATATTTTCCATTTTCCAGCTGATTTAGAGACTAAAACGAAGATTATACTCTAAATGTAATCGATAACAAGTAGGCTACAGTAACGAATTTAGTCAATTGAGACACTTCGATAACAATTTTTGGTGAAGCTGCATACTGATTAAATTTAAGTACCCAACTTTGCCCCGATCTCACCTATATGCCGGAAGATAATTCTTCAATATATAATTAATTTTTTTTTCTTGACCCGTATGGTACCTACACGTGATTGTACATCTCTCGCTAGGGCTTCCAAAACGGAATTATATCCATATCCGGTATCCGCGGAAAATCTCACGGTTATCAATTTAAAATTTTTAAAATTAAGCCTGTTAAATTTTCTCAACAAAGTATTTTAAAAATTTTAATTTTTTTACAAATATGTAGCAAGCCATGCAATTTTTGTCTTGTGTTTTCAATTTTATGAAAATTTATTTAAGGAAGAAAATAGAATAGTTAGAAAAAGTCTTGATAAGTTATATTTTACTTATCGAATTAAAATATTTAAAAAAAATTAATTATTCCTAGAAAAAGTCATTAAAAAGACCAGACAAATGCCAATGGATCAACTGCAGCAATAATAAATCATCTCAAACTTGTTCACAAAATTTTGATGAACGAAACTGTGAAAAAAGAGCCATATCCGACTAAAATTCAAAAAGCTTCAACTTTAATGTTAAATTTTATTAAGTGAGACAGTTTGGAAGATATAGTGTCAAAGTTGGCAGCAATTGATAATATTTCAATACGTACTACAACGAATTCATAATTTATTCGTGAATCAATTTCTAGTTGGGGATATTCTTTACCAAACTATGAAACAAGTGTAATGAAATTGATACAATATAATTTCGTAGTAAAGAAAGCGGAGATGATTAAAATGGTTGGAAATAAATTCAGTATCACCACTGATGAATGGACAAGTCTAAGAAGACGTAGGTATTTAAATATAAATGTCCATGGAGAAAACGACGAATGCAGGAATCTGGGGCTAATTCCAATCCTAGGATCTTGTAATGCAGATGAAATGGCTGATAAACTTAAAAATCACATGTTTAAATTCAACATTGATTTCGAAATTGATATCGTATGTATTTTCTTTTTGTTTTTTTTTAAAGACACAGGGGAACAGGAGAAACCCATCCCAAGCACGGAGGCCATAGCGGCCCATTGTGCTGTCCTTCTAGAAGCCCATTCAACAAAACCTTCCTGTCTTCTTAATGAAGCGCATCAGGTCTTGGTGAAGTAGGTTTTTCAGCTCATCTACAGATAGAAGGGCAGACCCTAGAGTATCCAGTCTGATCCGGGCGAAGGCCGGACACTCACACAAAAGGTGTTCGGTTGTCTCAGGCTCTCCCTCCCAGCGTGAAGTGAGCTGTGACCGGTGATGATGCCAACCACAGTTCTACATTGTTTTCTTCGGAGCCCCATGAGAAAATCGGAGATATTCCCATTGGGCCCATCAAGAAAAAGTTTTGTATACCTACAAGTACTCAGATTTTCCCATCTCCGCTGATACTTGCTATGAACATCCGCTTTGATGAGAGATCCGATACTCGAGGTGGCAACGCCTACGGCGGGCTCCGGTCCGAGGAACAGAGAATCAGAGCCAGCCCTAGCTAAAAGGTCAGCCCTTTCATTCCCCATGATGCCCATGTGACCAGGAACCGACAGGAGGGACAGTTTGTTGTGAATACACAACTTATCCACTGACAACCTGCAATCCCCCAGTTACTTAGACGTTATCCGACGGCAACTCAGAACCATCAATCCTGTACTACTAATGATGGTGCTCCAATGATGCTAAAGTTCAGTAGAACTTGCCCAGCTAAACTAATTATATATTTAAATCACAGTATACACTTAGGTGTTTGTGATTATTTTTATAAAAAGCATGAATCTACTCAAACATTGCATGAAGAAGATATTGACGACTATGACGATGATTTTGACGACTATGAAGATGATTTTGACCACTATGAAGATAATTTTGGTGATTGTTCTAATGATGAGCCTGGGATCGAAAATTATGAAGAGGAAAATTTAACTATTTTTGAACAGCTGAAACTAGTCTGAAAAACTGTATGCTTTTTTAGATATTCTCCTGCACGTAATAGGATTCTGCAAAATCATGCTAAAAATGAATTCCAATGTGAGTATGAGCTACTGCTAGACATAAAAGTGCGATGGAACTCAATTTCGCCCATAATAGAAAGGTTTTTGAAGCTGAAAATGTCAATTTCACAAGCTTTTAAAATATTTGAATTCTTATTATTTGATGGAAAAAGTTGATTTAGAGCTAATGAAAAATGTCAGTCTTTCTCTACATACAGCCTATAAAACTAGCAGTTGAAGAATTAAGTCGAAAAGACGGAAATCTTTTTAGTGCTGATGGTGTTTTATCATTTTTAAAAAACAAAATGGAAGCACTTAATTCAGAAATAAGCCGGGATTTGTTGCAGTCAATTCAAGATCGCATTCAATCTCGGAAAAATGACAGCATTACGGATTTTAATAAAATGTCTTGTTGACCCATCTTCAACAAATGGTCCAACAAATTCTATTCTTAGTTTCGCTTCTGCTTTTATGAAGAGACTTTTTCCTAATGAGATTATACAACAATTGGACGGTGAAGAAGAAATTTCATGTGAAGAACCAACAACTGTAGTTGAACCAGAAATAGAATTAATTGAAGAACTCAATTCATATATTTCAAATGCATCCAACATTAAACAGGTAGGAATATCAACAACTAATAGTATTTTAAAGCAAGAATTTAGCATTTTCAAAAAAAACTCTTAAAAGAACACAAAATCTTGAATTGCTGTATATGGCACTAAAAAAAGCGAAGCCGACTTCAACAGACTCAAAGAGAACTTTTTCAGTTTCTGGAAATTTCTGTACCAAAATTAGATCTCGTCTTTCTTGTGCATCACTTAGTCCATCAGTGTTCCTGAAATACTATTAATTAAATGAAAAAATTCAAAAAATATAATTACGTATGTATTTTAAATTTTATTTATAAAAAATGAAAGTATTCATATTGAAGTTCAATGTTATTTGTTTATTTTTACACGGTTCTCCGGTATCCGATGGATAATTCTGAAATTACTATCCGATAACCTCGGTTACAGAAAACCCGGATATTTGGAAACCCTATTCTCTCCACAATTTTTATATATCAAAATCTCTTTATAATCTTAAATCAATTATTTTAATTTTCTTTTCGTTACTTCTCAAAACTCGAAATATTCTATGCAAATCAGACAGGTGAATGCAGCAGCAATCTAAAATAAATTTAATTTCTGTTAAATCATGAAAAACTTTAAGCTTGACAGCTAACTACTAATTTTAAAGCGGTGTTCAGTGTTTTTTCATAGATAGAATAAATTGTATATGATGTATTATGCAAACGAATTGATAATTACCTACCTAACTACATTTAACATTGATTTGCATATCTTGCATACTTATTACGTACAATTACTACATATCACGACATTATCTAGCAACTAATAATTTAGCTGGGAAAATGCCCATATTAAATCATAGCTACAAAATATAACACGAAAATATCTAGACAGAGACTTATAGAGTATGCGTTCCAATAAGACAAAAACAAACAATCTTTATCCGTAAACAAAAATTGCAATCACTTTCACACCTTACATCATTATCTCTACATGAATAGTACAAGGTGATTAGATGTAGCAAGCATTTGTATACACGCGTAAATTCATACTTGCGATTATAAGCCAAATATGTATTTGAATTTTCCGCTAATCTCTAGAGATAAAATCTACGCTTTCAACATTATGTACATGCTGTTTTAGATTGAAATTTATTCCCCGATCAATCAGCTGATAGTGTATGTATGTATATACTATGTTTACAAATGCATACATATGCCATCTACATATATATGTAGATGCATAGTCCCCTACTCGGCCAAATTTTCATTTTTAAAGTGGCGTGATAGAGCTCAGCGAATGACGTCGCTTAATTTTTCACCGGCAATTTGCGTGAGGCCTGTTTATACACCTCTTAAGAATTACGTGAAATAATCCCAAATGAAAGCTTTCCCTCACATGTGGTGAAACAGCTGTTTTTCTATATGCGGAACTTGTTAATTTGGTTTGATATTGAGCTTTTTCATACAAAGCAAAGCATTCCAGTGAAGTCGTGTCATATATTTACTTACCTTCAAGAGCCCCAATGTTCGGAGCAATCTTAAAATTTTTATGATTATGATGAAGGACAGATAAAATGTCGCAGGTATTTAGTTGTTTTTTTTTTTTTTTTTTTTAAATTTTTGTTTTTATTATTTATTGCAGCTTATAAATTAATTTTACAATTCTGTTTATAATATCTGATAAAAGCAAAGCTTATGTGTTGGTTGGATATATAAGCATGCTTATAAAAACAGCAGTTGTTATAACTTGTATATTGCATGAAAAATAATTTAAAAGAAAGTAAAACAGGAAAAAATACAAAAAAATTAATGAAACTTAAATTAAAAATCTTAAAATTAATCCAATTTAATTTTTAGTACTATTTAGTACTATTTTAGTACTATTTAATTATAGTTATTAAAAATATAGTCCTTTAAAACAATCCTGGGCAGGGGTGGATCTAGCAATGAAATTAGGGCGGGGGGGGGGGGTCATCTTACTGCAATTAAATTTAGAAGAAAAAAAAATCAGATGGGGGCACCACATGTCCAGCACCGTAAGTCGTTTAGTTATCTACCGCAGTACTGTAGGGGTACTAGGAAGGTCTCTGCAATAAACAGCGTGGATGATGTATCATTTTCTGACATAATTTTTGGCAAAAACTAATTTTTTAATAGAATAGCAGTTTAGGGTGCAAACTGCAGGAGTCATTCAAACCAAATTTTTCTCAGTTTTACACACTGCTCGATATGCTATTTCATGCGGGTACAATTTTCTGTGTCAAAAATAGTTCATTACGTCAGAGCCAACATTGAAAAAACTATTGGCGGGAAGTTGAAAAGTTATTTTAATAAAACCTTTCGATTTTTTCTTGAGTATCTTTAGTAAAATACTTTTTATCACTAATTTACCACAATAATTAATTTAAAAATATTTATTTCGACGAACCCACTTATTTATTTGTTGTTTACAGTTCTCTCTCAGTTGGTACTTGCGATGCTTAGACGGAAAGCGAACGCTATATAGAAGTGAGGCCACTTTCTGCAGTATTTTTCTATGGACGTAATCAGTCCATATTGTTACGTGCCACAAAGTGACACAGCGACATCTGTTGGAAATTGAAGCAACTTTAGGCTAGTGACATCTTAGTAAACCTTGGGTTCGGAAAACGGAATATTCAAGAAGGTTCTAGTATAATTTGTAGAGTACGGCGCTACTCATATCCAGGGGGCGGAGTCTTTTTTCAGACAGTGAAGTGAACGAATGAAGCTATTTGGATAGTGATAATTAGAAGTACAGTACTAGCAATAACTAAAGAGTTGATTTGATAATTCTTTGGGAATTGTTAGAGTAAACAGTTAAGTTAAATAAAGAAAGAACTTTTGAATTATATCTGAAATATTGTGTTTTTAATATCGAACTAAAGCCACTGTCGTAACAATATTATATATGTCAATGGTTTTACATAAGAACGCTGCAAATATTTTAGAATGTTAGAAGTTAGGACTAAGTTAGGGCTCTGATGTGGTAGTCAGAGAGCCTGTTTGGTGGCTTGGGAAGTGTTTCTCGAGGGTTTTGGATCACTCAAAGTTGAGGTCCCAAACTCAAATTCTGAGAAAAACCTGTACACATACATCACATGCATACAATTCAAATAAATTTTTATTTTTTTAAGATTTGGAATAAAAACATTTTGTATAATTTTTTAAAGTTGAATTATATAAATAAAAAAAATATGTATTTTTTCAAATAACTCAATTAATTAAATATTTTTTACTTAAATTTCTTTGGGGGGGGGGGGGGGTCGGTGGCAGTGAGCGAGTTAGTTGTTTTATAGTGTTATATCTTATGTTGTAGGTTTGGAACGAAGGAAGCCTCTATGTAAATTTAAGCACAGTTAAAACATGCAAATCTTGAGGCATAGTTTGATTATTGATCGAAGATGTGTACGTTGATAAAAAAAAAATCCCATAGGTACTGTAGTATTGATTGTTCAGAGCAAAATAAACTGATCTCATAAGGCATATGTCTAGCAAAACGTGGAGTGTCAAGATTTAAAAAACCTTTTGCAAATATATTGGACATGCTTATCCCATTTCATTTTGTCGTTCGTCTTTGCAGCTCGTACGGCCTCGTTTAAAATCGCTTACCCAATCCAATGTTTTACAGTTACAAATGAAGTAGCAAACTCCCCTAGAGTATAATTAGCTCCGCTTTTATATTGGATAGATTGAGGCCTTTTAAATAAAAATATTGTATAACATATCGATGAGAATTTTTTTACATTTTTCCAAATTCACTTCGAGAGTTCGCTATTAATGGCTGCCAAGTAAATACTAAACAACGTAGCATCGTCAAACTTCAAACTTAAGCTTTCTGAGATTGGTACTTTTTACTGTTGTTATTATTTTCAAACGGCTATCGCCATCTATATGTTAGGTCAGGTATTTCTAGGATTACCTTTGTACTAAAAGGACGAAAAAAATTATTGGTCTCAAATGTGGGCACTAACGAAATATAGGTACTGTATACTGATAAAAAATCGCGTAGGACCAAAAGAATTTAGATCGCTGTGTCGTCGGAATAAGTAAATATAAGTAATCAGGGGCTTTGATCAGACTAAACTAAAATCGTTGGGCTGGTCCTCACCTTTGACTTTTCAAATTTAAATGCGGATCAGAATTTGATTATAGGTATGTTTAATTAGTTACTCTTGGTTACTCTAGTTCAAAAAAGAGCAGAAAATCGTATTTAATGAATTCAGTGCACTGCTCTAAAGTACTCTAAAGTGAACTGAACTGTATTTAATGAATCTGCTCTAAAGTGAACTGGAGTAACCCAGAGCAAGATTTTCTGCTCTACCTTTTTCGAAGGAGTAACTTAGCGCAGACATTTGCCAACTGTAAATTGTGTTGATAGTTTTTATAATAATACAAATAATTATCTTTTTTGTAAAAAAAAAAATCTAGACTATTCTAGTCGAATAATTTAAATAATAATTGTGTTTTTGTGTGTTGAAAAAAGGTTTCTTTACATTAAACATGCATTGATTTAAACAATTGCGCTTTTTAGTGACAGATCTCAGAAAATTTATGTTTCATTAAGCTGCGCTCTTTTATGGTTTTATTTGACATTTAATCTAAAATGAGCTGCTCTGCTCTGCTCTGAAGCTTTTTCGAGTTCATTAAACAGACCTTATTACTTGTTTTGACAATGGAAAATACATCGAGATGAAATCTACAAGCCTATGGCCCTCGGCTTTATTATATTTTTTTGAAATTGGATATGTAGCGTTTTGGGCTGGATCTCCTCACTTAAGTTTCGATTATTTGTCAGGTGTCTCTAAAGTAAATTTGTCCACGATGAATGAAATCAAAAACGCAACCCCACTGTGTAAACTTAGTTATATGGGACATTTTGTGTCTCAGTTGTATATAAATTGAATTTAATAATGCATTTAATTTAATTTTATAAATAAATCAAATAATATCACTAAAATTGCTGTTCTGCATCTCCGACCCGAAGAAAAGAACGACATGGATTGAAAAAATTCATTCTGAACGATAAAAGGAACCCAGTATTCAAAAGATATCACTGACATATATTTACAGGTGCCCACCTTAGATCATAAAACGTTTTATGATCTAAGGTGCCCACATAAATTAGCTGTTTATCTTGTCAAACTTTATACATTTTAGTAGGCTTTATCATGGCTAGCAAATTAAATTTTTTACATTTTTATCACAGCCACCCGAAGAAAGTACGAAAAATAACTTGGAATTTGTCGTAGGTATGAAAACTAAAACTTTTAGGCAAACAGACTCAACTCATATCCAAATTCATAAATCAAAGTAAACTGAAAACGTCAGATAAATACCTTAATTTATTTTGCAGAATCAAGTTCGTTTTATTTCATTTACTGTCACTGCTTTTATAATTAATTATGAAAGCTCTCTTCTCTATAAGACCAAAATTCTTATCTAATTTTATCTTTTACTCTTATACTTTAAGCCAACCACCAATGTACCCATCGAAAAATTCACCGCATGCGCAACATTACCAATACTTAGAAAACGGCAATACAGCAGAGGCCGCCAATCGCATGTACAAAACAACTATACCAGTAAATAGTCAGCCATGCTACCACCAGCAGAAGGAGAATATTTGCTTATGTCGCGGGAGTCGGACATTTACAACAACAACAAACAATAATTTTATTTACGACATAGAGAAGGGGAATCAGGAAAGCTGCGTCAAATCTACAAGCACATATAATCGATGTGGATGTCATTACAACGCTGCCGATCAAAATTACAGCACCGAACCATCTGGCAACTTGAATCTAAAGCCAAAAACAGTTCAAGACGAGCTGTCAAACGGTAAAGCACACCTGGAAAATTGTGCGGCTGGTAATTTACCAGATTGTCTGTATAAATTGCAATCACTGTGCGAAAATTCGAAAATGTCTGAGCAAAGAAGGGATAAACTCGGTATGTTCGGTGTGGGTAGTGATTCGGAAGTTCCCGGAACAGTGAGTGGAATTCAAAGAATCGGTTTGAAAAGATTTAATAAGGTAGGTGTGGTCTTTGTTCGTCTTTTTCAAATTTTTTATATTTATTTGTATAACATTTTTTTTTCTTATTTGCTCATTGATTGTGATAAGAATTTTTTAATATCTTATCAGATAAAAAGAAATTATATTCTCCTTCATTTTTTCTACTTAAATCTACTGTCTAGGGCTTAAGCAAGCATACTCTCCAAGAAAGTTCAGTGCCATCTATTGATTTTTGACTAATGTCGACGAGTTTATTGACTTTTCCCCGTTCTAAACAATTATCTATAAGAAATTTCTTTTTCATCAATACATATTACATAAATACAAGAAACATATATGTACCTATATAAAAAAAAAAAATGTTGTTTGTTTGTTGGTAAAAAAAAAGAAACTTTAAGCAACTTGTCCCCTTCCCTTCGCCAAACTGTTGCGTCATTATTTTTCTCGAAGAAAATAAAGAAAAGCTTTTATTATTTTGCAAAGAATGCCGGTACCTACTCTTTGAATAAGCATCAAGGCCAGAAAACTTAATTCATTCGCATATATGTATATACATAAGGTGTGCAAAGGTGAAAATGATGGCGTAACTAGGGGAACGTATGCGTATGCAATGCATACTGTTTGGGGGGAAAATGTCTGCTGCTGGAAAAATTTAAGTGGCGGAAACAAGCGTTCCCATTTTTTTTTCAATTTCTTTAATATTTTGCCTGAAAGGGAAACGAATATTATCATGCATAATTTATGTATGAGGTAGTGTTATTATACACTCTTAATGAAAATTCTTTACGAAATACGAATTATTTATTCGTCTTCTTCCGAGATGAACAGATATCTGGAAAATTTTAATTAAATTATAACATCTGAATGGGATTACAGGGAAGAGAAAGTAGAAATAATTATAAAAACCAGGAAGTAGGTACAACGCTTTCGAATTGTGTTGAGGAATTCGTAAGAATTCATAATTTGTCTAAGACTAATTTTAATTTCCATATCCTTCGTATGGATATGCATGGTAAAAATGTCACATGTCCGTTTGGAAAATGTGTTCGTCAGATCGTAACAATATTTTCACAACTACTTTGTTGTGCGGTTAAAATGGCCATAAGTCATGGAAAAGTTTCCGATTTAATCCGGTTTCTAACAAAAAATTTCGATCAGCAAAAACAGGTTTTATAACCACAATTTTATTTTCCAATAAATGAGTAAAATTGAAATTGTAATGTGGCAATGCTTTGAAGGAGTTGCCTGATTTTACATATTTTTGAATTTATATTCAAAATTTGCATAAAATCACCGTGAATAACGTTTGAGCTACCTAAGTTTAAATCTACACGGCGAGAGGTTTTGGTTTCCAGAGATCCATATATACACTTTGGAGACGCAAAAAATCTCTAAAGAGACCAAATCTCTACATACTTTTTTGGTGTGCGGTCTCCGGTCGTGTAATCCAAAACAAATTAGTCTCCAGGTTCGGTCTCCGAAGTTTGCTTATTTTTCATTTCCAGGTCTCCGGAGAAATAGAGTTCTGGTTATTTTTGTGTTAGCCTTTATCCTGTAAAGTTTGGACACCAAGGATATATTTTTTTAAGCTTTTTCACTTTTCGCATAACTAAATATATTAATACGTTTTAAGATAATTCTTTCTAACAATCTCTTGCTTGACAATTAACAAAAATCTCTGAGACTAAACTTCAAATTACGTGTATATATATCGGAGACCTAATTTTTTGATCTCCAGAGACAAAAGTCTTTACCGGTGTAAACATTTTTGGAGATTTTAGTGCATGTAAACCGCAGGCCAGAGACCAGCAGTCTCTCACCGTGTATCTTTACCTTAAGCATTCTCATTCAGTTTATAATATAAGTGAAAAATTATTTTTGTTTTATGGAAGCCCTTATCCAAAGGATCTTTATTCAAAGGAGTTACTCAATTTATTCCGTACGTATTAGGTTAGATAAGATTGGATAGGTTAAGTTAGAGTGGCGGTTATCGAAATATATACATACGATCAGTCACACTTTTAGACCATAAATGGTCCATTCTGATGCCATTTCATCGAAATCTTGTCTGGAGATTACTGCTCAATTTATTGGCATTAAAACCAGGCACAAGAGTTAATGAAATTTGAAGCATACACACAGCAGTTCTTGAATACTCTCAATCTCTTTGTCCATATAGCTTCTGCAAAACTCATAGTATAGAGCTTGCATGCGTTCCACATATGTTTTTCAAAAAGGCAGTGTCTCGTGATAATTGCAGCAAGATTCCGCATATCATTACGGTTCCTCATTAGCAAAGTTTCTGCCTTCTTGGGACATTTAGCTTTCTTAAAATCACTCATTTGGGCAGTTCTCTCCACCTGCGATTAGCCAGCTTGCAGGATTTTATTAGCTGATTCTAGGGGACTTGCTATGGATTCTTCCGCTAAGCATGTATTCATATCTGAACCCTATCTGGCCAGAGCATTAGTTACCCCATTCCCTGGTACATCATTGTGGCCCAGCACACACAGCAAGGAATAACTCCTTGGTTGGCACCAATTCTCCAGAGCTCAGTACCACAACGTTGGAGTTAACACATTCTAATGGTGTTCAATTCCAGAGCTTTGACTGTAGCTTAGCTGTCAATGAAAGTCTTGATGTCTCGATCACTAGTTACGTTCTGAGTTGTTTTAGCAGCCTTACTGCGTTATTTATAGCTAGAATCCCCGCTTGGAAGATACTACAGTAGTCTGGATGGCGGGCGTTTGAAAAGTCTGATTATTCTACTGAATAGTTTCCTATATTTTCTACCTCTCTGGATTCAAGTATTCTTTCTCCTCTATGCCCTCGAAATAGTATGTATAACTTCGACAATCCGCTCAATTATGTATATTTTCTCTTGAACAGATATTTGTTGTTGAAGTTCCACATTTATCGTAGTCCAACATTAGAATTGATCTACAATGTTCAGGTATTCTCTATGAGAAGCGGTTTTCTCATTATTAAGTATTCGTGGATTCAACTTTTTCCATGTGGACAACTTTCTTCTTTGCGAAAGTTTTGATATTGAGAGCTGCTGTTACAAAAAAAAAGAAAGTAACAAGAGGAGGATTTGGGTGCATCCCTCGAGAATACTTCCCAAGCAAAGAAACAGAAATCTATATGTATGCGTTGGGAGTCGGTTTTCTAAAATGTTCTACATATATTGATAATTATGGAAAAATACCAAACATTGACTTTATATATACTATAGAGCCTAAACTACTATCCATACAGGAAAATAGTCTTCTAGTAATTTATAGCTTGCTTCCTTATCTTCCCAAAGGCTACACTTACTATATACGTTACTTAACAAAATAATAAAATAGTTTTGATTACAAAGTAACCTTACCATTTTACGCGCAAAGCAAGCTTAAGATTATCAGAACACCATTTTTCTGTATGAATAGTAGTTTAGGACGGAGGAGCTATTCAAATCCAACTTTTGTCCGCTTTACATAAGAATACTGGAAATATTTTAGAATGTCAGGACTCCTTTGGGGCTTTCATGTGGTAGTGAGGGAGTCTGTTTCATGGGTTGTGAAGTATTCTCGAGGGTTTTGATGCACCACGATCTGTACAATTTCTTCGTTTATGGAAACTTTGTGAATCTCTTTAACTGAAGGAAGCGAAATATCGTGTAAAAACCTTGTCGGCGTGAGGGAAATTCGGTTCTTGGGCGAAGGGGTGGAAAGGCAAGAAGAATTTAACTTAGTTTAACTTGCTAATGTTAATTCGAATTCGTGTTTTTGCCGGGTTTTGTATTTTGTGTATTCTTTAATTAAATTGTTGCGATAATTGTGTTAATTTTAAATAAAAACATTTGAAGTTATAATTTAGTGATTAAAAACGTGTAAATATTTCAACAATGAATTGTGCTGTGAGGTACTGTTACTGAATAATCGCCAAAATAATCCCAGAAAGACATTTTTCAGACAAGTTGAAGTCCTGAAATTATACTAGAAAGTGTCTTTTCTGCAAATACGTACAAAAGAAATGAAAAAACGATAGGAAAACAAAAATATCAAGATAATTGTTCAAAATATTTCTTTGTTTACATTTTTGTGATCTTTATTATTTTAGTAGCAGTTCACAATTTTGTGTGTATTTCAAATAATTACGTCAAACCTGCCTTCAAAAATATTTCAGTTTTACTGCTACTATGAGCATAATGGATGTATAAACTGAATTGTACCACATGGAGGGAAATTCTTCTATATTTCAAGCTTTTATTTTGACAATTTTCTGGGCCATTTTGTACTATTTTTCAATTTATTTGGAACGAGTTTCGTCAAATTGGTAAAATCGTTTCTTTGAAAAATTACCTTATCTTTTTCATATGGATTACCTTTACTTATTTTTATTCAGGCATCTAATGGCCCCTCTTTGATGGATCTCTTTTTCGTCTTCGGCCGTATTTTTCTGCACGCTACTTATACTAGATTTACTTCTTAAGCAAAGTAAATGCCAAAGTGTTGCTTAAGGAAAGAGAACCGAATCCGAACTTTCTTTGGTTATTGAGACGAGACATAAGAAAACTGCCCCAATAAATTGAAAATAAACAGTGGATTTGGACAGGCTCTAAATATTAAATTATTACACCACCAATCATGAATTGTATTTTTACTTCGAATGCAAAAATGTTTCACGAAGTTATTTTTAGAACCCGATTTAAGATGGAAAGAAATCTACATTTGTTCTGATGATTCCAAATAATAAACAGAAGAAAAAAGACGCACATCACATCGATATGAGGCATATGTTGGATAAAAACAGGCTTTTAATTGGAATCGATCATCTTCCATTCCACTTAACATTTAATTTTATAAACAGTTTAAAATGTAAATGCACAATTAATTACTTACTCACTGCCAACAAAAATTCCTACTAGCCACTAGTCATAAATGGAGCTTTTGACGACAGCTAAGAACTGTAAAACAGAAAAATGCATTTATTCAAGACTTTCAGAAAATTAAACAAAATGTAAATTGATGATTTTTGGTTGGTGCGTTGATTAGAAGTTAGTAATAAAATTACAGTCTGAATCCTTACAATAATGCTATTAATTTATCATATCAATCGCAATACTAAGTGGCTGAACTGTCAGAGGTGTATTGAATTAAAATATTACAAAAAAGGTGTATGATTCGTGAGCGCAAGCATCTATCAAGTGCCTCTTGCGCTAGAGTATGTTTTTTTCCATCATCGGTTCATTTGTGGTTCCCCAAGGATAAGGAACAACGATGGTAACAAGAAGTTAAGGACAACTTTTACTTGCAAAAGAATAAATTATTCGTTTTTCAAAACGTAAATAAAAAAAAAATTATCTACATTTGGGAAGAGAATAAAATTTCAATAAAATTTTCATGTAAAATTCAAAAAGTGAAGTTGTTTACATAAATATTTGAGAACTTGACTTGAAATCCACTTTAGGCTCTGGTAGGGCGGTTGATTGAATTAATTCCAATTACGTGACTTGAATTTTTCTTGAATTTAATTTTCCAATTACTTAAGTTGAAATTTACGCGTTAAATGAGTGTTTTCATGATATTTTGATTACTTCAAGCCTACTTCAAGTATACTTCAAGTAATCATGTAAACGTACTTATTGTTTCATTTTACTCGTATTAGTTAAAGAGATGCGTGCAATAATGTGTCTGGTGTTGGCCATGGGTGAATTAAGGTTTATTTTTTTTATGGATTATACATTAAAAAACGCGATGTCCATGGCAGAAATAGAAACATTACATTTGGCCGTGGCCGACCAAGAGAGATTGGAAACCAATTTTCTGTCAATTGCGGGTAAATCGTGGCAGTTTTGACATAATTTTAAAAAAATCATAAAAATCAATGTCCATTGATGATATTAGACTGGAATTATTCATCTCAGTGTAGAAAATGCGAAAATATCATTTTCTGTCAAAACCGATCTTTTGGAAGGGGTGAAATTTACTTGCAGAGTGCACGAGTAATGGACAAGACCCACCACATCCGCTAGCATCGAGAGCATTTGTACATGATACTTGCTTTCTCATAAATCTAATTTATTCTTTTCGCATAAAAAATTGCAATCTAAAAAATATTCACACCTTCTTCGTACATTTGTGTATTCGCTTATCATGTAACATAAATACATATCATGTCACGTTTAATGTTGCGTGACCAGTTGCAAGAATATATGCAACATAGCCATAGAGAATTCATTCGTGTACGGAAGTTATTAAATAAAAAGTTAATTTATTTTTCAATGTTTTAATATCTTTTATTTTTATTTTATTTTTGCCTAAAGTTATAAGTTTACTTAATTCATGTTCTTTTAAAAGCGACAAAACCTGGCTATTAATGGAGAGTTATGCTACATTATCAAAAAGCTTGCTGTTGTGCTTTTTGAAAATGGCTGCTCTTGGGGACACAAGACACAAGATTTGTTTTATTTTTTAAATTCTGTGAAAACTGCCGCGATTGACCGAATTGATAGAAATTTGATGTCTAATCTCTTTTAAGTAGGTTTATTAAACCTTAACCCGGCAAAAAGTTGAGGAATTAGGCCGAATATGTTGTTCTCGATTTTTGAGACAATATTGACTGGGTTATTGAGACTTCCTTAAAATAAAACATGAATGGATGTGGGGTTTCACAAAATAATCTTTAAGAAAATCGTTGATTTCGAAAGGGGAGAATTTAATGGATCTTTGGATTGAAATGTATTTTCATTAAAAAGAAAAAACTAAGCAAATAATATTTGAAAAGTTTTGTCAGGCTACAAATGACCAGTAGAGTTTTTGATAAAACCCTGATTAAACATATAAAAATAAATAATCCGGAAAACGTAGAATTTTCCCGATTGCCCTGTAATATAGAAATCACATGCTTCACTTGTATCATTCATTCACTAGGTGATCGAGCGAAAATTTTGCTTGCATTCTGGGCATATAATTCTACACGAAAAGAGTTGTGAAGAAAAAGTAAAATGGAAGTGGAGAGTGAATAATTGAGAAATTTATTGTCAGGCAAACTTACTGTCAAAAGGTTTTATAAAATTTTGTGATGGAAATTATAAATAATGAAATCTTAGACGAAATAATACCTCAAGCATAGTGAAAAAATCATGTATACAAGGCCGCCGTCAATAAGAGTAAATCCTTATCTCAAGGAGCGGAAATCAAAGGGGTGATTTCTTTCAGATGTAAGTTCTTACATCGCCCATTTAACGTACATGGGAAAGGCAAAGGAAATTACCGTGGCACTTTTCGCTCACATTTTTAAACCCTAGATAAAATCTATAGGGTATACTAAGTTTGTCATTCCGTTTGTAACGCACAGAAATGATGGTAGAGCAAAATGGATTGGACACCCCCGCATAAAATTAAGTTATTTTGATTTTTGCATGTCCGTCCGTCCGTGCGCATGATAACTCGAGAACGCGTTCACTTAGATAGCTGAAATTTTGTACACGGACATTAAAAAAAAAAAGTAAAATTAAGTTCGAAAATGAGACAAATAGGGCAACTCCTTCGTGGGGCTGCCATACAAAAATTTCGTTTTCCACTATATATTTGGACACTACCTGAGAACACGTCCAAATAGAAAGCTGAAATTTGGTACATTGTGTTTTCATAGTAATAGCAAATAAAATTTTAAAAATGGACTAAACCGGGCAACCCCTTCTTGGTGTTGCCATATAAATTTTTTGGTTTTTTACATATACTTTGAAAACAATCAGTCCTAGACATTTTTATTGTACTAAAAGATTCTTCAGAATAAAAAATCCTATAAAATTGGTTATAATAATTTTACCTGTCCGACGATCCGTTCTAGAAATATATGCTAGAAACCAATACAAAAAATCAAAATGTGACCATACGAAATTTCATACGGGCATTCATCTAGGGTATCATAAGAATTGGTCTTAGACCAATTCTAGCTTTTTTACTTGTTTTACATATGTAGATTTTGTATAGGAAATGAAATTTTCGCTTGATCAGCGTACTAGGCCAAAGTTACTTTTAATAATAAGTTAAGAAGTAGGCGAGATTTCCGAGTGTTTTACATTTAAAATGAACACGGCAAGAAAAGATAGAAAGAAAGAAAAAAAATGAAAAAAAAAAATCAAAATGAAAAATGTGAAAGCGCAAGTTGCATGCAACGAAATGGAATTACAAATGTTTATATGTTTGTAAATATGTGAGAAGGGGCGGGTTTTCACGTTGTACTCTCATAAAATGATCCCGTGCTTTTGTGAAAACCGGTTTTCTGTGAAATTTTATGAAAAATATCCAATGTTTGTTTATACATAGCATAACCAATATTTGCTAGTGTAATTTCTATGCAATTTGAGTAGTACGTGCTTCTGTTTACATTCGTTTTGCTCTGAAGAGATTAAGTGGGAGAAATTCATGCTAATAGTGTGGCCCGAAGTACATTTTTAATACCCTAGAGATGAAATCTTTAAGGTATACTAAGTTAGTCATTCCGTTTGTAACACCTCGAAATAATGATGGTAGCGCAAAATGGATTAGACACCCACGTATAAAATTAAAAGTTATTTTCATTTTTGCATGTCCGTTCGTCCGTTTGTCCGTCCGTCCGTCTGTCCGTCCGTCTGTCGGTCTGTGCGCACGATAACTCGAGAACGCGTATACTAACAGAGCTGAAATTTTGTACACGGACTTTAAAAAGAAAAGTAAAATTAAGTTCCAAAATGAGACAAATCTGGCAACTCCTTCATGTGGTTGCCATACAAAAATTTCGTTTTCCACTATATATTTGGCGAACGCGTCAACGTAGAGAGCTGAAATTTGATACATCGCCATATAAAAATGTAGGATTTTTAAGTATACTGTGAAAACGATTAGTCCTAGACGTTTTTATTGTACTAAAAACTTCTTCAGAATACAAAATCCTATAAAATTGATTATAATCATTTCATTCTGTCCGACGAACCGTTCTAGAAATATATGTGGAAAACCAATTTAAAAATTAAACTTGCACAGAAGTTTGACAATACGAAATTGCATAAGGGCATTCATCTCTAAGGTATCATAAGAATTGGTCTTAGACCAATTCTAGCTTTTTTACTTGTTCTATGAATAGTTTGATAGGATTTTGAGGGATTCAATAAGATTTTGACGTTCGGGTAATCTTACGTTCTTTCGATTTTTGTTTTTCACTCGTTGTCTCAGTTGCACTACAATAGTGCATTGCTAAGTTCTTTTCCCCCATTCATGCAAAAGACGAAAGTATATGAAATTGCTCGTCTTATTCTAAAAAACACCAAAAATTTCAAATTTTGTTTTACTATGATGTAATACCTAGGTTAAATTAAAGAGGAGAGTTTACAGTTTATACAGGGTGTTCCGTAAATGTCTTTAATCCTTTAAGTGGATGAAAGTAGAGGTCATTTGGGTCAAAAAAGTCTAGATACTTTTATATCGAACTCCACTTGGTTTTCGAGTAAATCGATAATATCGACTTTCGAGATTTTGCATACCTTTTCAGAGTAATTTCGTTATAAGTTCTATTGTAATTAATGGATTGTGACGTTCAAACCATTATTTAAAAGAACACATATTGGCCTTTCTAAGAATGCATAATAAGTTATAATTATGCCTTCAATCATTTTAAAAAAAAACAGTTTTCTCTAGAATTTTTTATTTCACCAAAAATGTTTGTTGCGCTTCAGTGCACATTTATTCGAAATATCACCATTCCCTGAACTTGGCAAAACTATGAAAAAATTTGCGCATTATATCCCCTTTCCAAAATGACCTCCCTAAGTGCTATCAACAATAACAATCAAAAGTTATAAGCAAACATTTGGAAGATGCGCCCATCGAGGTAATCTTCAGTTTTTTCGTAAGATTCTATCTCCTCCTACAGTTGTTAACCTACGACAACCATTTATATGTCATTGTACGGGAATCTGATAGCCGATAGGGTACTGTTCGATTTCGAATTTCGAAAATGGAGGGGGTAGTTTCGAAAAAACACTTTTTTACCAAACTTGATATTTACGTAGATTTCGTTATTCCGCATCTTCATTTTTGCGGGAGGGGCAAGCCCTGGGAGGGGCCGGAGTTCAAAGTTTCAACTTTAAGCGGCTAAATTTTCTCCACCAAGCATTGTTCTAGCAAGTAAGTCCTAAATTCATAAATGGAAAATACATTTTTGGTGGTTTTTATTCAAATATAGCCGCTTAAAGTTGAAACTTTGAACTCCCGCCCCTCCCAGGGCTTGCCCCTCCCGCAAAAATGAAGATGCGGAATAACGAAATCTTCGTAAATATCAAGTTTGGTAAAAAAGTGTTTTTTCGAAATTACCCCCTCCATTTTCGAAATTCGAAATCGAACAGTACCCTATCTAATAGCCAGTTCAGATTCCCGTACAATGATATATAAATGGTTGTCGTAGGTCAAAAACTGTAGGAGGAGATAGAATCTTACGAAAAAACTGAAGATTACCTCGATGGGCGCATCTTCCAAATGTTTGCTTATAACTTTTGATTGTTATTGTTGATAGCACTTAAGGAGGTCATTTTGGAAAGGGGATATAATGCGCAAATTTTTTCATAGTTTTGCCAAGTTCGTGGAATGGTGATATTTCGAATAAATGTGCACTGAAGCGCAACAAACATTTTTGGTGAAATAAAAAATTCTAGAGAAAACTGTTTTTTTTTTAAAATGATTGAAGGCATAATTATAACTTATTATGCATTCTTAGAAAGGCCAATATGTGTTCTTTTAAATAATGGTTTGAACGTCACAATCCATTAATTACAATAGAACTTATAACGAAATTACTCTGAAAAGGTATGCAAAATCTCGAAAGTCGATATTATCGATTTACTCGAAAACCAAGTGGAGTTCGATATAAAAGTATCTAGACTTTTTTGACCCAAATGACCTCTACTTTCATCCCCTTAAAGGATTAAAGACATTTACGGAACACCCTGTATAAAGAAAAGTTATGTTAACGACCTTTTTGCAAAAATAATAGAAGTTAAATTAAAAAAAGGTAAGAAAATCCGAAATTTTTCGTTTAGACAACCATAATTCTTGAGGGGAGAGTTGTACGGGGTTGGTTGAGCAGTCGAAACGACATGAAAATCTACATACAACGAGTTCTTTACTGTGACCGTACGCCCTGTAGTTTTTAAGATACAGGGCGTTTTGTGAAAAAGTAGATTTTTTGTCTTAATCACTCAGTAACCACTAAACGGTTGATATTGCCCCCCCCCCCCACGGGCATACAATTTTTAGATCGTCTAGGTGAGTACTATCACCTGCTCTATTGATCTCCTACGGGGAGGACCCCGTATATGCGTTATTATAACATAAAATAACCCAAATTAAATTTTATTTTTATTTTAAGTATGCCCTAACCCTCTCTAACAAGAGTACTAAGGCAAATTAAATGGCTTGGTGAATACGGCCCTAAATGTATAGTGAAAAGTTTTAAATGTATTAGGGAACAATAATTTTACAAAACACTAAAATTGAATGAAAATATACACTTCAAACTTTAGAAACAACGCCATTTCATATTTCTAATGTTTATTAATAATAATAAACTTGAAAAAGTCGCTGAACTCTTGGAATTCTGAAATATTTACTTTCAGAAACGTCAAAGCAAATCCAACCAAGTTCAATCCGACTGTCAGCGAGTGGCTCATTCACACGTGCACAGTGTTCGCTCGATATTCTGCTTCCTTGTTAGTTATTTATTCAATGCTTGTGCTACAGAACGTTGGGACGTCACAGTTCATGTGTCAAAATAACTAGTAGGCATACCTTGTTACTCTGTATACCGTAATTTCAGTAATGCTTTCACAATAGGGAGGTTGAACCTTAGATCATATAACAATAAGGATAGGCTATGAGAAAGAAGAACTTACGCATTTTTCTTCATGTAGTAGAACCGCATCGATGTATTCGTTTAGTCATGGAAGTAGTAGAGCACGATATTTTCAAAGGGGCACATAATTTAGTGGTTGAAACTTGAAACTGCGAATAATCGAAATTTAGTAAATGGCAACATTGTTAAATTAATTTTTAAATTTCTTGTTTTATATTTTTTTTATAACTTTTTAAATTGTTAAAAAATTTTCCTAGTGCCCCGTTTATTTTCTGATAATAATTTTTGCCGTTGCCTTCAATTTTAAACAAACAAACTGACATTGTAAAATGTTAAATTTTTTTGTCACGGGTGTTTATTTTTATAAATATTTCACTCTTATTTTATATGTATAAAACACTATAATTTAATATTGAAAGAATTAAAATTGCCTGAAAAATTATTACCGAAGAGAATATCTCCGGTTGTTTCTGCAGCACAGCGCACAGCTGCACTCCGGAGGCTCGATTATATAAAATCTCATTCACAAAATAATATTTCACTTATTAAGTATAAACCACTTCGAATCACTTCTATATAGTACAAAATTACTAAAACAAAACCGAACTTGTTTTCATAAAATCAGAAATATCACAAATAAATCAGAAATGTCGAACTGGCGATCAACATGGCGATACCTCACGAATTTTACACAACATAGCCTATCCTTTTTGTTATATGATAAAAGGGTTGAACACACAAATTGAAATGTGCATACGGTAGATCTCTTATGCGTTCAGAATGAATGCGTCTTGGACTATGATCGGTCAAGCGTTCTGAATGAAAGAGATATTGACAGGTCCCTTCAGTTTTTCTAGGATACCTTATTATGAGTTCCAATTTTCAAGTCTAGAAGTTTGTATTCTTGTCAGCCTTGTTTTAACGACTAGCAAAGAAGTTTTGGAAGAGGTTCCGTGCTTCGCGGAGTGCTGAAGACTATTTAATATATTCCAATCTGCGGTATGAATTTGTTTTGAGTTCTGAACTAGTTTACGTTAATTATGTTGACAAAATGAAACTTTCCCTGTATTCTGAGCCAAATTCCAAGCGTAAGGTCGATGGATAACTCCAACTACTCTGACTCTTGAGGTTATGGAAAGTAACGATCCCTCTACGATTGTCAATTTTTCGTTGATTTTTTATAACTTCCTTTTCTAAGACTAAAAGTCATAAAAGTTTTATTAATTTTAACCATTTGACGAAATTTCCATCTACTTCCATTGAGATGGGGAATCTTATATTTGACGAGGGACCTATTTTGAAGCGCATTTCGGGCTTATCGGAGTGCTTTTCTAGTGGTCATGATGCGTGCTCCTGCATCTGTGTTGAACAAATATCATCTGTTGCATCCCTATTCTGTGTTATTTATATTATTTGTCTATTCGTATTAGTGTTTTTCCTAGTTTATGAAAACATTCTGTTATTATTCCCTTACACAAGAAAGGAAGAAGGAATGATGTTTCTAATTATCTGCCAGTCGCCAACTTATATTAAGTATTCCCATGCTATTTGAAGCCCTAGTTGCTGACGCTCTAACTTTTCATTGTAAGCCCTTAATACAATTCTTGCAGCTTTACAAAATTTGAATCTACTACTACCAACCTACCAGGATTCTCTAACATCTGCATTTCTGCCATTGAGGTTGGCAAGCAGATTGACTTTGTCTACTCCGATTTCAGTAGAGCATTTGACAAAATTATTCACCGAATTCTATATATGTATAAAATTCACCAATCTTAGCTTTCCTCTTCTCTTTGTTACATGGCTATGCTATGATCATATACTTGTCTAACCGTACGAGCAGCGCGTTCTCTTTCGAAGAGTTTTTTCCAATGTATTTACAAATATCTCTGGCGCTCCGTATGGTAGCCATTTCGGTCCACTACTATTCATTATTATTTTCAGTAAGTTAGTAAAATGGCATGGAAATATTAATTCCAGCTAAGCTGCACAGACTGCAACTTCTCTGTAGGCGCAGAAGCATTCTTAGATTTTGTGAAAAGGTGTAAGAAATATTGCAGCCCGGCTAATCTAGCGCTCCTCTGCAAGTCCTTCATCAGACCTAGAATGGAATATAATTCCCATATATGGGCACTTGTCATATCACCTCGCTCGAGCATCACCGCAAGCTGCCTCTCGCTCCTTTATTGCTAGATGCATGGTTAATGTTCTGAAGAAATATCTAGTCTGATTCCTTGTAGAATGATTCCTACATGAAATAATCGCGCTGCAAACTGTGCACATAATTTTACCTTTCAAAGTACTTTCGGCCGTACATTAAAATTCCGTGATGCTTTTTTATCCCGAACTGTGCGAATGTAGAATAGTCTGCCATTCTCTGTCTTTCCTCCGGCATACAATCTGCGAAAGTTAAATTGCGACATACATCAGCACCTCCACGACTCTCATTTTTAATTGTTCGTTCTCTGTCTGTCGAGGATCATATTGAATCCACCGTGACAACAAGGCTAACGCTATTTTAGGTTTTGTGAGACGATGGTCTAAGAAATACGACGATCCTTATGTCGCAAAAATCTTTCTACTGTATCTTTACCGGACTTATTTTGGAGTATGCTTGTCCTGTTTGGGCTCCTTTTTACGCGGTGCATATTACTCGGATTGAGGCCGTTCAATGAAGATTCATTAAATTTGCTCTTCGTAACCTTCCTTGGAGCGATCCCATTGTTCCACCTACATACTCACAAAGACTTAATCTGCTTTCTTTAGACACCTTAGATAAAAGACGTAACTGTTCCAGAGTCGTTTTCGTTTTGAATATTTCACAGTTAAAATTTTCCTCTACTTGTGGCGACTCTTAGCATTTTAATTCCTCCTCGCTTCCATAGGTATGATGGTTTTTTTTTTGGGTTTTCATCACATCACCAATTGCGGTATGCATAACTGATGCCTACGATGTCCCGCCGATTTGACTATAGCCCAAATCAAGACTGAACTAACAAAGTGTTTTTTGATTGTTATATTAATTTTATACTTTATTATATTTAAGTATATTTTTTTGTATTAGTTATTATTGTTATTTCTAAGAATTATTTTAAGGCTACGTGGTAATCAGTCTTTGATAAGCTTGAAGTGAATAAATAAGTAAATCTCTGTAAAGCTGGATAATTATACTTTTTTTGCCCATGATATCTACCACTTAAGTATTCAGCGATAATTTACGATAAGAGTGCACACGAAAAGTAATAAATTATAGATTTGTCATCTTAATTTAATATTAATCAAACAAAAAATGAGGTATGCAGCAGACTTCTGCTCACAATTCACATTGAAAGAATTCACCTTTAAATTAAATCTCACTTATCATAATTTTCCGAAGAATAACGATAAATGAAAAACGATAAGTTTTCGTTTTATGTCAAGTTTTTATTGCTATGTATTTTTCGTAAATGTTTTATTCATTTTGAGACTAGGGTCACCATTCTTGTTAACGAATTCAACTTTGTTTTCTAGAACTGGGTTGGTCTTCTTACGCAGGTATGTACATAGGTACTTTGATGACCATGAAATTTTCCATTAGTTTAAGTCTGATAGCTTTTATACAAATTTACAATAGAAACTTTTCCCGCTTCAAAGCGATATAAGTAATTTTCCTACGAATTGTATCATTTTTTACAAAACAGTTCGGTCAGCTTAAGATTAAAGAAAACATTTTAAATTACGTGAAAGCTTAATTCCTGATCATCACTGCTACGTCAGAGACACGAACTTGAAATTTGGAATGAAGGTCAATGAAATATATGTATGTAATGCCGCGTCGCAACGAGGGAGAACAATTTTGTTCATACAATTGTTCTTACATCGAAATACCAGTAATATCAAGCTTTTCAACAATAATTTTCCTGTAACACAGACAACAGACCAAGGTGAAAAAAAAGAAGAAAAAAACTGCACCAATTAAGTCAATGATTGGCAGGTGGATAAAAGTCACTTTTTAAGGCATAATTCCCAAGATAATTATATAACTTCATGGACATAATTTGAGTAATTTCAACGAAGCCTTTTCTTTTATTTGTTTGTTCTCACATCTGAAATTGTGTCGCATTGTGTCGCATTGTGTCGCTTAATTAACAACGTAAAGCACACGAACAGAAAATCCACAACCTAGAAGGTGCCTCGTATAAATTCAATCTGGCTTACGTTATTGACATTGGCACTTGGCATCGGACAGTAAAGCGGATTTCTTTGAAATACTTATTGCGTCAAGATCATTCTAAGGGGGAGTATCGGTTACGGTTGTAGTGAACGCAATTATTACTTCTACATAATTGCGATCAGTAGGTATTTTCTATTTACATTATTTCTTCGTTGGGACATAGAAATTTTCTTTTAAGATATGGAAATATAATACGTGACTATCGGCGTTATTTAATAATCTTTTGGTCGTGACTAACCGCATGGAAAAAAAAATTAGATATATCATAAAGAAATTAACAACTTTGATTACAGGTACAGAGATGTGCAAATTATTAGCAATTTCAAACTTTTAAGTTACATTTTTTCTATAAAACTATTTTATTGACGCCCTGTTTACAATTTTTATTAATTATTTAGTATGATATGGGTGCTTGGTTCTGCCTGAGACAACTTACATCTAGATGTGCAAAACCTTACAAAAACGCGGTCCAACTAAAACGAGCTAATGGCCCTCTAATAATAGAAAGCTCTAAACATTCTTTCTCTCTCTTGCTGTATTATGCCACATAAATTCTTCGCAATGAAAGCTTTCTTTGGTTGAATAAAAAGTTAAAGAGCTTTCAAAAAGTGTTCCGGGTTTATATGGAGTTTTGCACATCTAGTTGTAAGTTGTCTCAGGTTCTGAATTTATCATTTGTATATGGCCTGGCATGACGCGCTTGAGAGTTTACAATTTCTCACGATATCTTCATATCTGTACCATATTAGGATATGTTCAGCTATGAGGTCAGTCAGAGTGGCGGATCCAGGGGGGGTTTTAGAGGTCATGACCCCCCCCCCCCCAATTTGAAGAAAAAATATTTAATTAATTGAGTTATTTGAAAAAATATATTTTTTATTTTATTATTTTTTTTATTTATATAATTCAACTTCAAAAATATTTTTTATTCCAAAACTTAAAAAAATAAAAATTTATTTCAATGATTACTATTGTATGCATGCGATGTATGTGTACAGATTTTTCTCAGAATTTGAGTTTCGGACCCCAGCTTTGGGTGATCCAAAAGAACCACGAAACAGACTCCCTCACTACCACATCAGAACTCTAGCTTAGTCCTAACTCTTAACATTCTAAAATATTTGCAGCGTTCTTATGTAAAACCACTGACATTTAAAATATGGACTGACTACATTCATAGAAATACACTGCAGAAAGTGGGCTCATTTATATATAGCGTTCTCTTTCGGTCTAAGCACCAACTACCAACTCACACGTCACATAGAAAAAAGACCTAACTCAAAATTTGTCGTTTTTGAGTTAATTACAACATGAAATTGGCATATTTCTATTTGATTGTTTTTACCGCTAGATAGCGATAGGGTCATTTTTCTTTTACTTAAGAACAGAGATATTCTTCATAGAACAGTGGCACTTTTTGAGTTTTACGATCTTCATTACAAACGTAAATATGTTTTCGACATTTTAACAGAATTATTTTAAATTGTGTCAATTTTCCACAAAACGGCATTTATTTTTTACAAATTTTATTTTGAGTTGTGCCACTTAAAAAAAACTTGAAAAAATATTTATTTAGCAACAAAAAAAAAGCGACACAACTTAAGGCATCCGGGATTAACAGCTAACCTCGCCAATTGCGGTAACAAAAACTTAAAAATTCTTTCTTCAGAAATAAATTTACTAACAAATAGTTCAGACTATTTTTAGCAAACAATTACTACGTTAAGCTAGAATTAATTCTATGTACAGAGTGTTTCGTTTTTCGCTCTCCTGAAAAGTTGCATTTTTTGATTTGGGTCAATTTTCTATGTGACGTGCGAACTGAGAAAAGACTGTAAACAACAAATAAATAAGTGGGTTCATCGAAATAAATGTTTTTAAATTAATTATTTGGGTTAATAGAAATTCGAGTGGTTTCACTTTTCAATTTCCGCCAATGGATTTTTCAATGTTGGCACCGACGTAAGAACTATTTTTGACACACAAAATTGTACCCTTAGGAAATAGCATATCGAGCAGTCCATATTATATATGCCAGTGTGTAAAACTGAGAAAATTTTGGTTTGAACGACTCCTGCAGTTTGCACCCTATTCTATTAAAAAAATTAGTTTTTATAAAAAAAAGTATACTAAAAAATTACACATCATCCGCACCGCTTAATGCGGCAAATTTCCTAGTTCCTAGTAGTACTGCGGTGGCTACGCGAAGCGACTTATGGTGTTGGATGTTTTTTTTTTGCTTGATTTAATTTGTAACCCTCCCTAATTTCAATGCTAGAACCGCGCACGCCTGAGGTCAGTCTTGGTTTTGACCCAGCCTTCTTCTTGAGTTTTCTCTTGATAATTTTTCAAAGAGATTCTCAATAAGATTTGCATCTGGACTATCACATGGCCAGGGGACGGCTACAGAAAACTCATTACTAATCTGGCTTTGTGGTATGGTACCCCATTCTGGCATGAAGATAAAATACGCATCACGAAATCAGTCATTATTCTGTTATGGAAACAGAGTCTAGTTTAAAGAACTATTCGGTATTGCTCCTGTTGGATAGTGCCCTCTACAATATAAAATCTTCCATTTCCTTTTGAAAAGATATACCATCATGGATTCATCAGAAAAAAACACAAAAAAACGACCTGTAAGGTAAGAAAAGAGAATAAATCGTTTGTTTGATTTAGACATCTGTACATGTATCCTTCCCGTTCGGGGGCTAAGTTTGGGTATACGGCCACAGTTGCATTTCTGTTTTCCAATATGGATCTCCTCAACTTTTAGTGAAACATTGTTCCTGACTTATTTTTTGTGAAACACAGTGAAACGGTCTTTTAGCAATATCACGTTGGAAATATATGTTTTCTATCAATTGGCACTCAACCAAGACTATTTTTCTTGGTGATAAGTCTGCTGACTTCCCATAACCTCACTTTTCTATATTCACGACATACTCATAGCACAAACGAGAAGTGGGCCAAAAACTCACATGTCTCTCAATGCGTGCAGTTTCTGCAGTCAAAAAGGCATATGTCCATTTTGTTTTTATTTTTATACCCTAGATGAAATCCTTAAGGTATTACTAAGTTTGTCATTCCGTTTGTAACGCATAGAAATAATGCCAGTAGAGCAAAATGGGTTGGACACCCGCGCATAATATTAATTATTTTATTTATTTTGATTTTTGGATGTGCGTTTGTCCGTACGCCCTTCCATTCGTCTGTGGGCATGGTAACTCGAGAACGTGTATACTTAGAGAGCTGAAATTTTGCATACGAGCTTAAAAAAAAAAGTAAAAGTAAGTTCGAAAATGGGACAAATCGGGTAACTCCTTCTTAGGATTGCCATACAAATATTTCGTTTTTTACTATACATATATTTGGACACTGCCCAAGAGCGCGTTAAAATTTTGTACATGTACATTCCCTTAAAATTGTAAATATAATTTCAAAAATGGACTAAATCGAGTAATCCCTTCCTGGTATTGCCATATATAAATTGAGGTTTTTTACGTATGCAGTGAAAATGATCAGTCCTAGACATTTTTATTGTACTGAAAAGCTCTTCACAATATGAAATCCTATAAAATTAGTTATATAATGATTTTTACTGTCCCGATGAATCCTTTCTGAAATATATGCGAAAAACCATTTCAAAAATTAAATTTGCACAAATGGGTCACCATACGAAATTACATATTAGCAATCATCTAGGATATCGTAAGAATTGGTCTGAGACCAATTCTAGCTTTTTTACTTGTTTTCTCCTGGTATATTTCACATTTTTCTATGTTCTTAACATGTCGGGAAGGAGGACACCAAAAGTAGCTCAAACTATTAAAATCGTATAGTGGGACAATTTCGAAAGTCCATAGATTTATACAATTTTATCGTTTTCTATAAATTCTTAGGAATGGGATATATGACCTGTTCGCCCTCTTCTCAAATATTCTAAGCTAAATATTTATTATGATCTATAAAAGGTTAATTTCTCATTAAAAGCACTTAAAATGATTACACTTAATTAAAAAAAATAATACTCAATCCATACAGAATAAAGTTACTCAGGAACATCCCGTTTTTTCCCCACAGATCCCATAACTTTTCCCGGGGGGGATAAACAGGAAATGTTCTGTATGTATGTACATAGGATTTTACTTTCAGGAGTGATTATAGAAATTTCCCATAACTTGTTGCCTGGGACTACTCTATATGGGAATATTCTAAATATTTTGCTGAAAAATAAGTACGGGATATTCAGGACAATTTTGGGATAATCATGGGAAAGTAGTTTTTCCCCCATCTACACCTTTTTCGAATGTAATTCAGATTGATGAATTGTAATCCAGAAAGTACCAATTGTAATTCAGAAAAAAGAAAATATTTATTAAATGTTTATTTTTATTTTATTATCTGTAATATAATAATTATTTTTAAATATAAATCAACAACCCGATTGTGGCATGTCGTTCATTGGCAAAGCTGTAGATTGGGGTACTGCACAGTGTTGGATAGCACGAGCACAATCACCTCCGACTATGGTGTTCTTTGCGTTATCTATAATTTCCTCCAAGTAGACCAATCTCTGTTTTATAACGCCAGACCCTGCAACGTTTCGAGCACGAATGTTGCTTTTGGCATCGGATTTCACCGTAGACCAAATATTCTCAATGGGATTTTGCATTGGAGTGTAGGGTCCTAGCCGCAACAGAGATGTGTCGTCCCATTAATTATTGTTTCTAGCCTTGAATGGGAAGGTGCGTTGTGTGCAACAATCACTAAATCTGCCAGTTTATTTCCCATATCTTGCCATTGTTGTATTAATCTTCTTATCCAATCATTTGCAAACTGTGCATTAAATGAATCTCTTTTGCGTTCCATAGATATAACTCCTGTACTAGAAATTGCTCCAATCAATTGTACATATGTTAGGACCTCTTGATGCTGGAAGGTTTTGAACTACTCTATGACCAGCTCTTGCAAGGCCTCTTGTTCGACGGCAAAACAAATTAAAATTAGTTTCATCCATCCAAACAATTTGTTTCCCCTGGTGTATGTAGCGGTTCAAAGATTGGACTCGTTTTCTTTTATTTACTTCAGAATTCATTTTAACAGACTCCTCAATGTGCACTTTTTTTTTGTAGTGAAGAGTCTGCCTTCTAAGTAGTTGGTTGACAGTTGACACAGATACCAATTTGCGGAAATTGTTCATAATTTTTCTTTTAATAGCTTCAATGTTACGCTACAGTCTTCTTCTTTCTACCCATGAAACCATCAAATCAGTAAGAATTTTTGGTTTTATGACTCCTTTTGGCAACATTTTGTCACGCCCAGATTGGATCCAGTGATATGCGGTTTTGAACTTGATCCTCCAGCGTTGCAGCCAAACCCAGCTAGCATTTATCAGGACAGGAATGTGTCCCGATCACTTACTTCATCCCTATCCAAATCGCCGACTACTTAGTATTTATATGCCGAGGAACATCGCAGTAATGTCTACAATGGCTACATGTCCCGAACGTGTATACTTGATACTGGCAGACTCATGTCGTGCGATGTTCCTGTTCATAAAGTTCGGACCTTAATTCCTAAGGAGATTTTTGTGTTGATATTCTTTATAGTTTTTGTATGTTTTGACTTTGACAGTTTTAGATTATGAGTATATTGCTGCATTCCTTTTCTCGTTCTGAATGAATCTGTATGAATCGACAGAACGATGTCATAATTTAATTCTGTGCTCATAGAAAAGGAACGAAACAGAACCATTTCAAGTGTTTGACATTTCTTCCATTTGATAAAAGCAAGTATTAATTCGTAAAAATTGTTGTTTATGAAAATTAAAGCTATTTTCCAACAAAGGCAACTTAAACTCAACTAATACCACTTCGTCCAAATTGTAAACAACACATTCACGAATGCAAATTAAAATCGTTCTGCTTGAATCCGGGATAAACTCAGGTGCATTCAGAACGACTCGTAGTCCGAAAAAAGCGATGACAGATTGAAAGTAAATCGTTCGGCCCGAGAAAAAGAACGACATGGATTAAAAAAATTCATTCTGAACGAGAAAAGGAACGCAGCATATGTGAACAAACTTGAACTTGTGTTTATAGAAATAAATTCTAGATATGGTAGAATGAAATTAATGTAAGATTCATTTTTCATAGTTATATTTCTGACTGCCTCTTAGTTTCGCAGAATAAAATGTTTGTTGAAATGTCGTACGATAGTTCGAAAAATTAGAAAGCGCTTTTGAAACAAGCCCAATTTATTAAATTAAAGAAAAAACAATTTTTTTAACAATTTATTTTTTCATGGCTTGTGCACACTTAAACTAATTTACAAGAGAGTCTTCACCTGAAATATGACAAAATAATTCGGTTTAATTTGATTTCCATGCAATTATTAATATGATATAAAGGTTTTGTTTTTAGGTTAATATAATTATTTCATAAAGCGGCCATTTTCCCAAAGTAATCAGCCAAAGTGGCAATACCAATCTGGCTAGAAATCCCCGATTATGTAAATAGGTGGCAGTCAGTATGAAGCGACAACAATTTGTCGACTTCAAAGTTCCAGCCATCTTAATAAAAGGCAATTCCTCTAATGCCGCCAGTTTGCTCAATTTCTATGTTTCTGTCTCCATAAACATGTCAACGGCACGCAGTAAAATGCGATGCCGTCCTACCATATGAAGAAATATACTTACGTTTTTCTTTCGTATGTCTGCTATAAGTTTTATGACAACGTCGAGTGAATTGTTCGCTCGTCAGCTGATAATACCTCAGATCATATGGCAAGAAGTGAAAAAGCTAGAACTGGTCTAAAAGACCAATTCTTACGATACCCTAGATGAATGCACGTATGAAACTTCGTATGGTCACCTATTTGAGCAATTTTGATTTTTTGCATTGGTTTCTCGCATATATTTGTAGAACGGCTCGTCGGACAAAAAATGATTATAATCAATTTTATAGGATTTCTTATTCTGAAGAAGTTTTTGGTACAATACAAATGTCTAGGACTGATCGTTTTCAAAGTATATGTAAAAAACCAAAAATTTTATATGGCAACACCAAGAAGGGGTTGCCCGATTTAGTTCATTTTTGAAATTTTATTTGCTATTAGCATGAAAACGCAATGTAATAAATTTCAGCTTTCTATGTCGACGTGTTCTCAGGTAGTGTCCAAATATATCGTGGAAAACGAAATTATTGTATGGCAACCCCACGAAGGAGTTGCCCGATTTGTCTCATTTTCGAACTTAATTGTACTGTTTTTTTTTAATGTCCGTGTACAAAATTTCAGCTTTCTAAGTGAACGCGTTCTCGAGTTATCGTGCGTACGGACGGACGTACGGACGGACGGACAGACGGACATCCAAAAATCAAAATAACTTTTAATTTTATGCGGGGGTGTCCAATCCATTTTGCTCTACCATCATTATTTCTGTGCGTTACAAACGGAATGGCAAACTTAGTATACCCTATAGATTTCATCTAGGGTATAAAAATCACAGGCTATGGGCCAACCCACACATTTCAGGCCGAAGAGGGAGGATTTTCCCCCTTGTGCCTAGACGTATCAGCACATTAATGTTGCCCCGTGGTAGTTCCTTATATGATTACCGAAATTTATTGTGTGCTTGCTCATTTAAGTTACAGTTTTTGATATAAACAACAACTGTATGACAAATTCACCACAAATTCATCACCTCAAATAGTAGTTAAAAAACTGTACAGCCGGTCCAATCAGAAATTTCGCAATTTTAAAATGGCCGAATCAATTTCCTTTCAGTACCATTGGTGTGCTGTCCGTCCGTCTTTCCGATCGAAACTTGGCATTTCGGAATTTTTTCCTACCCCCGAATGCCTCTCACCCGTAAAAAGTGAGGCGTATGAGCACTAGCTAGGCGAAAGAAAAACTTAAGCATTTTTCTTCATCTAATAGAACCGCATCGATGTGCTTGTTTAGGTATGGAAGTAGTAGTAATAATGACATTTTCAAAGCGGGCACATAATTTAATGGTTAAAGCTTCGATATCGAAATCTTGTCTTTTAATTATCACGACCATCCGCCATGAAAATACTTTGGAACAGTTGACATCTGTCATCGCCTTTGGTTCCGACATATATCTACATTAAAGAGTCCGCCAATTTTTGGCGGCATAAATTCGTAGCTGCAATTTCAAAATCCCAATTGTTTTCTTCTTATTATTTTGCTAACTGGCTGGGATTTTAAAACGATAATTTTTGTTCTTGCCACGTTCCATAAAAACTTTGAAACCATTCTAAGAAAGTGGCGATATTTATATGTGATAAATGTTAGTTGTTGCCATGTTTCAGTTGCCATAAAATGTTTCTTTAAGATTACAAAATTTTGATGGAGCAAAGATTGTTCCTGCTACGTTCAGGACTTTCAAAAATGCTACCACAAAATTACGGATATATTGAAGTGCCAAGGTTTGTCCCAGCCACGATCCAGAAGCATACGAAAACAACATGTATGTGACAGGAACTTATATGTGGATGATATTAGCGGCAATATCACTGGCAGCCATATAGTTTAAAGAGGCTGACCATTTATTCACAAGTTCCAACGATTTAAATGCTAGCTGGGAAGCTATCCAGTCATCACCTCTGTTCGGACAATTTACTAACCTTTCACAATATTTTTCAGTATTTTTATTGTACATTTACCTTTCAATGGCGGCAGTTGCAGTCGTAAGAACTCTGCAAATAGAACAAGTACTATCTGGAACATCGATTATATTGCGCGTATTTTGTATGAAATATATGTAGACATGGTAGCAGTCGAATTATTGGATTCCTTGCCATTATAACTTAGCAAATTGAGCAATTGTCCTTAAGTTCAATGTTTTCGAAATATTAATTATTTGTGTTAGCTTCTTGAAAAATTAATTCAGATGTTTGAAATGTCAAAATGTGTTCACGGGTTACTACAACCATATGTATAGTTAAGAATTTTTGAGTACAGTTAACAGGATGTATGTTTAATAAAATATACAGGGTGTCCCAGGCGTACCGCATTTCCTTTATACCCCGGATTCCTCACTCAATTTCGAGAAATAAATTGTATGGGAGGAGAGCCAGAAAATGCACGGTGTGGGCGGTTTGGGGGGTTTACTATTTTTAGTACTGTTTCCACTTTACACCCTGTAAATTACTTGATATATACCCTAAAATCGTCTATGCTTTGCAATGAATGCACAACCAGCCCTACTGTCTCTTCAATCTTAAGTTGTAGTACGTCAAAATCCAAAATTTGGAAAAAAGTCCTATTTTTTTTCAAATTTTAACGATTTTTCCGCCAAAATGTACGATAACTATACAGTTTATTTACATGATTTAGAAACCCCCGAATGTTACCTTTAATTTAACTGTGCACATGTACCTACCTAAATGCTACAGTTTTTTAGATATTCCTGTTTTTATGATGCAGAATTTCATTAATTTTGCTAATAACAATAAATATCGCGCCTAACTTTATGCAATTCCACGCAAATTCGCAAAATTCATGAAATTATGAATCATAGAAAGTGGAATATTGCAAAAACGGTTGCATTTATGTAGGTACATGTGCATAGTCAAATTAAAGGTAAAATTCCGGGATTTCTATTTCATGTAAATAAACTGTATAATTATCATGCATTTTGGCGGAAAAATCGTTAAAATTTGAAAAAAATTGAATTTTTTTCCTCCAATTTTCTGACTTTGACGTCCTACAACTTAAGATTGATGATGACAGTAGGACTGGTTGGGCATTCATTGCAAAGCATTGACGGTTTGCTATCACCTGAGATAAATTTCGCCTTGATAGGGTGTATATCAAGTAATTTACAGGGTGTAAAGTGGAAACAGTACTAAAAATAATAACCCCCCCCCACCCTTCCGCACATATCGTGTATTTTCTGGTTCTCCTCCCATAAAATTTACTTTTCGAAATTGAGTGAGGAATCTGGGGTATAAAGGAAATGCGGTACGTCTGGGACACCGTATATTGGATTTGTATAGCCGCGGTAGTATAGTTGAAATTATCTGACGCTTTCTGAATTACAATTGGAAAAGGTGGAAAATTTATTCTGGTATGTTCTCTGATTCTCGTAGTTCATGTGCGCTAATATGTCGCTTAGTGTACCTCCTTGTATCGTTTTTGGAGACTAAAAACCAAATATGCATTGATAGATGCCATATGAGAACTGCGTTATTTAAGTCAGCTACATGCGTGTAGCTATATTAGAACTCAATTCGCTTCTGCAATTTCTTCTTGTTTTCGAAAAGTTTGTTGGTTACATTTCAGAAGGTGATTTTTTAGTGAGATTTTGGTTTAGATTTTGTGGTAAGAATTCCATTTGCAGGTGTCAACAATTTTGTATTTATGTTTTATGAAAATGCATACACCTCTGGCATATACTTTTCAGTCTTTATTATTATTGGTTTCTTTTTCTATTAATAATATCATAATTTGTTAATTGGGACCGAATGGGATTTCCCACGGACAATTTATATATCCTAACACAACAGAATTTACCCCATTAACATACCACCCCGACACATTTGTGCTGTGTGGGAAGAAGCTTAAATCAATTAATGAATTACACATTAATAGGCTAAAAAAGATACCTGAGAGTCTACATTAGCATGGCTTTCATCTTTGAGGGATAAAATAAAATTTCTCAACCGAAATATTTTAAACAGAGGAGCATACAATCGTAGACAACACATGGAAAGGTCATTGCATTGTAATACAATTTTGCAGCCTAATACCCTAGACAGACTGTCTCTATAATGACTTAATTTTTAATTAAATGGTGTCAAATGTGCAGTGTGTCACACAAATGAAATCCACCAAGATCATTAACAACATTTCAGTTCATTTTCAAATGGACCAAAACTTACACCATTTTGTAAAATTACGTTAATAGTGCCACCTACCGTCATTGAAATGAATTGAATTTATTAGAAAGTGGAAACTTTTCTAGTAAAGTCAGCGCTGACAGCCATCAGGTGATCATAAAATCTTTTTTTTTTTTGCCCCTTTAACAAAGAGAAAGTATTTTTTGCTAAATGCTTTGTAATTACAACAAATACTCGCAAATTTTCTTCATAGCACTTAATTAAATTTTTGATCTCTACAAAGATCATGGTAGAAGAACTGTCAATGACATTTCAAGTCAATAGTCTGACATTTCTTCATTTTCTTGAAATAACTGAATTTCAAATTTAGATATTATGAAATCTAAGAAAACTATGAAAATGTTAAAAAAAAAACCGTCTAATAAATTTGCACACCTTAGCGTAGAGGCGAGGTGAGATGAGGCTAGCTAGACAGTTGAGCGAGGCGAGGTGAATACACATATTGAGGTGTAGTGTTCACAACAAAGCGTTCATTTTCTTGGTGAATTGCGAGGTGAGAGTATAAATTATGTCATCAGATTCTGATAAAAAAAATTTATGTTAGTCAAGCTTATCTCCTATAGCAACATCAAATATTATTTAAATTTTCTTTTTAACAATATAAAATTAATCACTACAAATAACAAGCAATTAGAATTTGGGAAATTCCATCATCCACATATATAGATTCTTTCAGTATATGAGAATTAGTAAAGAACTCTTCAATTATATCCAAGAAAAAATCTATAAGAATATGCCAGGTATCAAAATTAGCGCACTACACCTCGCGAAAAAATGAAAAATTTCATTCTCGAGCGAGATGCCTTGAGGTGTTTCGTCACATCGCGCACTGCCACAGCGTTGTTATGAGAATACTCTTATAGTATAGAGTGCAAAATCATTTTATTTTTTAAACTCTTGAAAGAAAAGCCTCGCTTCGCCTGGCCTCGCCTGGCCTCGCCTCGCCTCGTTGTGCACTTACTAACTGAAATACGGAAAAATTGTAGTGTGAAACTGGAAGCGTCAAAATATGTGACAAAAGTACAACAAAAAATTTAGGTATTCTTTAAAAGGCTTATGACGTTTTTAATTATTAAATGTAAATTTTCCTTTGTGGTAATTAAATTTTAAGTTCTTCAAAGTTTTACATTATGAAAAAATCCAAGAAATACTTTCGTGTTTAATTGCATAACTTGCGCAATCCACCAAAGTAGTTTATCGAAGAAAAGCTGCAAAAATGCAGCATCTTGCAACAATTATTTCGAAAAAACCCACAAAAATTAGTATAAAAAACTGGTTATTTTAGAACAGTTTTCAATATAATTTTAATATTGGTTTTTACTAAGTACTTATCAATATTTACATATATTGCCTAAATTTTAAGGAGCTGATTAAAATTAATAATGGAATTACCTGATGGCATACAAAAGAGTACATTCTCTACTAGTCAAGGCATAATTTTTTAATAAACTGATGGGGAAACTGATCCATTTACTTTGTCTTCTGATTATGAGACAAATTTAGTCTTACCGCAAACATTCTAACAAACAGCGTACTACTTCCGCCAATTATATTTATTTAAAGTCTAGCTGAAGGGAATTATGATGGAAATGCACTTCTATTGGTCTTTTATATGAATGCGCCAGATCAAGTAAAATCAATTAAGCCAATTCTCCCAGTTACAGCGCTCAGTATTTTATAAAAACTTACTTTTCACACGATTAAACCTTTTTTTTTAGAATAAGAGGTTTTAATTGGACTATAGTTCATAAAGTAATTGTTACCCTCTTATTTATTAGGAATTGGATGGACATGAACTTTCAAAAAAAAATCATCCTTTTCAGTAATATGATTGTAATACATAGTTTGCCCAGGGTCTTACAGATTTATACAAATTGAGTTCCCTAAGCATTGTAAAAACCCCTTGCATTCGAAAATAGATTGGATTTAATGAGAAATTGTATATTACTTTTAAAGAATTTTAAACTTGAGTTTTTGCATTAGGAATTTTTTTTTTAAATGTCCGAGAGTGAAATGCCTATTTCAAAATAACTTGTCTGTTATAAATTGATGGGAGTAGGTATGTCAGGTATTTCCATTCAGCGGCACGATTATTTAGTGAACAGAAATTAAGGAGATTTTTATTATAAATTTTCAAGTAGGTAACTAAAAGAACGTCTCAAGGAAATTTTTATCCGATTTTCACGACAAGATAGATCAACAGCAATAGGTTGATACCTATTTGCTCTCCAACGTTCGTATCGTATTCGTAGCGTCTTCATTCTGCCCCGATAATTGTTTGTTGTCGGAAGTTTTTAAAACTTCTTTTGACTTTAGTTTATAGTTTCATTTCACGATTGTTTGAATTTAAATCATTACTTTTCTTGTCTCAGAATTCAAATTGTTCTTTTTTTTTTTTAGACTAATAGTGGGAAAACTTTTTGCTCCTTCAAGCTAAATGTCATTTATCTGACTTTAGCCTCAGTAGTTTTTACATTTATATCTTACGATATGCAGCGCTCCTAATGAATTATTAACTAATGGCTCATTAGGCGCCAAAGATTCATTAGGCAACTGCAGACACACTTCCATTTCTTTAACTATGTTATACTGCCAAACTACTTTTGACATACGAATCGACGCGATAGTTTTTTTTTATGTCAGGGAGACGAAAGATCTCAGACACGGAGGCCAAGGCGGCCCATTGTACTAACTTGCTAGAGCATCTTCTCACCAAAACCTTTCTATCCTCTTAATGAAGCGCATCATGTCTAGGTGAAGTAAGTTCTTCAGCTCATCCACAGATAGGAGGGCAGACCCAAGTATATCAGCCTACTCCGGGAAAATGCCGAACAAGCACACCAAAAGTGTTCGGTTGTCTCAGGCTCTCCTTCCAGGCAGGACAGACATTCAGCATGGCTGTGGACAACTCCCTTCCTTGTTAGATGAGAGTGATGCGAGCTGTGGCCAATCACAGTTCTGCATTGTTTACTTCCGAGCGCCAAGAGAAAGTCAAGGAAATTCTTATTAGGTCCATCAAGGAAAAGTTTTGTACACTTGCAAGTGCTCAGGTTCGTCCATCGCTGCTAATGTTTCATGCAAACATCCATTTTGATGAGAGACCTGATCACCGAGGAGGCAAAGTTTTTATTTATTTTATTTTTGAATGAAAAAACGTTATTATTCCGTTAAGCTTAAGAAAAGCCCAGACTCTGTCTGTAACGCGTTCGAATCGCAGAATGCTGTTTTTTTTAATGAAAAAAGTAAAAACAAAAGTATTAAATAAAATAAAAAAAGTAAAAATTTACAAACTTAAGAGAGAATCCCGTTTTTAGAATGGACAACATTAGCCAGTTAAAAATTAATTGGATAAAATAGTTGATGCTGATGCTTTGCATTTCTTCTTCTTATTTTCCAGGTTTATATTATATTACAGAATACGTTCAGTCTTAGTACATTTTTTGTCATTAGTACTCTAATGAGTGTACATCATTATGATCTGATTTTGGAGACATAATTATGAATACTATGTGACACACGGCATCTTAATGAATAATAAGTGCTAATGACTCATTAAATCGGGCATACAGCTATAGCGCTAAGTTAATTTTAAACTCTATGATGAAACTATGGGGAGTATACTGAGTTTGTCATTCCGTTTGTAACGCATAGAAATAATGCTGGTACAGCTTAATGAACTGGACACCCACGCGTAATATTAAAAGTTATTAATCTCCATCTTTCCGTCCTCTCGATAACTTGAGAACGCCATCATTTAAAGAGCTGAAATCTTGTACACGGTCTTTTTAAGAAAAACGTAGGTTTTAGTTCGAAAATGAGAGAAATTTGGGTAACTCCTTCGTAGGGCTGCCATTCAAAATACAATTTCAAAAATGGATTACCATACAAAAATTTAGGTTTCTTACATTGATGAGGGTCAGTCCTACACGTTTTTATTATACTGAGATCCTATGAAATTGGTTATAATCTTTTTTACTGTCCGACGTATCGTTTTAGTTTTTGTGCGGGGCATTTGCGGTAAAAATATTCTTTTTTGCTTTATCTTGAAATAATTCACATATTTAATTTATATAAATCTTTGCTTCTATTAACAAATAAAATTTATTAAAAACACTTTAAAAATTAATAATTTTTGTAAATAAAATGCACTAAAAAGTAAAAAATAATTTTTTTCTTTCTCAGTGATAAACACAAGAAAAATTTCATTCCAATATAAGAAATGCTACAACTCAGATTAAATCTTAAAAGTTTGGGCATCCATAACTACCACATGAGACTTATTAGCTCATGTGGTAGTTATGGAATGGAAGTGAAAGTATTAAAATTGTAACGAAGTTTTTTTTTTATTCTTCTCCATAGTTCCCTTTTAAAGTAATAAACTTGTTCCAGCGATCTTCCAACATTTTTATGCCTTTCGAATAATACTCGGCGCTCAAACCCTCAAAATAAGCGTTTGTTGGAACTATTACTTCATCATTTTTGAATAAAGCTTTTGTCCCTGTAGCCATCGTTTCAAATTAGGAAACAAAAAATAATCGCTCGGAGCTAGATCTGGAGAATATGGTGGATGCGGAAGCAATTCCCATCGTAATTCATCCAATTTTGTCATTGCCTTCATTGATGTGTGTAGTGGTGCATTGCCCTGGAGAAATAGAACTTTCTTTTTCGCTAAGTGACGCCTATTTTGTTGTTCAACCGGTCCAGTAATGACGCATAGTATTCGCCTGTTATTGTTCTTACTTTTTCAAGATAATCAATGAAAATGATACCATGTGTATCAAAAAAAAACAATGCTAACCAGAACCTTTCCAACCGCTTGTTGCGTCTTTGCTCGTTTTGAGCAACTTTCACCAGGTTCCAGCCACTCAGCTGATTGTATAGTGGATTTTGTTGTGTAGTAGTGTATTCATGTTTCGTCTATCGTTATGAATCGGCGGAATAATTCATTTGGGTTACGCCAAAACATCGCCAAATTGCTCCCGGAATCATCAATACGATGTTGTTTTTGGTCGATTGTGAGAATGCGCGGCACCCACCGCTTACATAGCTTTTTCATTTGTAAATGTTTATGAAAAATTTTGCCTAGACGCTCTTTTGACATGCCCATGGCCACAGCTATGTCACTTATTTTCACTTTGCGGTTATCACTTTGCGGTTATCCATAACCATACGGTGAAGTTGTCACCTCAATCGGACGTCCCGAACGTACAGCATCTTCAGTTCTCGTACGAACACGTTTGAATACATTATACTAATGGTATACGATTTTTTTCGACGGAGCAGGTATCCCCAAAGTTTAATTAAGATCATCGATAATTTCTTGAGGTTTTAAGCCTTTCAAATACTGATATTTTATCACTGCACGAATTTCGTTTTTCTCCATTTTTTTACAATGCAAAAGTAGCGTCACTCAACCGACAATAACTAACGAAGCAGCAGTCGAAATGTCATAATATTTGGCAGTGAGGCTTAAAGAAATAAATTTGTCAACCATATGACTGATTTTGGTATACGGTGCCATCTAGTATCCGATTCCGGAAACTTATCAGCCCATGTGGTATAATCACACATGTCACGTCCAAACTTCTAAGATTTGATCTTATTTTGCAACGAAATTCTTCTGTTGTATAACACTGAGAAAGAAAAACATATTTTTTACTTTTTAGTGAATTTATTTACGAAAGTTATTTATTTTAAAAGTTTTTTAATATATTTTATTGTCTACTTCTAAGTCATAAATTCTATTCACTCTCTCGACTCCTAAATCTCGACTCCCAAGTCTCGACTCTCGAAACTCGATCCTCGAATTTCGACTCATATCACACACGGCCCAAATTAGATAGCCCCAGAGGGTTACTATCCCAAACAAACCGTAAGAAAATTTTATCCCATCACTCATTCTAAATCAAAAAACCCCAAAATCCATCCACGTTTTCTACCCTAAAACGCTTTCGTCCCGAATGGCACTCTCAGGTGTTCAGGCGCTCAGACACAAAGTTTTTTAGTCGGGGGTTTGGAATGACAAGTTGTACAAAAAATTATAAAATTTTAAACTTAAAAATGACTTAGCCATAGCCCACACAGGGGAAGATATTGCCACTTTTTACGGGTGAGAAGTATTCGGGGGTAGGAAAAAATCCATGCTACCAAATTTCGATCGGGAGTACGGGCAGCATACCAATACTACAGCAAGCCGGCCATTTTGAAATTGCGAAATTTGTGAAATTTCTCATCGGACGGCTGTACAGATGTTTATTTGCGATTTGAGGTGATAATATAATAATTTAATAATCATTACGTGTTGTAAATTTGTGATGCAGTTATTGTTAATATCGAAAACTGTGACTTAATTGAACACGCACACAATTAATTTCGGCAATCTTATAAGGAACTACGCGAACCAACATTATTTGTTATGATACGTCAAAGCCAAGTTCTCGTGTCTGTGTTGTGCCTAAAGGCCGTGACACATTAAAAGAAGAAAGCAGCGACAGAAGCAGAGGCAGAAGCAGAAATTTTACATTTCTGCTTTGCCAACCACATTGAAAGCAGAAGCAGAAAACAGATACTTGTCAACTACAAATGTCAGGTGTTATAATTTTCAAGAGTTTAATGTTAATTTGTTATATCTAACAAAATTAATTATTTTGTCCTCCATAGAAATTTTGTTTTTCTAGCATCAACCTCTTTGACAATTTTAAAAAGAAAGGACGCCAACAATGAAATACAAATTTTAGCTCTCTTTATATTGGCAGTACTGAGCAGAAGCAGCATTTTTTAGATTTGATCAACTTTCAAGTTCTGCTTCTGCTTTCAATTTGTTAGTGCTCGAACAGTTGCATGGTTTCAGAAAAAATTCTGCTTCTGTCGCTGCTTTCTGCTTTTAATGTGTCACGGCCTTAAGTTACGGTGACAGAAAATTATAAAAACTTCAACACTTGATAAAGTTTCAACCACTAAATCATGTGGCCGCTCAGAAAATGGCTGAAACCAACACATGGGTGTGGTTCTACTACATACTCCTCACAGCCTATCGTTTTTGTTATATGCAATAAGGTCAAAGATAACCGAGTATTAAGAAGATAGGACACAGCCGAACAAAATTGTTAATTTTTCGCGTTTTTTAGACCGAAACAGGTAATGACGTCTTTTCCATGATTGGGGACGAAAAGAACTTGGCTATGCAGTATTGTAGTGCAACTGAGACAACGAGTTAAAAATAAAAATCGAGAGAACATAGGATTACCCGAACGACAAAATCTTCTTGAATACCTTCAAAATCCTTTCAAACTATTCATAATAATGTTCATCAGGTCACACTACCTCTATTTATTTTGTCAAGATGCTGAAAGGAGATGTAAAATTCCTCTCAAATAAAATTCATTTTTCCTGAAAATATCAGAGAATCCAGCATGAGTTTCTCCCATTTAAACTTTTCAGAGCAAAACGAATGTAAACAAAAGCACGTGCTGCTCAAATATCATAGGATCACAGCAACAGCATGTGTCAATTACAGCAACAACATATGATTAAACTCTGACAAGATTTCATGAAAACCGGTTTTCTCAAAAGCGCGGGAATATTTTATGAAAGGTCCATTTGAGCCCCACGTGTAAGAACGATTAGCGTACAGAAAACCGTGTCTGGCTCCGCTTGTGTATGGTTCATTGAGAAATCAGCTTAAAATTTGGGGTTAAAAAAAAATTAATTTTGAAGACCCAAAGGGGCTGATTTAGGGTAATTTCCCCGGGCCTATTTGAAGACCCAGTCCGCCCCTGGAAGAGTGACATATACATCAGCACCTCCGCCACTCTCCTTATATCTTCTATTCCTCCCTGGCATGCTGTCTTTGCATCATACGAACACCCTGAGCTTGGCTTAATAATGTGTTAGGACATGCGCTTTTCGTTTAATTATCACAAAATTGGTTTTTCTTTAAAGAGTCAATTCTAAAAATAGAATAGGGGAATCCCCAAACCATAAAAGAAAAGTTCGGACCCTTCAACGGATTCTTGTATAGGAAGTTACTTAAAAGTTAGTATTGACAGTCAAGTAAAGGACCATAAGGAGCCTCACTGAAATAACCCTAGTCAGACGGATCAGACAGAATGAGCCTGTTTGGATGAGTCAGCATGCTGCCTCCGCCACACAAAACTTGTCGGTAGGATGATTGTTTTGGTGGTAGGAATGAAGTGCAACCTAAGATTCCAAGGCAGATATTTTTATTGGCTATTATGAGTCATGTGAACATGCCAGTATCAAGTATTGCAGTGTGTAGCTGTTAGTTTACATAATTCGTCATGTTGACTGTAAAGCAGCAAGTTGACTGATGTAATTATGAACAGCATTTTGAGGTACTTCAAAGCGCGTGCAAAAAGTTTAAGGACCTCGTCCTATTTTTTTCAAAATCGTATTTCAAAAACTACAACAATTTTTTTATTCGACTAATAAAAACGAAAAAATTAAATTTTGTTTTTAACATTTTTCTTTCTAGGGTCTGGCATTTACAATTACAGAACGTCAACTCTTGGGAATACATGGGCTCTTACCTGCAGTTGTTAAATCAGAGGAGGAGCAGATAGATCATTGCATTACTCTTCTAGACAAAAGAGAAAATGATTTGGACAAATATATGTATCTAACTGGACTTGCTGAGCGGAATGAACGACTTTTCTACAATGTTTTAGCTTCCGATATAGCCAAATGCATGCCCATTGTATATACACCTACTGTTGGGCTGGCATGTCAGATGTACAGTATGATATTTGAGTATAACAGAGGCTTGTTTATTACAATAAAGGATAAAGGTCATGTCTATGATGTTCTTAAGGTGAACAGTTTTCAGTGTCACATATTATTAACACCTTTCTAATCAAATTATATTTCTAGAATTGGCCGGAAACAAATATTCGCGCAATTGTAGTTACAGATGGTGAAAGGATTCTAGGTTTGGGAGATCTTGGAGCTAATGGAATGGGAATTCCGGTGGGAAAGTTAGCACTATATACAGCTTTGGCTGGAATAAAACCACATCAGTGTCTTCCTATAACATTAGATGTTGGAACTAATACCCAGTCTATTTTGGATGATCCTTTCTACATTGGATTGAGACAGAAACGTATTACTGGGCAGGAATATGATGATTTCATTGATGAATTTATGACTGCTGTTGTGAAACGCTTTGGTCAAAATTGCTTAATACAATTCGAAGATTTTGGCAATGCAAATGCCTTCAGACTTATTGCGAAATACAAAGATTCTTATTGCACATTCAATGATGATATACAGGGGACCGCTTCGGTAGCATTGGCAGGCGTTTTAGCTTCTTTGAGAATTACCAACACAAGTCTTAAGGATAATAAGATTTTATTCCAAGGTGCTGGAGAAGCTGCTTTGGGTATTGCTAAATTATGTGTTATGGCAATTATGAGAGAAGGCTTGTCAGAAGAAGAGGCTAAATTACGTGTTTGGCTTGTTGATAGTAAAGGTAAGCTGATGTAAAAAATTTATTTATGTGATTGTAAAATTATTGGAAGTAGAATTCCTTTTTGTGAATGAGTGTGTTGGAGTAGTATTGTTGGCCAAGGATTGGTAGAGCATCCAGCTATAAATCTTCATTCCTGTTCATAGTAGATTTCGGCAGGTCGGCATGCTTGAATGTTAGACTTACAAGAAATGTATTCACAGAGACCATGACGGTAAGATGAGCAACTTGGCGATAGTAATCACCCTTGTGGCTATCGCACTATCATTGGCGTGCCATTCTGTGAATTTGATTCGGTCACAACCCTTTATTATTTTTCTGTGTCTCATAATAATTTCATCCACGGACAGGTTAGCTGGAATTTAGTAAATAACCAGCCATTTTTGAAAAGGTTAGATGTGACTTGAATAGTCTCCTCTGTAGAGTACTTGAAACTTTTAATGGTGGTCAGGAATTTGTAGGCAGAGATATATGTCCATAGATGCCTTTTATATTTCAAAAATTATCAGACTCAATTATTCCATTACTTGTGGTAATTTTAAGGAGTTGCATCTAACTATATCTAATTGGGTTCCTCATCAGAGAGAAATTTCCTCAGCATCATTTCCTACTCAAACAAAATTTCAAGTGGAAGAACTTAACAACCTAGTAAAGTTTGCCTCCTTATACTAATAGCAAAACATAGCCGAACTCCTATGCAGTGTTCGTAATGACATTGTCGAAGCCATTACGATCAAGGAGTATGTAGACAAGTTCGGTAGGTACTTCTCTTAATTCGCAATTGCAAAGATGATAACGAAGCGTAGACGCTGTCGCCTTATCATCAAGCGTATCAGCCCCTTTTTTAGGAGTTTTTGCATAGATGATGATAATCATGGGGTCAACGCATTCCTCAGAAGATGTTTTTCTTGTTTTTTTCCGTATGGACACTTTTTTTCTTCGTTGCATATTGAAAAAAATTTACAATTTTTCACATTTTACTGAAAATAATTTGAAATCTTTTCGCAGGTTTGATTGTGAAAGATCGTCCAAAAGGTGGTATCAGTGAACATAAGGAGTACTTTGCCCATGAACACATTCCAGTGGATACCCTTCAAGAAGCAATTGAAGTAATCAAACCAACAGTTCTTATTGGTGCAGCTGCTATTGGAGGTGCATTCACTTCGGCTATTCTAGAAATGATGGCAACATACAATGAGACACCTGTGATATTTGCTCTTTCAAATCCAACCAGCAAAGCTGAATGTACTGCAGAACAAGCATATGTTAGCACAAAGGTGAGTTCACAAATAAAATTGTCTTGATGACGGTCTTGATTTACAAAAATAATTTTCTTTTTGCAGGGAAAATGTATTTTCGCTTCCGGGTCACCATTCCCACCATTCGAATATGAAGGGAAAACATTCCATCCAGGGCAAGGAAATAATGCATATATTTTTCCGGGAATTTCTCTTGGAGTTATTTGTGCTGGAATGTTGACTATTCCTGAAGAAATTTTCTTAATGTCTGCAAAGGTACGAGATAATAGCTAAGTGATACTCTACATTATGCTTTATGTTTTATTTTTCTATAGAGATTGGCAAGCATGTGCGCAGATAAGGATTTAGATATGGGCAGTATATATCCACCACTGTCAACAATAACAGAGTGTTCCGTAGAGATAGCAGCCGAAATTATGGACTATGCCTACGAAAATGGTAAGAACTCTAGAAATATTTCGTTCAAACTTGCTTAATTTCTATTTCATAGGACTTGCAAGTGTTAAACCAGAGCCCATAGACAAAGTTGCATTCATCAGATCGCAGATGTACGAGCTATCATATCCATCACCCATTCCTGCAGTTTACGATTAGTGAATGGTTGTTTTTCTCTTGCCTTTAGTTTAGCCAAAACCGCAACTTTTCTATGTGAAGTAACTGTTCTGTTCGTTTTGTTATAATACTCCTGGCTGGGTATCTTTGTTATGTATTTATATAGAGAGCGAGAGCCGTTTTATTTATTTTTGTATCTTAGGATATTTAATAAAAAGATAATAATATCTATTTAAAAATGTCATAATTAAGATTTTTTGGTTTTGGTCGATCGATAGTTCGACAGGACAATAAAGTATTAAATTTCCGCACACACTCAAATTATGCTTATAATGCAAAATCCTTTTTGCTTGATTTTTTTTTAATTTTTAAAGCATGGTTGTGATGGTTTATATGTAATATATCGTCCATGCAGCCATCTAGTAATTAAGTTGATAAAGCTTTTGTAAGAATACACCGATAATATTTTTGTGTAACATCAACAAGGAGATAATGTTTCGGCTCCTGTCTACATATAAGTTTAAATGAAACCGGGCTTCACTTAAATGAAACGATTTTCAGTTAAACAAAACCTGAATTTGTTTATAATAGCTGCAAGGAATGCACTGATACTAAGAGAGTCAGGCTGCTGGATATCCGCACCGCAGATCTTGGTCACAGCATAACACTAAAGAGCTGTCCTATGTACTGGGGGAGGAAGCACGGACTACATTGCCCACTGCATTAATTTCGAAATTGGATTTTGGTACTCTATACGGTTATGCTTTTGTTAGTCTCGTGCAGTATCACCGACGATATGTGTCCTCACAAATATAGGAGTGAGAGTCGTGATATACTCGGTATTCCGTAACATTCAAGAATCATACCGCCTACCACTGTACTGTATAAATAACGGTCAGGCCTTAAATTCGAGCACCATCAGCTCATGCCTAGTCTAGCATTGTTCAGCGAGCTCTGGTGACTTGATGCCAATCACAAATGTATTCTCTGCTGGACGCCTGTGATACACCAGGGAAGAAGGCTTCAGCTATAAATAATTACTTAGCATAAGAATTCTAGAATCAATGAACACTATCTTAGATTTACAGGCCTACAACTCGGCTAATCGCAGGTTGGAGAACTAAGTACATAGACGCGCGATTTCAAGATAACTATGGCCCAAGATATGACTTAGAAAGACAGAAAATCTGCTAAGGAGGAATCGAAATGAAGTGCGGAACGTCGCTTCCTGGTTGGTAAGGATGCAGAACCAATTCAAGTTTTAAACACTGACTTCTGCAGTAGCTGTATAGATGTAGAGGAGGTTGAGAGCGTTTCATCATCTGCTGTGTGAATACTTCAGCCTTGACAAAGGTAGACGTAATAGGGGGGTGAATATCAGAAAAGAGTTGGGAAGCCTAGTGAAATCCTTTAACCCTTGTAGCTGGTTTTAACATACCGTATCAAATTAGTTATGTTACATACTCTCGAGGATGGTGCCATATTTTTATTCCTAGCAGTTAGGAAGAAGTAACCGAAATTTATATTAAAAAGAATTTAGAAGGAAAATAATGACTTATTTGCTACTATCTGAAGTTGGGAAACAGCTAATGGAAATTCTATCAGTAAATAAACAAGATATTTCGTGTTTGTTGAAAGAAATCTCTTCCTCCAATTTATCCAGAACTGAAATTCTTAATTGGGTCTACAAAAGATGTCAAGGAAGTGACAAATGAATTATGGGACATTTCAATATTTCAATTATGTTGTGTGGAAGGAAATAAATGTGCATTAGGGCTATATCTATATTAAGAAAACTTAAGGAGAAGGCTATTTCAAAAAAGCAATGCGTAAAGCAGACACGAAAGACTTTATTTTCTAAAATTTGACCGACTATTCCGCTATCAAAAATCAAAATTTCGTTTTCTAGTTCATTCTGAATTTTTGTTATGGATGCATATGAGTGGGGATGACTTGGACATTAAGTCCAGACTATCATCCGAAGCTAATGGCTTATTTGGCCGGATTACATTAACAACGCCAACGTCATCGTGGTTGTCATTTTATGTCAAAAATATTTAGAGACAGTACCTACTGCACGTATGAAATGCATTACATTACCCACGCCGGTGTTGTCGTCCTATCTCTAATCCTAATTTTAACGCTGGCGCTTCATTGCTGCCAATATGCATGATCTAAACCTATTATGAAAAAACATGAAAAAATGAAATGGTATTTGAATTTCTGAAAATAAATGATTTTCTAATAAAAAAAATGTGTGATTGAAAGAAAAGAAAATATCTTTTTTATTATTATTTACAATTTGATTGCAAACCGGCAGAGATTACAAGCAAATAACTCAATTGTAAAATGTAAGGGAAATTAATGTATGGCGCTGCCGCCCACTGTTTATGTAATTTGCTCGGCATTTTGTTCGGCGTTTAATGACGACGATGACCACGCCGGCATTTTTAATTTAATCCAGTCAACTACGTCACAAGCGTCGCATATGCTGGACGGCACGCTAGCACACCTCGGCCATTGACGGAGAGCGTGGAGTGTGGGTCACACGGCATATACAAAAAAAGATCGTGCCTTCAAGAAACGTCACACACATCCTGCAGCCATTGCCTCACATCACTAGGCTGGACGAGAATGTGGTACTGGCGCTTTCACATAGTCTGCCGCTTACCTTGTAGCTAGGTATGAATACAGTGCTGCAGCTTAGTTCTGTCAAAACTAACTTGATATTTTATATTTCAATCCATATTTCCGCTTGTCCTTTTAAATTTTTATATAGGGTAGCCACAATATATCTTTTCTTTTCATTATTTCGATGAACTTAACTGTATCAAAATTTTCCATGTTCTTCTTCTTATTCGTCTATTGGTTATGATCCGGAGCTGTGGGCCGACACGCGAGCTGGAGGTCCTTCACAATGGCTTGACCCTATGGGGTATAACGCCAAAAAAGTGTGCCGTGTCCGACTAAATGTTGGTTGCCATGTTCGGCTAGATTTTGTTTTGTAGTTGTGATTTTTTTTATATAATTTACAGTTTATTTTGTTTTATAATTGTATTTTAATTTGTATTATATATATATAATATCCACACAATATCCAAAGACACATTCGAAGTACACTTCCGGTATTAATTATATATATATCGCTAAATGGACATAGTTGAAATATTTAAAGCATATTCACTTACAGTTATACAACTATATGTAGAACAAAATTATTTCTTTCAAAGATTTTTATTACAATTAAATATTTTTACTTTTGTATACCATATAAATGAATTCAGTTGAGCTTAATATATGTAGTTATATCGTCCGCATGCTCGGGACTCTAAACTAAACAAAGTGTGACAAAATTCCGTTGTATAACTAGTATTTTGCTAGAATATCGTGTGATTGATATTTTGGAAAATTTGGCTGTTCGTTGAAGGAGGAAAAGGCGCTGGGTTTGCAAATATAATTGAATTTTGGTTGCAGTATAATGTTACAGAGCTATCGTATAGCGGTTTCACAAAGGAGCCCTTGTTAAAGCATTTAGCGAAATTAAACGATTCGGTGGAAATCTTATATGATAAAGTAGGTAAGAAATATTAAATATACACATCTTAAGCCCGTGAAAAAAATTCTTATATACTTATTTAAATATTTTACAGAGTCTTTCCGGTAGAACCAGGAAGTTATATAAACAGAAATTCGAGCATTACAGGCCCTTTTTAATAACTTCGGGCAAAGACTACAAGACATTTGATAACGGCATCTTTCAGAAATATTGAATTTTGATTAAATATAAAGTTTTTTTTTTGAAAATTTGTGTATTTTTTTACAACTTAGGTTTGGTGACATTTAAATTCCATGTATATGTGCATCATTTTTGTCACGAATGCCAACAATAAGTCACACAGTAGTGTCAAGAATTTGAGTGAATCAAATGTCACAGAATTTATTAACATTAATGTGACAAACTTTAATATTGCTTATGTGACAATTGTCGTGAACTCTGACCACAGTTTCAAATCATATTTGCCACATAATTTTGTCGACAAATGACAACAATTCGTCGTTTATATGTCATATCTGATTACTCTGATACCATGTTCCTTCGACTTTAATTTTTAATCTACTTCTCTTTATGCTCGCGTGTAGTATCGTAACGCGTACAGGGACTTGGATAATTCTTTTTTTGTACATTTCGAGTTATGGGTTGTAACCCGCCATGGAGTGGGTTGTTGAAACATAGCATGTTTGGTATCAATTGAAAGGTCGATTGGTGTACTACTTTTTTTTTCATGTGAAAAACTTCGTAATATAATTTTTTTTCGTGAAGTTCCGTATACTTTTCATCAACTGGATCACATACGTATACTTCCGTTGTTTACTAAATTTTTGTCATGTTTTGCTTCGATCTGTGTTCAACATTATAATCATTCCATTACGTAACTTTTTTTGATATATGTAACATTTTTTTGGCTTAACATTCTCTTAGAATCGAAAAATGAACTTTTTCACTTTTCAGCGAATACAAACTTAAAACTAAAAAACAAAATAAAAATAAAAATCGAAAAATAAAATAATTTTAAAAGTGCAATTCAAGCCTTCAAAAAACACTAATGTTATGTCACTAAGCGCCATCTAAATCTTCAGATGGAATACTAAGTCAGCTCATGGGGACGTATCTTAATGCACATAATTGTAATGTCTGCGATGACGTTTGCGAATGGAGACTCACTTCCTCCTAGGCATGGAGCCGACACATAGCAAAGGTTTCTCTTAAGTCTTTATATAATTAGTTTAAGGATTAGAAATAAAGATATTAATTACTGGACTAGAAGAAGTAATCTTTTATTTGAGACGATACGTAGAAGCAGGGGTTCGAGACATAACAACTAACACAGTGAAAAATATCTTTGAATTTTCATATAGATTTTGAATTTTGGAATTCTCCACCAAATTAAAAGTACATATGTATCTAATGATGATACTGATGCGATGATTTATGAATATAGTAACAAACTTCGAGATAGGAAGGCAAACGCTTAAATCTCTAAAAAAAATATATTCCCCCTAAGGCCCATTTAACTTTTGGAGCGAGTTTGGACTATAGTCATTTGTTTGAGTTATCAATTTGACGCCGACTTCAAAAATTCTATACACATACATGCATATACATATAAATATGAAAATTCATAAATATTGTTCGCTTCTTAGGTTTATTTTGGAAGGTAATAATAATAATAATTTATTTCTGGTCTGTATACACAAGATTGTTATCTTTTATAAATGCATACTAAATAAAGAACTGTTATTCCCCAATATACCGAACATTCTTCCAGCAGCCAAGGGCATATTCTGGTAGAATAATCAGCCATTGCTAAACAATTACCTCGCATGGAATTGTTCTGCAACCGTCGATTGTTTTGCTGATTAGCTTAACAGCTGGTGGCGATGAGCGTTTAGTGGAGCAATCGACTAATTGTTATGTAAAGCAATTGTTTACTACTAAGCGACTCAGGTGCTGCTACCGGTAGAGCAAACAAGGTTGTGTCGTTTGTTTACATATCCGCGTGAGCAAAGTTTGCTTCCGAGTATGGGGCATAAAAGACCAATAACTGGTTTGGCGAGTGCCCGTTAGTTATCAGTCATAGTGGTGTCAAGTGTCCGGTCGGTTCGGAATACATAAAGATGTTAAGGTAGGTCAAGTCTATTGTAATAAAGAATTAATGTATTAAAGTAATTCGAGTGTCGTTTTATTTCAATGAAAGTTTATCGCGGTTAATTACTGGGTTTATTTATTCAATTGCTTTTGGAACACGATAAAATGATGGAAAAAAAAATATAAGTAAAATTAAAGAATTTAAAGTAAGAAATTATTTGAAAGAAAAACAACAGAATATGTATACATAAGTAAATAAATACATAAATAAGTGTTTGACGAAAACGGTGCTTATCATCGCACCATTCCTCAACAGAAAAATGATTCCACAGTGCAAGTCTAAAATCATGCGTCCTGCCAAATATCCTGACATGATTGGGAAGGGTATTCCATCATCGAAATATTGCAACAAAAAAAGAATGCTGCCCTACAATGTATGAAGTTCTAGGTATAAGGGAGTTTTATGTCTATATGAGTGCAAAAGTTCAAAAAGCTCTATTAGATAAGAAGGAGATCTTGCATTAACTATTTTATAAAATAAAGATTACTCTTTAGGATTTTTTTCCGGGACAAACTTATATTTGTTCAAGACGGAATTTATTTGGATTCTCCGCTATATAGTAAAAGCTAAATATTTTTTTTATTTGTTATTTCATCACACAACCCATTTTATTTTTGGTGACAAGTTTCAAGTCTTGGTTTGATTCATCAACAGGTCCCAAATAGCGAAATTGAGTGACTTGAAAAACAAATGAAAAAATAGAACAAAGAAAAAGAAAAATATGAAAAAAATCAGAAAAATTTAGAAAAATTTAAAAAACCAGATTCATTTCTAAACGAATCGAACCTGTGTACGCCCGCAGTGTGCTGAAAAAAGAAAGGAAGAAGAAAAGCGTTTCCTGTTAGCAGAAACATTACACTCATCGGTATAGCTTATATTGTTTTCAACTTTTTCCCTTTTTGCTTAACATAAAAATATTTATAACATTTGAGATAATTCTCTCTAACAATCTCTTGCTTAACAATGTCTAGAGACCAAACTTAAAATTTCGTGTATACGTCGGAGAGTATATTGAGACTTTTTTATTATGGTCTCCATAGACCAAAGTCTCTTGCCGCGTAAACATTTCGGAGATTTTAGCGTCTGCAAACCGGAGACTGCAGACCAAAAATCTCTCACCAATGTATCTTTACCTTAAGATGTTACATGGGCTTCGAAGTTTAAAAATAGCATTTGTTTTTAATTTTTTATCTAAGAGTACAATACGTCTAGAATAATCCATCGCAGTAAAAGTCTAGGAGAGAGAGACTTTGGAAATTATCCTCAGCGACACAAGTATATTGATATTGAGGCAGCTGCTTAGCTATTGTTTGCCTGTCTCTCTCTTTCGTTTTTTTTCACTTTCTACGGGTCACCTATTTCAAATATATTATTATAATATGCCCTGGTCAGTACAACTGTAGCATGATCTTAACTTTATGCAGCTGGAATCGACAATGCTATGTAAGTTAAATTTTTTTTCCTTTTATTCCTACTTTTAACTTTAATCGGTTTTTTTTTCTAAAAACACAATTTTCAACCCGGTGGACACGATATCTTAAAAACTAATGCACACTTCTTCAAAATTGGTTTGACTAGTGACTGAACGAAGATTTTCTTCTTTTTTTTCGATTACAACAAATTTTATAAGACTATAAATTGTACCAAAAATTGTACATTTTTGCATACAACTCTGCCAAAAATTCAAATTTCACTTTCTTTTTAAATCCTTTGTACAGTCACGAGCTATACTTATCTACTAACAGAAAACATTTACTTTTTAATTTCTGATAAGGCTGTCATGAGTTACCCTGACCACCGCGAGGACATTTTTTTTGAGGGGTCTCCGGAAACCAGGTTCTACCGGCTGAATTTTCGAAATTTTTGAATGAAAATTTTATAAAATATTCAAATGTTGCTCCTTTATATGCTTAAAATTTTGAATAAAATAATTTATTTATTATACAAAAAAAAAATTGAGAAAATATGCTATTTTAACCCCATCGAAACCCATGTCTTATCATCACCGTCAATTCCATAGGCTCTAATGTAAATGCGCGCATGAAGTGACATGACAGAAAGGTGACTTTTGGGTTCTTCCGGCTAGCTTGGGTGACGAAACTATCACCGCGCCTTCACGTTTATATGAACAGGCACGTATTGGTAACATTTTTGTCGCCGCTTAACTGTTATTGATTTGGGAGACATTGTAGAGCTTGGAAGTAACTTACGCATCTTTTTTGTTTTTTTTAAAATGGTTGCTACAAAGATAGTGTGACAGGAAGCTATAAATAATGAAGCATTCATACAGGAAGTACAAATAAGACAACATAAGGCAACAAAAATTTGAATAAATATTCTAATAGCAATTTGAATATAAAATTGTGGGGATAAATATCCATGAAAGTGTTTATATAGACCTTAGAGTTACAGCAAGTCTCTCTTCGGGTTCAATCGCATATTGGTAGATAAGTTATAGCCGGTCTCAAAATCTCTGTCGTAGTAATATCAAATCTTTCAACACTCATACGGATATACCAAAGGAAGTTTTCAGGATAGGATCGTAGTTCATCAATCATTAAGTGAAATATTCCTTTAAGCAGCCTTTCGCTCTAATTTGGAATAACATAATAGCATTTCTTTCGTTGATATTTTCTATGTCATTATGACAAATACACATATAACAGCTGCCTCCTCGAAATTGATATTGATATAAAACATGAATTTTTGGGGTGACAGTTATTCGCTGTGTGCTCATTAAACTAGCCCACGGGGACAGTGATCAAAAATTTGAGTGACATGATAAAAAGTCCCCAGTGCGCGTTAATCTAACAGGAACCAACAGTATAAAATTTGTTGTCGCTGAGTACATTGAGTTTGACTATTGAAAGTATACCATGGAAAAATTCCGGAAATTGAAAATATACTGGGGCTGTAAATACGGTCACTACTTACGTTACTTTGTCTGAAAGTTTGTTGCCATGGATAGAAGCTGGAATAAATCCCACGGTCTACTTTCAGTAGCCAAACTCTAACAGCTCAACTAACTTATAATAGGTTGTCTTACTGGTTGAAGAATTAGTCATCGGTTGGTCTACTATCGCAGGGTCTAGGGGGTCCCATGTATCTCGGGACCCTGTGCCCGGGCCCAGCGGACCCATGCGTCAAGATGGCACTGCGTTTAGAGGAGAATCATTCCATTAAGGTATATGGGAAGAAGATCAGAAAAAGTAAGATCATATCTATAACATGCAATACAGGTAGATTTTAAAGCATTTAGTGTCAATTGATTTCTACACGCCCAAGCAGATATATTCAACATGCCAGAGTTTACTCCTATCAATGCAGTCCTCTATTAAACGTATTGATCGAGACAAATAAATCTGAATATCATCAGAAAAAAGATGAATATTAACATTATGAAGTACGTCCGGTAGCTCATTGATGAACAGACAAAATAGCAAAGACCCAAGAATAGACCCTTGTGGAACTCCGGTATGTACTCCTTTCCATGCCGATTTTTAATTCCCTATCCTGACCTGCTGAAAGCTACCAGTTTATAATTATAATTTTTTTTAAGTTTAGCAAGAAGTAAGCTATGATTAACTGTGTCAAACGCCTTGCTAAAATCAAGCAATACCAAAGCCGTGAAATAGTTACTATCCAATGCTTTGCGTATATCCGACGTTACTTTTAAGAGTGCTGTTTCGTAGCTGTAGCCCTATCGATAATCAGATTGCTACCGGGAGACCAACCCATTTTTGAGAACATCTTGAACTATTTAATTATTTATAAGTTTCTCCAGAATTTTGCTGAGAAAACAAAGTAGACTTACAGGGCAAAAATCTTTTAGCAACAACCGGAGTAGAACACTTTGTTATGTGCTCCACAGCACATGTTAATCTAGCTCAGGCGATGGGATGGGTCAAAGTCTGAGTGTTGGGCGCCATGTGATTTTTCTCTTATGGAAGGTTTAATCACAAAACCTATGAATGGAGACAGCTCATCACTGAGAACTTAATGCTTTATCTACTACACAATTAATTCGGTATATAACAAAATTTCAAATTTTAAATGGAGAATTTCACGTTAAAATAAATTTTTAAGACCACTTTTTCCACCAGCCAGCCACAATACTTTATGCCAATAAAAAGAACACAGGAGATTACTTATTAAAAAAAAATTAAGGTATACTTAACTTTGTGATATTCCTATCGTGGCACCAGGTTGGATCGTGTGGGTAAATACAAAAAAAAAAAGATAAAACGTTCTCTGGCCCAAAGTCCCTTCCTTCTTACTACTCCTTTTAATTTTGTGATCTTGTTTCTATTTTTTTTTTATTTTAAATAATAATTTCTTTATTTTCCTTTTTTTTTTAAATTTTAAGTCAAACTTTTTAAGCCACTTACTTTATCTATCAACCAGCCCTCAGCACACAAAAAAAAAAAGTCACACCGGAAGAGGCCCCTCTTGGCGTTCCAGTTTTGAGCCCCATTTGACGCAATTGATTGCGTTCGATTTTTTTTTCAAAAGGGTTTCGTTTTAACACTCCGTTCACATATTTTCTTTGAATATTTAATTCTTTTTTTTTAAGATAATCAGACTGCACCTTGTTTTATTATATTATAATTTTATTACTTACTAGCGGATACCCGGCGTATGCTACAACGCTAAAAAAAGAAATACATTTTGTTTATTTCTTGAAAAAAAAGAAGGAAATTTTGTTTATTTATTAACTTTTTTATCTTAATGCTAGCAGATAAGCAATATTTTGAGTTTTTCGGTAGGAGTGTAAACATAAAGATTTTTCAGCGTTCCAACTCTGGAGCAAGCAACATACAATTGCCCGTGCGTAAACAGGAATTTTCTAAGTTCAAACCTTCAAATACTTAGCGATTGGCCTTGATCCTTGTTGATGGTTATAGCAAAAGTCGGACGCACTACAAACTGTAGTCGCTTGAAATCGAAGGGCAAATCGGTTGAAATCGTTGGATTTCGTGGTATCAGCACAGCGGTGATAGTTTTTTTTAACACCAAGTCTTGTTCTAAGTTGCGCATTATGATAAGAACTCAACAATCCAATCACATCTTGAAATGCCGCGACCTCTTTATTGCCATTGTTGACATGTAGACCAAAATTGAAAGCGAGTGGCTTCTGTACATTCGAAATTTCGCGTCGAAGATTATATTCATTTGCACGATGCAATTGTAAATGATGTAAAAGCTGCCAACATCAAATGTGAAATGTGCATACTTTCTGCTTCGTATACTGGAAGCCCAACACGTATGTTCGAAGATCAACGGTAAACCAACTTTTAAAGTTAAGATCTGTGGTGGCATTCCAAATGGTTCCAAAGATTTAAGAAACGCTATTGGATAGTTGCAAGCTTCTTCCTCATCTCTAACTGTGTCAATCGATTTGTACTTGACATCTTCACCGGGTAGCTTCAATTGAATTTGATGGTTTATTTTGTTGACATCATCATTCTTCGGCGCCAAAATTGCTGCAAAGCCAATAATAATTTTTGAAATTGTTTGTTATATCGGGATAAACTTTCTGCACAACATTTTGAATTGATGACTGCAGCATTTTGAAGTAAATGCACAGATATATTTGTCGACAATGTAAGTCTCTCTACATATCTCCAAAATGCATTCAATTCATCGGCTGTTGTTTATCTTAGAATTACCCGCAAAGTTTGTCGAAAATCACCACCAAAAAGCAATAGAGCTCCAGCCATTGGTCGGTAATTTTCTTTGAAATCTTTGAGAGTACGGTCAAGAGCTTCAAGAGATTTCCTGTGCGCCATAGTGTATTCATCCCATACAAGAAGTGAGCTTGTTTTTAATACTGCAGCCATGCCAGAATTTTTACCGATGTTACATGTTGGTGTTTCGGTATCATTTACATTTAATGGAAGCTTAAGAGCTGAATGCACTGCTGTACGCCCACCATAGAATAACGGTGATGCGATTCCAGACGATGCCAAAGCTAGTGCAATTTCATTTTTCGATCAAACTTCAGCGAGTATCAAATTGAGCAAGAATGTTTTTCCAGTGCTTCCAGGTGCGTCAAAGATAATAAGTCCACCACTTTCGTTTGTCACGTATTGCATAACTTTTCCTAAAACTATTTTTTGATCAGCAGTCAACTGTTGTTTCTGAGTATCGACAAAATGGCGCAATTCATCAGAATTATATTGCCGTTCACGTACCAAATCTCTGTCGTGAACATTGTTTCGATCACGTGTCGGTTCTGGTAGACCAAGCTGGCAAAGAATTTTGTTGTTGATCGAAATACATTTATCCTCAAGTAGTAGGTATTAGTGCTTCATTGAAAATGTCATCCGAAAACTGAGTTTCAACATTCGGATTCGTTTTACGTATCGTATCGTCACTCATTTTTTTTATTATTTTCCCAAAGATTTTTTGGATCAGAAGGCGTGCAAGTCGTTAAAATAATTGCAAACAGGGTGCGAATTTGTGTCGGAAGACACGAGATAGCTGCTTCTGCCAATGTCGTTTTCAAGTAAGCCAAGTCGATAACATGCTTCTCTGTATGTTTAACATATTTCTTCATTAACCGTTTTCAAAGCTTGGAAAGATGTTGTACCTTTGACTGTGTGAAGCAATATTCAGCGTTATTTGGATGTACAGTATATACTCGACCCAATGCATTAGATGCGCGATCGTTGATCGTTGGAGCATTAAAGCTTCATTCATGCTCACCGGATTGTGTTTTATCGGCTCTTATAATGACTTTGTAATGATATGATGGCATTTGATTCAAGGCGACTTTGAATAGTTTAACCAAATGATTATGCTGGTGAAATAAACGTTGAAAATTTGAAATAATTTCACGTCTTGTTCCGTTGACAACAGCGCAACGTTGATCAACTTCTTCTTCTTCAAATAAATTTTCAAAAACTTGGAATCTTGATCTGGTGTTGTAAGAAGTGAACCGATTTGGTGGTAAACTTGTCCTTGCACTTTGAATATTGGCGTAAAACCTGGAGAAATATTTTATTTTTGATGTAATTTTATATGTAAAAAAAAAATAAAAAACGGAGGGAAAAAAACGAAAAAAACAGACAAACCTGTATTGCTAACAATATTTATAGCTCCGAACGAAGTCGAATTCTATTTCCGAATGTGTTCCAAAAAATACTTGCACAACGCTGTGTGGCCAGAAATGTAGCTTATAAGTGGTTCTGGTGGCTCAACTAGCGGTGACAATTTGACTTTACCATTCGAAAAACATATGCTGGGTGATTCCTTTTGAAATTTCAGTGCCTGGCAGTACAAACAAAGAGTGCTCGTCGGCCCATTCACAACATTCGGATGATTACTGTAGTCGCAGTCTTTGTATAGTTGAATGCTGCCAATAGAAAATCGATTCCTTGTCTCGATTGAGTCGCTTGTAATTGATTACCTTCAAGTCGGGTTTCATGCTGTTACTTAACAAAATAATAAAATAGTTTTGACTACAAACTAACCTTACCCTTATAACGAACCTGTACATAGATAGATATTTAGAAATGTATGAGTGAAGTTTTATATAGAAAATTTTCCTTCATATAATTCACAATAGCTTTTTGAATTGATGTTATAAGTCGGGCAGTATAGATTCACTAGACACCTTCATCCGCCTACCCGAATTTCCTGCACAACACTTCTAGCAAGTTGAATTGGCTTGTCCGGGAGACCTAGAAAATCCTCCTCCACCTTCAAACCCTGCCTGTGAGCCAGTACGTCAAGAACGGAGAGCTATTGGTAGTACGTGTAACAAACGGAATCCAATAGTCAGTACGTGTACAACGGAAAAGCTATCCTGTCACCAGTACGTGAACAACGGATGACTAGTGGTTTTACGTGAGCAACGGAAACCACTAGTTAGTACGTGTACAACGGAAGTCTCTCCTGTCACACACCCAAATTAGATTTAGAAAACATAGACAAGAATTTCACTTATATAAATTATTCTACATTTATAATAGGGACTTAAAAGGAATAAATAATTAATTTGAACTCAACCGAACTGTTGTCGTTTGGACCCCTCACTCCACTGAAGCTACCCAGAGTCAAGCTCTGACGTTTTGCTACCGACCGAACTATTGGCGCCCGAGCAATCCCGACTGACCGAGCAAACGACGTTACACCCTTTTACGCTCAAAAACTCTCAGCTGAGTAATAATTGCATGTGCGCGTATATGCAGCCGGAGTCCGAATCTGTAGGCGGCTACATTCGATATCATCAGCCCACCGCATGCCATGACGGCACAGCGGCATTACAATGATTACTCAGCTGAGGGTTTTTGTTTAAGAATCGTAGTCTTTTGGTGGTTCAGATACATTTTTTTAAATAATTTTGTTAGGAAAGGTATAACAATTTTATTTCGGTTCGGAAGATAAGAAAACAAGCTTGAGACTACCAGAAGATCATTTTTTTGTATCAACAATTTTAGACTCAAGAGCTATTCAAGTCAATCTTTTGTTAATCTTCCATAAGAACACTGCAAATATCTTAGAATGTTAGGACTCTGTTGGGGCTCTCATGTGGTAGTGAGGTGAGGGAGTCTGTTTCATTGCTTGCGATGTATTCTGGAGGGTTTTGTAAGGAACCAAGCTGTAAATTACTACAAGACTGTTTTCCTGTATGGATAGTAGTTTAGGTTCCATAGCATTTATAAAGTCAATGTGTGGCACTTTTACATAAGTATCAATATAGAACATTTTAGAGAACGGACTCCCAACGCACACATATAGATTTCTGTTTCATGGCTTGGGAAGTAGTATCGAGGGGTTTAGTATTGCTGGTAAGGCACACGTCTCCCAATGCATCAGTCACTACTGATATGTATGTACATTGAATGCGCCACGCGTAACCTAGCAAAACTTAAGCATACAAAAAAAAAAAAAAATAAGTGTGTCCGTGATAATACCACACAAAACAGGAAGCGTGTCCATGATAATATCATTTATTAAAAATTGTATTATTTTATTATTATACTGTAAGCATAAGTTTTATTGCAATTTTTATGCAAAATCAAGTAAATAACTTTACAGTGTTTAATTTCAGATACTTTGTAACTTTTATTTTACATTGGAACACTGTTAAAACTTTGATCGAAAAGTGTTCATTTTGTCATATTTTGTTTAGCTTAAATATTAGCCCAAAAGATCCAAAAATGAAATAGTGAAAAACTTATCTCATCCTTTTATGGCACATCTTTGGATTTATATCAAAATCGGGTCATAAATGTCTTTCACTTAGCTGGAAAGTGGTGCAAGAGATGAAAGTTTTTAACAATTTTACAAATTTCAGATAATTATATAATAATTTCTGGATTAATTTTGAGAAATTCGCTATACTTATCTCACGGATTGGATCTTTATCTAAACATTACAATTTATTTGGAATAATTAGACACTCCCGTTTTCGAGATATCGGGTGCAAGTCGAAGGTCAATTTTCTATTTTCACTGGTATTCCCTCTTAATTTCACAAGATTATACTGTGGTGACAGATCAATTAGTGATAACTCCAAAATTCAAGTTTTTCATTATAGACATTTGAACATTTAAAAAATTCTTGCAAATCGGATTGCGCCTGATAATGTCAACGCTTTCATGTAATATACTTTATGATAGTAGGTAACCAACAAAATAGTATAACTCTGATGATAATTTAACGTTTAGTATGATTAAAGAGACTTATCAGTAGTTGATCAAAATTACTATACCAATACCTTATAGGTACAAAAAGGAGTTATGATTTTATTACCATAAAAAAACAACTCTAGAAAAAAAAGTAAAACAATGAATACACAGATTTTTTCAATCTATTCATTTCCTACAAATTAAGAACTAAAATAAATTATTTTTCAGAAGAATTGAAATCATCCTCACTATCACTGACTGTTGCAGTTAATCTGTTGCCATGTCTCAAGTTAACATAAAAATCGCGATATACTGGATCCAGAAATTGTATCAGATCTAATAAATCCTTATATTTTTTTTTCTTCAATTACCAATGGTTCAGAATATGTCAGTGGCAATTCCACCGCATCCAGAAGAAGCCCTCTTCTATTAAGTGAACACATCCTAAATGTTTCTTCTGAATTTAAGGAGTACTTGAAAGAAATTTCTCCGAATCTTTTAGTAAGTTTCACCCAAAAAATGTTGTTCCAGTTGAACGGCTGTCGCTGGCTGTTAATATTTCTTTTAACCAAATCATTCTGACTCATACTGTAAACAATGTAGTTCGGACTAACTGTTCGCAATAAATTCATCCAATCCTGGGTTATAGACAAAATTACGTTGTGTTTCTTCTTGAAACGTTCAATAGCAGCGTCGTCTGTATCACATTCAAGATGGGTGTGCCCCGGTATCAAAAACTCGTGATGTATCTCCTTTAAATTTTGTTTTTTCTTAATCGCATACATAAACATAACTGGTAATATAGAATTTCTATTCTGGCCAGGACAAGTATCAGAATAAAAAACCAAAGTCTCTACCGTATCAGGTAAATTTATATAAGCAAGATGCAATTTCGTTTGCACCTCGCTGATCTGTTCCCTCGTGCCACATAAAACATGAAGTCTTTTTGTCTACACAATTACGCACAGTTAAATTGAATGTTCATAATTTCTCTTATAAAAAGACGCACTTGTGGACAAACAAAGAGTCTCTAGACATATTTGTAGATCAAACGAGTCTTTAACTAATGTAATGCAAGCAACCTTGTCACTACGTTGTTTTTGGTTTCCATTTCGAGGATTCAAGCATTTCGCTGCTGATGATAACTAATAAAATTTTTCCGATAACTTATTTACGAAATGTCCCCAAATGTGAGGCAAAAATAGATTCCTGAAGTTTTGCATGACTTGGCTTTAAAACATATCCTGTGAATCCGCTATACCTATGCTGATATCGACCACGTTCCAAGGTGCGACGATTTCCTCCTTAATAAAAGCAGAGAATCAGGAGACGCCATGGTTCAAAGATTCGGATCCTTCAGCCATTCGAAGTAGATCTAACACAACAAGATCTTTACAGTATCGCTTATAAAAAAAAACATTGAACATAAATTTGGACAATTTGCACATCGTAACAATTTAGCTAAATGTAAAACAATAGCTCTTTTCTCCAAAAACAGGGAAATTGTGAATATGTCAGACAAGAGTTAAAAATCTCTTTGTATCATGGTTAAAAATGTAAACTAAACTATCGGAAATAATAGGGTACAGAAATTTAGAAATTTTTTGTGAAATATCATCAGAACCACAGGCTTCAGATTTTACGGACATGACTGCATTAAGAACCTCCTCATGAGAAGCTCCCCATCCATAGAAATAGGTAGTAGGGATTGAGAATTAGTGGTGTTGGTGTAATCTGTCTACTTTGTCTACACTAGGTACAAAGAAATAATCCAAAAGTGATGGATTTTTACAATTATAAAATGTTGGGATGCCTTGTCAGAAGGTGGTTCGTTTTTTTTATTAAATTAAACATTCGAATACAAAACTTTTAGATTTGAAGAACAATTAGCACATAATTCGCACATTAATCCTTAGTGAATAACAATTTTTTTGATAACATTTTTACTAGGGCAGCGTGGCGGACAAAGTCATCCTACATCCCCATAAACTCCATTTAATTTTTGAGTTAACAATTTTCTGATTTGGGCAAGAATTAGCACATAAATCCTGTGTGAATCAAAACTTTGTTGGCAGAATTAATACGTCGTCTGGCACCCAGCATTTTGAATATTTCAAGAAACTATTGAATTTTCGAGCACAACATTTTTCAGTTTGGCACATAAATTAGTACAAATGTTCTCATGTTTCTTTTTTTCGGATTGAGTTGGCGGGTTAGCTAGACGGAGCCACATCCTTTTTTATCTATTGGTTTGTGACTTTAATTGGTCTTAGCTGCGGTCGGCGCATTTTGAGATTACTTTTAGTTCACTTAGAACAGAACAAGATTTTTATTTAAAGCGGATGGAAATATTTTTCCATATTTATGTATATTTGTGAAGTTTTGGCAAACCGTAAGCTGATTTCAAAGATTCCAGAGATATTTTTTGTTGCATTCCTTTTTGAAAAAAAAAAAATGTATGTACAATGCCATGTCTATTGTATCGCCCATCTGTAAAACCTTTTCAGGTACACAAACGACCGCAAGTTGTATATATACAAAATTTTTATTTGGCTAAACGCCCTAATGTGGTCTGTTTTTATCGGACGGTGAAAATTTTGATTGCATTCCAATTAACCTGTTTGAGGTTTCTACGGGTTTTTACAAAGGCAAAGGAAAATTGAGACAAGCCATCTATAGCTGTGAGCTTTTAATTATAAACTTTTTAATGTATCCAACCATTACAGCTTTTGCTCCCCTTTTTCTCGTGCTACATGAGTTTCTGCATCCATTTTCTATTCGTTTGTAGGTACTCTGTTAAGTCGCACTTCATGTAAAATTGTTCACCTCAATGATTTCTTGTATTATGGTCAGAATGAATAAGTCTGTACTGGTCTTTTTGCATTTTAATGAGTGTTTTTGCTTTCCTCGACAACGATGTCAGAAAGAAAACTACTTTCATGATTCTCAAGGATATTCATTAGTAGGATATTTTGTGACAGAGCTTGTGTAATGATTGTAACAGTTTGGAGAATGACAAATCTTTTCAGCAGCCAGCAAAGAGCTGTATTATTTCTTTGCGGTTAATTGCGTTCTGTTAGATGACTTTGCAATTAGTAATACATTGTCTCTAATACTTACTACTTAAATGAGTATATGATATCAGTATGGGAGGTATCCACATATAGTTTAGTAAAACTAATAGTTGATGACATTTTTTTTAACGAACGTGTTTATTAATTATTTTTAAATTTAATGGACCGAAAGTCTTTGAAGTTTAACGTGATTATCTGCCAAGTATGGCGTAATCCCGCGGCACTCTATACGAACGGATTAGATACAGAAAGTTCGTTGTGGTTTTATGTGAGCACCTGCCAAGTATGGCTTAATCGCACGGCATTCTTCATGCTCGGATTTTAATGGACAATCAAGTTCGTCTTTTCGCAACAATGAGTACCAGTATGCCAAAAGAGCATGACATGACATCAACTTACTGGTAGAAGCGAGACCTATCCAATCTCTGCCGATCTAGAGTCACGGCACCCTTCACCACAGCCACTACGATGCTCCCATAAAGGAGCCATCCCAAGTTAAGGTGGATAAACCCTTCTTATCCAGGGCTCCTCTAACCCCGTAGTACAAAGTTAGCCAATGTCGGGCCGCCCATTTGGTATAGCTCTCGTAAAGCATGATCAACGGACCATGAATACTCCCAGTTTCATACCTTCATGCAAGATATTATTTTTTAAACGGTACTGGTAACTCCGTTCGGGCCTAGATCTTATTAGCAACGTCTAAAAGAATTGTACCTGGCCTATAAAGGTAAAACAATCCTAATGGGCGCTGTCAGAGGGGACCACGTGAAGGTTAAGATGTGCCCAATTCAGTCTGGATAGGCTTCGAGATTCACCATTTGGATCTTATAGCTGACCATGCATACTAACCATATAAGCACTACTAACATACATACCTGATTTCCGTCATTTATCAGCTTCTTCATCAAGAAGATATCCTTTCGCCCCCTGGCCAAGAGGCTATGTCTGTGTTTCTCATCACTCTTTCTCTCTCTTTCACAATGTCTATGATATTTTTATCTGACTTACATGAGCACATAGCTTCATTGCATCATGGGCCATCTGCCTAGCATTACACAGTCAAAAATCTCAATTTTTATCTCACAGAAGCATGTGCCTATTTATTAATAGTATCCCCCTTGTAGGCTGTACCCAACAATGCGTACACATCATTCCAAATATAATGACTTCAACGTCATTCATACCGTTCCACGTGCTCACACTATTTTCCAGAAGGATATGCTAATGCGATCAACAGTACAACTTAAACACCTTAAACAACAAACCAACAAATTTCTTCTATCAAGTATGCGTGCTTTCCTCTTATACAGCTTTCACCTTGTTCAGCATTGCGCTTCACAGACTACTTCCCCCCCCCCCGCGTGGAGATTAGCTACAATGCGACCATCAGCATCCTCATGAGACAGAGTATATCCTGTCTCTATGAATCCCACGGCACCCGGCTGATTTAGCGCAAGTCCACGACGAGAGCCAAATATCTGAGCATGCAATGCGTAAGTGGCAATAACTTCAAATCCTAAGTTGCAGTACGCATTTTATACAAGCGTCATACTGCTCCCATTATACTTAGAGTATGTGCACTTCTGCAAGCTATACTCTGACACTCTCTCTTCGACCGCATATGGGCTACCAAAACCATCACGATACTTTCATCAAGTGGCCTTCTCTATGTCGAGGTGAATAGTAAAACAATAGTAAAACTATTCACGGCTCCTCAACCCCATGGTACCAGGGGCGGATTTGATCACTTGGCCGCCCTAGGCCTATGGAAGATTGCCGCCCCCCTACTCCGTGTAAAACACGAAAAATTGAATGATCTATATCCAGTGAAGGGACCCCAGGCTAGAATTAGCGGAGTAGGCTGCCTCATAAATCGGAGTAGATCTGAAAAAAATGGAGTAGAATTAAAAATAACACTTTCCAACGAATTATTTTATTTAAAAAAACGAAAAAGTATAAAAATGTAATGAAATACCCACAACTACAAGAAAAAATCAAAAATCCCACCAAGTTTTGCCGCCCCCTAAATCTACCGCCCTAGGCCCGGGCCTACTCGGCCTATAGGGAAATCCGCCCCTGCATGGTACCAAGATAGGAATGCCTGTTCCCCAATTGGTATGGCTGCGTAATCCAGGACCATAAGGCCATGGTTACTCCCAATGGTATCTTCATGTAAATTTCCTTTTATGAAACGGGACTGGTTACTGCATTCGGGCTTAAGATCTTATTGGCATCGTAGTGTCAGCGGGGACTACGAGACGGTTAAGATAGGGCCATTCAAGTCTGGATAGGCTACATATTACAGCCAGTAATATTACCAGAACTACTATCATGCATGCTTAGCTTCTCAATCTATCAACTTCTAATATCTTCGGCCCTTGCTTAGAGCTATATTTGAGACTTTTTTACAATTGACATTACATGTGTACATAAATTCTTTGTACATGACCTATCATCAAGTCATCACTATCACAATGCATTACTACAGTATCCACAGAGTCAAGAAATCTCATATTTATGTCACAGTATCGCGCATGTGAGCACATAACTTCTTTGTACCCTACTACAGTGGCCATGGTGGGAGATCCAAATGCGATCCTCGGTACAACAGAGCTCCTCAACAAATTTTTGTCGTTATGCATGCATGATTTCCACTATATATCTTTCACCTTGGCAGTCCTACGCATCACAGACTCCTTTTCAACTGCCAAACTTAATGGACAGTATGTAAGTTTACATTTCTATCCTTACAAGAAGAGTGGGAGCATAGGGTTACCACATACCTAGCTTTTCAACCTGACGTTTTTATAAGCCGACATCCGAGAGGCTCTGATTCAGCTTCTTTGGATTAAAACTTCTGCTTAAGGGAAAATTCTTGCAAATATTTAAAACTACGCAAATATTTCTGAACTTTTGATGCCTTCGCTTAAAAGTGCTCGTGTTAAACTCACAACAGACTCTCGCGAGTCACTTAATAAAAGAGAGAATTGGACTCAGGCGTTTTTACACTTTTCCAAATCTTGCGACAGTATTTGACACATAGCTCTAATCGAAAAGTGTGTGGCTCGGATAAATTGCGATTTGCATTTCAAAATTATATCTATACCTAGTCGTTTGATAGCAAGCTTAAACCAAATCCGTGCAAGTCACATTATATCGATTTTTCCTTACGATAACTCGAAGACGCGTTTATTTATAATGCTGAAATTTTGCACACGAGCTTTTTTTAAAAAAAAGTTATGACTTGTGACTAACATTGGCTGCAAAATTAGGCGGGATTTAAAATTTCTCTGTTCCTATGGACTGCAATGTCCAATCATGCGATTGGTGATAATTGAGTGGCTTGGAAGTCTATCGCGTCTTCACTAGCGTCTCTGAGGCTGAATTTTTTGTCCTGCAGCACGTTAGGAGGTGATCAACGAGTTTCGCCAGCAATTCCCTGCTCTTCGCACAATACTTTGTTATCAGAAAAAAAAAACCTTAGACAGTATTTCGTAATACTGGTCCGGCTTGATCTGGTAATAAATCTGAACTCGATGTACTTCGCGATGCTCTGCAAATTTCCTGATTTTACTTTTTCCGCCTTCACGCTTTTCAATCGCGTTTTTTCTTCAGGCAATCTTGCCCAAGAAGAAAGAAACCCCTTCTGACAAATTTTCTTCTTATTTTTCTTTTTGACTTGTTGCGAGTGGCCTGCCGTCAGATGTCAAACGTGCAAAATTGCGAAAGTCGCAGCAAAATCGTCATGCGGGTTGGTGTAGCATACTGCTGCTAGCTACAGTGTAGCATACTGCTGCATGCAGTATGCTACGACTATAACATCTAACCGTCAGTTCTTCATCCAGTCCATTATTATTTGGAATTCTCTGCCAATTCAGATTGTTGTTTGTCTCATGTATGTTTGTTAATTTTAAATGCATAGTTCTTGAGCACTTGAAATCAGTGTAGTTTTTAGTTTTGCATTGCAAATAAGTATAAGTTTCATTTTTCCCCTTTGTATCTTAGTTCTAATTAATTAATTGATTTTTTATTAGTCTAGTTGTTTATAATAATAGTTATTGGATAATGTACCTATTAATCTTGTACTAAAAAAAGATTTTATATCTTTTTGTACAATGCCACCTATAAAAGAATATATGAAAATGAAAATTTAGTTTACATTTTATTTGACATTTTAGTCTGGGGTGCTCCGAGTTTCGGTATTTTTCGGCAGCATTTTTACCGCATACCGAATACCTCTCAAACTGTGTACTGCCATATTTTATTTATTCTGTATTTAGGCGAAAGAGAAGCGTATTGAAAGCTAGCAATCGACCGGACTCAATTCAATTTATTAAACTCTCTCTGATATTTTTACTCTGTCTTATTAAATAAAAACTAAAAAATTCTCACTCTTACATATTTCTTCTTCAAATAATATCAAACAAACTAGATAATTAAAGAATGCCATTTTATGTAAATGCCTACAAACCCTAGCACTAGGAATATTATCCATGAGATTCTCTCTAAGCGTACTACTCATATATTCCATATTCCTATTAAATTTGATAGATTTAATTTTTGTTATTGTTGAAAAAAACAAAGTCCTCGTTCAATCAGTTATACTATAAAAAGCGAATAACAACAGCTTCCTTGTTTCAGACAAACTCTAAATCATTTAAAAGTTTTCGTTTATCTAATTTGCATATTTTACAATTAAAAGCCATGTGGTTACCCGTCAAAAATAGAACGATTCCCACAATTTATTAGGATTTCATTTCAGGCTGACCACGTATGGTAGAAGACATGCATTTTGTGCAAAGTGCTCTATCATGTGCAGTGTGCACACAACTCTTTAGGTACATATTGAGTAAAAGTTTCTTGTTTTCCGAATTTTTGTATACAAGTGTCCATGAGAAGACAAAGTGTACTACATGCTCCAGAGTTCGTCCTTGCAATTTATCATTTCTGATAGAACATAACTAGAGTGGTTTAGTTTTTGTTTATAAATTGAAATGATAGATTTAGCATTAATTGGTTATTTTTATGGTGCACAACTCAATTTCAAATTTACATTTTTAGCTTGAAATACTCTTTTTACATTATTTAGGGTATTATCAAATTTGTATGGAGGTTTTCTTTATTTATTTAAGTAATTGCCTAGATTCGTCTTTGTGCTACTAAGGTTTTAGTTAGAGGTGATCATGATCTTTGTACCTTGACTTCAAATAGGTTTTTCTCAAAATGAATTTTACCGAGCTCGTGAAAAGTATAAAAATTCTAAAAATTTAGCTATCAACTTGAAATATTTTTTAAGGCAGGGGACGAGAGATCCTTAGAACGGGGGCCAGGACGGCCCATTTGTGCTAACTTGCTAGAAACCCTTTAAGTTTTTCAGCTCATCTACAGATATTAGGGTAGACCCAAGCTTATCTAGCCTGCTCTTGGCAAAAGCCTGACAAGCAGTCAAAAAGTGTTCGGTTTTCTCAGGTTCTCCTTGTAGGCAGGACAGACACTAACTAAGGGCTGTCAACAACTCTCATCCTAGTTAGATCCTAGTTAGATGAGCGTGAAGTGAGCTGCGGCCAGTGATGGTGCCAACCCAAGGAATACTGTTAAGACTTCAAGTGCTGGAAATGTGGAATTTTTCCTATATGGCTCCTATATAAATCTCGATCAACATTTCAGCTCTCACATAGATCTTGTAGTTCTTAAAGAAATAACTAGAGTGTTGTATCTTCTAAAGAGTATAAATCCTATATGAAGACTCTACTACTTAAACATTAGTGCTATAAACGTGAGTATAAAGGACTTTAATTCCCAGAGAATTGTCATCCTATATAATATTTCTATATCAGTATTGCGGAATTTATATATGGGAGTACAACTCTTGGGAAATAAGTTCATAAATCAATCTCATATCAAAAATTAATCTCCAATCAATTCTTATATAAGAATATGAGGAATAAGAAATTTCAGTGAGAATTCATTTTCGATATCAACGTTCATATGAGCAATCAGCACCTAGTGAGCTTCCCATGAATATGATAGATGACTGACTTTATAGCTTCAGAGCCTGTGCATTTGATGGGACTAGGCATAACGGAAAAACTTTTAGTTGGGTATAAGGACGGGAATTTTTGTAATTCATACAAATGTAAAATGCCTTCCGAAATGCATCGTGTATCTGGAAAACTTTAAAAGCACACAATGCATTGGAATTCTTATATAGGAATTCTCGCCACGAAATAAGAACTTAATTGCTATATGAATGTTTTTGTTTTGATATTTTCTCTACTATGCTTATAAAGGGTTTTCCAATAAGAGGTGTTATTTTGATATTTTCCCGTAAAAGATCAATGGTTTCGTTGCTTGTATGGCACGTAGCGCCGTCTTGTAGAAAGTAAACGTTGTCCAGATCAATACCATCCAATTCCGGCCATAAAAAATCATTAATCGTCTGTCGATAGCGCTCCATTCACCGTAACTGTTGCTCTAGCCTCATTTTCGAAAAAGTAAGGTCGAATGACCTCGTGGGACCATAAATCGCACCAAACAGTCACACGTTGAGGATAGACAGGCTTTTAAACAATAACTCTTGGATTTTCCGAGCCCCAGATGCGACAATTTTGCTTGTTGACGAAGTCATCGAGGTGGAAATGGGCCTCATCAAACTGAATTTTTGTGAATTTAGTGAATAGTGAATTTTAATAATTTCAACGCGTTGTTGAATCGTGTATCGTTCCATTTTTATTAATGGCGTAGTTTCTACTGTCAAATGTCAAAAAATGACAGCTCCAAAGTGACATCTACCGAAATAGCAGGCTAATTAAAATAATACCTCTTATTGGATAACCCTGTATAACACTACAAATGCTATATCGAAATATCTATTCTCAACACAACAATTTACATCTTTATATAGGAATTTGTTACCTATAAAAGCGTTTATTCCTGCTTATGTAGGTCTGTTTTATCAAGATTTTAATCTTTAAAGGAGAACTGAAATCCTGTATCATTTTTTTTTATATACCCTACACAGTAGCCATGTTTGTTGATTATTTGGACGGCCATGTGGAATAAAAAAGGACATATTTTTTTAGAGCTAAAGATTTAGGTGTAAATTAGCTTAGAAATATGAATATAGTAACATATTGACAAATTTATTGAAAAATAGATAAATTCACATTAGTTTCATTTATTTGGAGACCCAAATAAACATAAATCTTTTTAACCGTAGTTAATTAAACTTTCTGTTTATTTATTTATTTTGTCTTTTTTTCGATCTAGCGTGTTAGTTTAATCGTTATTAAATTCTATCATATGCCTTGTGCAAAATCAATTTTTATATTAAGATATATATATATATATATATATATATATAAAATGGTATAAACTAATCGCGCATGCATAATAAGTTCCACATGAATATTAAATTTGCAGACTCAAATAGGATCTATTGTCTTTTAATGGTTTTATGTTATACTTATACGATAATTTTGGGACAAATAAGTTATCTAATAGGGTTTTATTTAATTCCTATATAAATAAAGTCGACCAATTTAGGAAAACCTACAACAACGTCATAACATTAAATTTCTACAATAGGGAATATATGAAATCTTATATAAGCTCTGAGCATCAATATGACATTAAGATATAAGTACACCGAAAAATAAATGCATGATGTAGGTACAGTGGCGTCACTAGGGTTGGTGTCACACAGTGCGGTAACTCATACCACCACCCTTACGAAACTCCATAGACCTCCTCCGAGTCCACCAGTGCCAAATAACGGAAACATACAGAATCCTTCTAACGTTTATAAACATAGGTCCTATATTTACAAAGGCGATCGAAGAGAGAATTAATTCAAGGTCGGTTGGTAAAAGATTGTAAGAAGTTTAAGAACTAAGAACTACTTAGAAAATATGTTACTTTATCAATTGTTATATTAACATTAAATTTTATATCATATTAAATCTCGACTAAATCAAAACTTTCCTTTCCTGGCCTTTAGAGCTGCAAACTTGTTAATTACTTCATCGAAATCATAACTCCTTTCGCGAAATTACTTTCAATTGATAATCTTGCATGTTCAGAAAGCCTTGACTGTCCCATGGTAGACCGCAAATAGTTCTTTATAATCTATAGCTTTGAAAAACTCCTCTCACATGAAGCCACAGACACACAGATCGTAAGAAATAATTGGAAGCTCACTGAGAGAAATGGGAGAGATTCTAGGAAGTCTCATTCAGCTAAGAATTTCAAAACGTCAAGTCTTTGACTTCTTCGAGATCAATCTCTGCTGGCTTCATGGTATTTCTAATGAAAGCTCTTCCTCTGATAGCTCATCATAAAAAGTGGTCAATTTTTGAATGGAAACCAGTAACTCTTCTTCAGTGGCCCCATTCGATTTTTTTTTATTGAACGGTGAAAATTTTCCATGAAAATCGAAAAAAAAAATTCGTTGGTCTGCCATTTTTTGTTTTTTAAAGATATCGAAATTCCCCTACGTGGTTCTATAAACCTATATGTCTAGTTTCTAAATATATGTTTATTTCATTTTTCAGATGAATCGTATCGCTTAAGGCTTATGGCTGAGGAGTAGGGTCTAGATATTGTTTGATTTCAATTTTTTTTTTTATTTCATACTTTTGTGCCATACTGCTTCACATGAAATCACTGGAGTTGCAGCTTTCGAAAAAAACATTTTTTACGAACCGCCCTAATTTTGGTGTCACCCCTTGTGATGGTGTCACCCGGTGCGGTCCGCACCCACCGCACCCGCCTAGTGACGCCACTATGTAGGTATAATACCATCTATATAAAGTAGCTCTTATTATACTGGATAATTTATGAGAAGCTATCTGATATTTGTAAACACCAGAGTTATAAATTAAAGCATCTGATGGTAAATTTGTATTGAAAGACTTCCGATGATATATAAATAACAATAATTAATATAAATAATTTATACGGAGTACCATTAAGTATTGCAAACAATATTATATTATTATATTATAAGGAGTCATACAGTGTTATGGTAAGTTTTAACCACATTTCCTTGAGTATTACAATCATGATATCAAAAGCGCACGGATTTAGCTTTGGCTGTAATTCAGCGATATCCTTCAGAGCTAAAGATTATATATCAGATTGAAATAATATCTATTAATGCGTGCTATTATATTTTCCGGATTTGCTTTAAAAATAATGACCACCGTTCAAACAATGGCATTGGTGTAACTTAATTTTAGCAGTAAATAATAAAGTGTTTTACTTTCCCTCATATACTTTTTTGCTTCGCCATCAAAAATTATAACAATGACAATTATATACATTGACACAAGTTTATGAACGTTGCAGTGCATGTCATGAGATTAATATGGTTGGCCATACAAATATTGTACGCATATTCTTTATTTTGAGAGGCTTGTGCGCATTACACTACGCACTGCAGATTAGATTTTTGGTTTAAGTAAGCGGACGTGTTAAATACGTGAGTGTGGTTAAAAGTTTGCTGTGAAGTACTGTTTATTGTTCAAGTTAATTCGAAAGTATAAAGAGAATACAAATGATAACGATGCCGGAAAAGTTACAAAAGTCGAAGATAAAAGCTCCCTTGGAAAACGTTTGAAAGTGACGGAAGCTGAAGTCATTCAATCGTTCAATTACTTCTGGAAGCGGTAATTTTAAAATACTTGTAAATATTTTTAAGTGAAATTTAATAGTATATTTTGTTGCAGGACGAAAAACTGAGCCGAATAAGATCCAACTTGCCTCAAATCAAAGGAGATATTGCAGCCGGCAGTTATTTTAATCGGAAATGATTTCGGTTAGTTATTTTTTGTAAATTTTTCTACAGATTAGTTATGTTTTTTTTTTTAGATATCATACTGTTAAGTTATGTTGTAGTAGATGACATTTTGTACAAGTTTGACAATACTCTCAGCGCAATCGACGGTTGTTTCAAATTATTTTACACATTAAACGCCAAATATCCCACTTCGTGCGAACCGATTTGGACTTTTATCCAAAAAGCAGTGTACAAAATTACAAGCTTATGAACTTTATGAACTCTTTTAAACATTGATTGTTTTAAATGTTTTAAATTTCAACCTACATATAAGAACTATATGAGGTATATAAAAACTTATCATAAATTTGAAAAACATTATTTATGTGATAAATGCGATCACACTCCTAGAATTTGTGAGCAAATTAATTCTTTCAGTAAACATATTATATTAGGAATCATTACAATATACACGAAGATATTAATATCCTGAAAAATATTGTTCAAAAAGAGAATATGTAATTAGCGTGGGATATATATGAAAATAAAAAGATTTGCAGAAAGGCTGTGGATGAAATATTTCTTATTTTAATGGAAATGTGTTAAGTGTAGGTACTAGAAACTCTTATAAATAATTTTTTACAGAGATAATATAAGAATAGAAAAGACTATGAAGTAATTTTATAATATGACTTTACTTGGGTAATTCGTACGTAAGGACTGTCCCAGAAAGTACTGCACAGTTTTTAATAAATCATAAAATCTCAATTTTGCTACCTGAATCCTCGAAACTAAAACCAGGGTAATAAATGAGTTACCTACTTTCAATATAAAATGCATTCTTTATTCTTCCTTGGCAAGTATTCAAAATGTGTTCGAAAAGTGAAGTCGTGCGCCGTACAATTTTGCACAAGTGGTCGGAAAATAAAGAAAAATCATTTTCCCAGATTGCAAGAGAAGTTGAAACAACGCGTTGGACAGTTAGCATTGTATATAATTGTATATTATTATTTTTGTTATAAAACAGATATTTTTGTATGTGGATACACCCATAAAGAAAAATGTATTAATACAAATAATGCTTAAAAAGTGTTTCTTTTTATGATTTCAAACCTTTCGATATTTATTTAATTTTAGGAAGATAACCTCGAAATTGATGAATTTGTATACTGACTTGACTGGATATTATCATATTATGAATCATAGCTCTGCAGAAGAGAACCAATCGCAGCAAGTTGAAAATATTGGATTTAGTAAATTTGAGGTTCGGAAATATCCAAAAGTTTTGTTTCCAAAAAATTGTCTAGTTCATAGGTTGGATCTTGAAAGTCCCAATACCAATTTCTGAATTAGATTTATTATGAAAACTGCACTCTTGAGGATTTGGTATCCTTTTGTTTTATAAATCCAAAATTTTTAATTACTAGTTTGGTTCCTTTTTATAGAACTACCACCTAAAAGATACATTATGTATCATACCCCTGTGGTTATAATATATATATTCGCATTATAGATATAATATTTAGCAGCTGTGCCTTATAAAGCTATTGCGATGGTTCAGATATTTCATGCGTTGCTTGCTATATTTATTACCTACACGACTCTTGCTATAATTCAATTAGACGGATTCGAATATTATATTGCGTCATAGATTAATATTGTAATTCTATGTACTACAAAATGAGGTTCTGCCATTCATACATCTTATGTTCGACTGCAATGGGTATGAGTTTCGCTCTCATACATTATGTTAGGAAAATATAATTATATAACCATCATGGTATTAACTGTATAAAGCAGACCATAATCTGAATGGTATAAGGTCACAATATACATGTTATAGCAATCAATGTTTCATAACAACAAGAACGATATAGGTTTTGTTTTGGTGTTAAAATAAATAAGAGCCGCACAATGTCAGTTTTCTGAACATAATTTACAAATTATGTATAAAATGTGCTCTGTATATCCGATAAAATAAAATAAAACCTTTTAATATACAATAGCAGCCCTTAAGTGCTCAGATGGGTGCAGGACGTGACTTTAGAGCCCTCTTTTTCCGACTCGGTAGGACTTGGGACACTTATGCCCCCCCCCCCACAAAGCCAAATCCTCGGTGCGTTACTGTTCTGCACTTTAACCCCAAAAGAGTTTAGTGCAATTCCCTGGGAATTCGGTGAGACTATATCCTGGCTCGTTATGACACCTTAAGTTCGCAAGACTTATTCCCTAGCAGAACTCCGAGATTAATATAGGACAAAAGTTGTTCATTGGCAACCACAGTTCCGCATTGTTTTCTTCCGAGACCAGAGAGAAGATCAGAGAAATTCTTATTAGGCTCATTAAGAAAAAGTTTTGTGCACCTGCAAGTTCGTCTACTCTGCTGATATTTCATATGAGCATCCGGTCGAACGAACAGAGAATCAGATCCAGAGCTAACTAGAAGGTAAGGCATTTCATTCCTCATGATACTTATGTGACCAAGAAGTCACTGAAGAGACAAATTGTTGTAGATATACACCTTATCCACGGACGATATACAATAGGTTAGATAAGAGGGGTACCGCTAGAAGTGCCTAGCCTACTTCACTCAGACCAACAGTGGACTCATTGTGTCCCTTGTCCTCCATTGGATAACCTTTAGATATCACCCTAGATCCATTCTGCTTCCCTTAGGAAGGATGCATCTGAGCTCTTTTTTTTGCAGCTCCTCCACACTAGAAATGAAGTAGCCACCCAATAGCCAACCTCTTTTTTCATCAGAGCTTGGCACTTGCAAAATACGTGTTGAACGGATTTGATTTCCTCCGAATCCTTACAGCTCCTGCAGAGATCGTTCGCCGCTATACGAAGTCTTCTAGCATGGCCTCCTACGACCCTGTGACCCGTAATGATCCCTAGTAGATACCTGGTATATGTTCTGCTGTCATTTAGAAGCTCTCTTGTCCTCTTCCTATCATATGCAGACCACATTTGCCTCGTGATACGGCAGGTTTCTCTGTTGATTTACCGAAGGCTTGCCTTTTGATCAGTCCCCCAGTAACTTAGATAATTCTCGTTCAATAAATATTGAAAAAGAAGGCTCTTCACAGGAATTGAATTACACTTGTAAGATATATGAATAAAGTAGTAACACTATGAACGAAAACTAGTGCTTTATGCAAAAGATGTGTTTTAACGGGAAAGTTACACCAAAGTATTGAAGGGTATTGAAGTTACCCCAAAGTATTGAAAGTTATACCAAAAATGTAACCCTTTCTGCATTTTTTGAACTTTTTCTTGAACATATCCAGTGAAAATGGCTTAAAACTTATGCTCAAAAACTTTCTGGTACCAATTGAACTTTTCCCTGGATATGTTTAAGAAAAAGTGCAAAAAACGCAGAAAGGGCTACATTTTCGGTTTAAATTGTGATAGGTTATTTTAAAGCCAAGCTCTTGGGCTTCATAAATCCAATATTAAAAGTTCGTGTTGATGACGTGTTTATTTGATAAATATAGTAGTTAAATAAAAAAAAACGAGTTAAAATTCCAAAATTTGAACTTTGCTGAGCCATAACTTCAAAACGAAGCGAAGGAGGAGAAAAGTTTATAGACCTTCAGCAAAGTGCAATAATTATTTATCTAACATATTTTAAATCATCGACATAGGGTAAAACGTTCAGAAGTTACAGGGTAATTTATAACAACATACTCAAATATCTTTAAGTCCAGTTATTGTGGAAACAGTTAGGATTTACCCTCCTCCACCCATACAATTTCTTGCTTGTTTATAACATATGACTTATCCATATGATAGCTTTATTCACAACACTTATTCGACCCATCTTGGAAAAGGTCTAGTCCTGCTCAGTCACTCTGATCGTATTTGAAGGTATGCAAAGGAGATTTGTGCTGTTTCTGCGTAGAAAGGCCTCGAATGGCGAGGTGCTCTTTCTTTCACAATATATTATCTTTCATATTCGAAGGAAAATTTCTGATATTGTTTTTATTCTAGACTGTTGTGAAACTGCTGTATTTTTAACTGTTTTTATTAATCACTTTATCATTTGTAGTAGACACTATGTAGCATTCAGCGAAATAAATAAATAAAAAAAATAAAATAAAAAAAAAGACAAAAACTAATTATTCCGTTTCTTTTGTCATAAGTTTTCTAAAATAGAAGGTTAAATGGAAGTAAAGGCTTACCAGGTCTCAAGAATTTGAAAATGGTTTTATATAGGACAGTTACACATATAAAAAAAAACTGAGTAACTTCCTGCTAATTTACCGTTTCTCAGAAGACAAATGGCAGTTCAGTTTCTCCAAGCAGCATTTTACATCCCGGGTACGTAGTTAGCATAAAATGTTCAGTCGTTTAGAGGCAATTACTTGGATTACGAAAAATCACGTTTCTTGTATGGGGGCCCCCTTTAATTTTTAATTTAATTTGATTTTTATTATTTGTTGTTATAGGGCAATAGAAATATACAGTCTGTGAAAATTTCAACTTTCTACCTATTACGGTTTATTAGATACAGCCCGGTGACAGACAGACAGACGGACATCGGAGCCTTAGTAATAGGGTTGCCGTTTTTACCCTTTGGGTACGGAACCCTAAAAAATTTACATATTTTAAACTCATCATTATGAAGAACTGCGGTAAGTCGTGGAAATTCACTTTTCATGAGAAAAATGTTCACAACAGAGGACTTATTGATGTGAAACAAAGAACGAAAGAAATATAGGAACTGGGGTGCATACACTGAAAAATAAATTATTAGTTAAAACGACAAATCACGATTAGTTAATTGTACATTAGTAATTCCTGTAAATTGATTTGGTAAAATAATTAAGTGATTAATAAAATTGTAAATTGTAAAATTGCAATTTCTAATTGGAATTAGTTGATTTGCCCTTAGTTGTTTTGGAAAATACTTTAGTTGTAGCTTCTAATTCAATTAGTTCAGTTAACGAATATGCGATGATAAATTAACTAATCATATTTTAGAAGACATATTAATAAAATCAACATATAAAATTATGAATTTTTTTGCAGAAACAACGAAACTGTTTGTTTATTTTTAAGAATATGATTTGTTATATTAGCGAATTTATGCAAATAATAAATTCAACAAATAAATTGATTGATTTGTTTAATATGATGTAACCTCACAATTTTCTAAATTAACGAATTACATTAGTTGATATGAATAATATAATTTTCGCATAACTTTGAATTTTAAATCACTGCATCATTAATATTTATTTTTATGCCCTAGATGAAAACTCATACGTCATACTGAGTTTATCATTTCGATGGTAACGCATATTACTGATAAAGAAAAACTGGATTGGACACCCACGCATAATTGTAATTTTGATTTCTGCATGTCTGTCCATTTGACAGTCTATCCGTTTGTCTGTGGCATTTTCGAAAAAAATAAATATAATTTCATAAATGGAAGTAATCTTGAAGCCCGTTGTGTTGTCATACAAAATTTACAATATTTTATTAAAACCATTAAATTAAACCAATACATTTGTTAAATCGAAAAATCTGAACCTTTGCTTTGACACATCTTTTTTCAATTTGAATTTCGTTTGGACATGTTAAAACCCAACCCAATTCATAATTTCGACTTATACATTCAATGAATCAACAAATCAGAAATTTTTGCCTCATATAATTCACACTTAGAACTTATACTGAGTGTATATATGGGGTTTGCTTAACATTTTCTTCAGCGTCTACAGTAGGCAGAAACTCTCAATCGTACTAATTAGTACCTACACATAGAGTTTTTGCCCATACAGAACGTTTTTTTTTCATCTTTATTAAAAATATTGTCAGCCTACTGCAGGCAGATAATAAAATCATAAAAAAATAATTAAATTCATAACATTTTATTATTATGATCAACTAAAAAATTAACTGAACTTTCCAATTTCAATACATATTTTACCAAATTTGATTAGTTGATTACTAATGTTTTCAAACTAATGTTTCAGTTATCTTAAATAATGCGGTATGCAAAATCTAGTTAATTTGGAGAATTGAATTTGTTGAAAGAGCAATATTTATTAGTCGATTGCTCTAATAAGTGCTTTTAAAGACTTGATTTAAACAACGACTGTTTTAGCTGATATGTATATTTTTTCGAAATTTATTATATAAAAAATATATAGTTAATTTTTAATAATAATAATAATAATAATAATAATACTTTATTCAAAATATATGCACAAAAGCTCGTTAACATGCGCAAAATCCAAATAATAAATTCCAGTTAAAAAAGTGTAAAAATGGTAAATAATAGAGATAAAACAAAACATTACGAGAAAAGAAAGAAAGTTACAATCTAAGAGAAAAGAAATAAAAAGAGATAAATTACAGTTTTTTATAAGGTGACAAATATTTAAGAAAGTAAAGCAGAGAAAATAAATTAAAAATCAAAATACTAAAGCACTTATGTAAATAAGGGAAGTTTTCTACATGTATATATGGCTAATTATACCTACATATTAATAAAATGGGCCAATAACATCCTCATGAAATTGCCGGCAGATCGCAGACGTCGAATGTCAATTGGCAGGGCATTCCATACCTGCGTGCCGTAGACGAAAAAGCATTACCACTTACACGATTGGAAGACAAAGATTTTATACAATTAGCAAGGCAATTAGGACTTAACTTATTTATGATTCTAAACATCATCACTGCAATTCGGAATTTAAGATAATTATTAAATGTGCAGCCAAAAATACTCCTTGAAAATTCTGAGACATGGTCAACATCTGCGTAGGTAATAATTGGGATAAGCAAGACTTTAACAAGACGGAGACGTGTCTCTTTGGGAGTATAAGAAGAATGAACCCACAAGCCTCTCAACCCATTGAAAACCTTACTCACAATTGAATCTACGTGTCTGCCCTAACCAAGCTTAGCATCAAATATCATTCCAAGATTTCGAACCGATTCAGAATATGGCACAGGCGTACCATCAAGGATCAACGGTGGAAAACTCGAGTTATTGACATAATTTTTATAGATGATAATTGCTTGAGTCTTGCAAGGATTGAGCATTAGCTAGTTTTTCTTGGCCCATTCAGAGATTTTTAAGAGGTCACTATTAAACCTGTCAATGGCTACATTAAATTCACTAATTCGCATTGGTAAAAGTACTGGACATCATCAGCGTACAAGTTAACAGAGCAGAATCTTGGAACCTCAGCTAAATCATTTATATATAGACAAAAAAGTAAAGGGCCAAGTATTGATCCCTGAGGAACACCTGAATAGAGGGCTTTTTTACTAGAAAGCCCATCATCGGATTTAACTACCTGAAACCTTCCAGAAAGATAGGAATGCATGAGTTTAATAGCTGAACTGGACAATTTAAACCTTTCCTTCAACTTTCTGCATAGTATATCTATATCCACACAATCAAATGCTTTTGTAAAGTCAAGAAGACAAAGTATACTAGCGCACTTATCCTCTACGTTTTGTCTAATAATCTCTGTTATATGCAGAAGTGCAGTAGTAGTACTATGACAAGAAAGAAATCCCTCCTGATTTTCACACAAAAGTCCCTGGTGATTTATGTAGTCATTTAATTGGATAAAAAGAATCCTTTCGAGAACTTTAGATAACACAGGAAGTATACTAATGGACCTATAATCACTTGGTACACTTGCTCTAGAATATTTTTGTATAGGTATAATTTTAGCCTGCTTCCAGCTTGAGGGATAAAGCATTTGTATAATTGAGGAATTTATTATATGCGTAAGAGGTGAGATTATTATAGAAAGTAAGAGCGTAACGAACTTTAAATCAATATTGTCCAAGCCCACTGCATTCGATTTGATAGATTTTATTCCCAGAATGACCTGTTCAGAGTTAACATTAACAAGTGAAAAATCACCACTGTAGGTGTCAGATATAAAGTCAGGTACAACGGTCAATGTTTGTATTGGGCCTCGCAAAGTAAAGTAGTCATTTAGCTCCTCAGGGGGAAGTTCGCAAGAATTTTTGTTTCGACCCACTATACTGAGATATTTAATATTTTTCCACAGTTTACTAGATGGAAGATCCGTATCTAATTTACTTTTGCAAAAATTCATTTTCACTCTTCGGATCTCCGATGTAACCTTATTACGGAGGTATTTATAATTTCTTCTTAAATATTCACCCCCATATTTTCTCCAACGTTGACAGGCACGGTTGCGTTCCGTAATCAGAGCCTCAATTTCTGAGTTCATCCATGGAGATCGAAACCGTGGAGTGTAAACCTTGAGTGGTACAAATTTATCATAGAGATATGATATCATGTCATTTAGGTAAGATAACTGGTCGTCCACCCTACACAATCGAGCGTAAATGCCTCGGTATACAAACTATCAAGGTCAATATCTTTAAAACAGCGGAAAGACACTTTAGTTTTAATTGCATTACGTACCGCTAGGGCGAAAGACGCAAGAATAGCATAATGATCACTTATCCGAGAGATTGAGAAGCAATCCTGATGTAATACAATACTGGGCTGATTAGTCATAAGAATATCCAACAAAGATGCACCGTTCGCATGATATCTAGTAGGTTTGCTATTGATAATACTCATGGAAAAATTATTAAGCTGGGCAACAAAGTTTCTGCTGCAACTATCATCTTCTAATAAATTGATATTGAAATCGCCACAGATTATATTTAGAGGATAAGCACAACAGATTTGCATGAGACCTTCATAAAAAGAATCTAGATTAGTGACTCTAGGTGGTTTTTATACACACCCAAGCAAAAACTTATTTACACCATGACATATCTCCATAAACAGGTACTCCACACTCCACGAGGAAATATTTGATGTTAATTCAACAAAATGATTAGTTGAAAAAACAAAAGATGCTCGGATACGAAATTCCGAAAGATTATCAAAACTAACTAAACAATTAGTTGAATTCACAAATGTTATGACTAAACAAGATTAGCTAAACCAACTAATGACAATAAGTTTTCTTAACGAATATGACTCGTAAGCTGAAAATCAACTGATGTTATTTGTTAATGAAACAAATTCATTGGCGTAATGCAACTAATCTCTTTTTTCAGTGTATGACCAAAGTGCAAAAAATCCATCTTTCGGTGGAAAAAGTCAGTTATGAAAATGATAAAAAAAAAACTACGTCATTCGATTACCCGCTCCCTCCTCCCCCTTTAATTTGATATGACGCATTTTGGACAACCTCTAATGAGGGGTGGTACGACCCCATCACCAAAAGCCCTTTTTCCAGAGATTTTTCACCAATATTTTTGTATTCTAGACCTTAAAAACCCGCAATGATCTACAGCCCACCCACACAGAGTTAGCCGTCCTTCAATATTGCAACACATTTTATATTTTCCCTAGCTCCCCAAGTATATTAGTGAATCGCGCATGGATAGTTAGGGAGTAACGAAAATGCTCATCTCCCAAACTCATCAACTCACCGTATTAGAGAGTCCGGCCCCAAAGAACTCGCGAGCGGATGTTAAAGATCCTCTTTAATCGTTGACGTAATGCATGGTACACGGTTAAAAATTTGAGGATATATTTTAATACCACTGTAGTATTAACGTCATATGCAATACATAAAAAAAAGATTTCAATAAAAGTGGCATATTAAGGCAAAATTTCAATTTCCACATACATATTAGTTTCTAATATTTTTAAATAAATTTTATAATTAAGCAACATTACATTAAAATTAAATACCGAATGGTATTAAATATTAATCCAGAAAATCTTATCTAATACAAAGGACGTAGCCAAAATGTTGCAATCCGCAATATATTCAAATGTAATGAAAATGTATTAAACAGTAATAGATAAGTATTGTATTCTAATCCCAGTCAGTATTAAAAGTGACACGGAAGGGAGAGCTCGAATAGCGATGGAAGTCGAAATTTGTGCTGGGTATTCCTTTAAAGTGCGGTATTTACCGGAAAACATAATCAAGTTTGTTAAAATTGAAAAGAAATGTGATGATGAATTGCCGAATAGTATAACTCTGGAAGATGTATGTGTTTCAAGTAAGTATACAGTTACATACATATATCCATCGGAGCATTTAATGAACAATTTTATTATTTGGATTCTAATATACGTATAAATTATTTCTACTCAATTTTGCTTTTATGATTCTATTTTAAGGTTGCTCCTGAAAATTGTTCAGATGAATTTTTAATAAGAGACAGAGATAATGCATCGATTGATCTTGATGATTTGCTAACAATGTTATCTCAATACGGAAAGTGTGCGTATTTCATGCTTGTAGTAGAAAATATAAAAAAAGTAGAAGGCAAGTATATATACAATTTTTTGATTTTACGGATATTTTTTCTATTTACCCGTTACTCGAATATATGTTCATAATAGAAAGCAGATCAACTGAAGAAACTGGTGTAGTTCACCGAGATAACGCAGCTCTCGGTTCGGAACTCGAGATTCATACATCAGTAAGAATTTCTGTATTTTGTAGAAAGTGTGATATTTTTCATAGTTTATTATTTTGTACTTTAGAGTCTTGAAGCTTACCTAATACAAAATAGTACCGCATACATTACTCAGGAATGTAAAAAAACGCAAACCCTTAAGGATTCCAGCCGAAGGACTTTAGTTACATCTGCAACCAATTACTTGCGTGCGTTCGATATGCAGAAACTACCATAATAAAAATTAAAAAGCTGCCTCTGCAAAGGCCATTATCTCTCTCTATTCCCTAGTTTTGCAGCTCTCAATAGCAAGTTCGGGGGAATTGTAAGTTATTTTGTACACACATTGTGGTAAAATACTATTTTATTTCTCTTCATAAGGATTTATTTTATCATCCTCAAACAAACAGAGGTTATTTGGTAAATAAAATAAAAAAAAATAAATGTGAAAAGACAGAGTTGAAGGGCCGGATATTCAACCAAAACTTGCGAAGTATGTCGAAAATACGGCGCCAACCGATTTTGATAAAAATTTAAATATTAGTAAAGAAGACGAAGAGTTTTTTAAAAGCTGCTTGGCGATGGAGCAAGCAAATTCTATAAAGGAGAGACTTGCAAAAACATTGAAGTGCAGACAGAATTTACACCAAGACCCAGTAGATCTTTACAAAAACAACAAATTTTTCTTTTTTAATTCCGAACTTCTAAGTAGTTATTGAAATAATTTTTTTCTGTCATATTCTCAATAATCTTCAAAATATTTTAGATTTTATTCGATTTCGATCTGATATATTGAGGCAAATCTAAACTTTTGATAGAAAAATGACAAGAATATGCTAATATTGCCGTTGACGTATTAAATGAAACGCTTGGAGATAGTGAAGATTGTTTTCAAGGTACATGCTTATTTTAATATCTACATTTTATACACAACTTTTGAAATTTACTAGAATTTTTATTTGTAGACTGGAATACTGAAGTAAAGCCATTTTTGGCATGCCTTAAACTTTTGCCATCGGCTGCGCAGGGTCCAAAATCAAAAATAAAGAAAATGCAAAATTTTTCCGCTGCGTTATCGAAGTTTATTTAATTTGAAGAGGTTGACCTTGCTACTTAATTTATAAGATTATTGCAAACTAATTCAGTTATAAAGGGTGTTCAAAATTGAGGTATCATTTTGATTTTGCAGCCATTTTTTTTCTACCAGGAATTTTTATACGATGTTTCTTCAGGTATATTCTAAATACATTCCGGTTAGTTAATATGGAACGTTACACGAAGGAACAACTTGCTTTTATTATTAAAACATTTTTTGAAAATGGTAAAAGTTTTCAAGATGTAATTAGAAAATTTCGAACAAAATTTGGTAGAGAAAATGCTCCAACAAATCGTGCCATCAAGCTGATGGTTGATAAATTTCTAGAAACTGGATCTGTTCATGATAACAGAAGCAAAATTTATCAACGTACTGGCCGTTCAATCGAGAATATAGCATCTGTGAGCAGAAGTGTTGAAGAAGATCCAAACACTTCCATTCGTCATCATTCGCAGCAATTAAACATCAAACCATCCACATTATTCAACATTTTGCATCGTGATCTCCATTTAAAGGCTTATAAGATCCAGCTAACGCAAGAATTAAAACCAACTGACCATGCATTACGTCGACAATTCGTTTCTTGGGCAATCGAAAAACAAGAAGAAAATGAGTATTTTTTAACAAAATAATCTTCACCGACGAAGCTCATTTCCAGCTCAATGGCTACGTCAATAAACAGAATTGCCGCATTTGGGGTGAAGAGAATCGAAGGGTTATCTTAGAGCAACCATTACATTCACAAAAAGTTACGGTTTGGTGGGTTTGTGGTCAGGAGGAATCATCGGACCATATTTTTTTGAAAACGCAAATGAAAATGCGATTACGGTCAATGGAAATCGCTACAGGGAGATGATCCGAAGCTTTTTGTGGCTGGAAATTGATGATTTGGACGTAGACAATATGTGGTTTCAACAGGACGGTGCCACTTGCCACACAGCAAGAGAAACAATGGATCTTTTGAAGAAAAAGTTGGAAGATCGCATTATTTCTCGTACTGGAGGAGTGAATTGGCCACCAAGATCGTGCAATTTGACACCGATGGATTATCTTTTGTGGGGTTTTTTTGAAATCGAAAGTGTACAGCAATAAACCCACAGCAATTCAAGAGCTTAAAAACAACATTATCGAGCAGATTTCAACCATTGACAACAGTTTATTGAATAACGTGATTCAGAATTTTGGTAAAAGATTAGGAGCCTGCCGAGCCAGTAGGGGTGGTCCACTTGAAAGACAAAATTTTTCATTATTAACCGGAACCTATTTGTAATAAATAAAAATAAAAATAAATTTAATATTTTAAAAAAAGTCTTTTTTTATTAAAATTAAAATGATACCTCAATTTTGATCACCCTTTACTTTTTAGTTAACAACAACTTAAGAAGAATACGATTTAAGTGGAAATCAGCCATATATTATAGCCACAGGAGCGAACCGTCAACGAACCTATCTCGCGGTTATTCATCGTTATTGATAAAATGTTAGTTTGCACAGCATTTAATTGAACATTTTTACAAATTTTTGATTTACTTTTTAAATGTTTTTATATTTTCAATTTAGAATTTGATACATCCCTACAAATATTGGTTTAACAGCCTCTCAAAATTTATGCTTAATTTAACACTTTCTGTTCATTTTTTATAACTATCGGGATTATTTTTGGATTGGAATTACAAGCCTTATAAGTATCATTAATATTTATCCTTGCTCCAAAAATTTCTATTGAAATGATAGAAAAATTACGAATCCTTATTGAGACCCATTTGACTTGTATCATAAATGACTTTAAGCTTCCCCTTTTGCCAAAGCATCATTTGTTATGCCATTATCCTTTTGTCATTAAAGCAATGGAACCACTAATAAATCTATCTACTACAAGATATAAATCAAAGCACAGATATTTCACGCAACTAAGTGCTAGCTTAAATAACTTTATTAATATATGTAAAACACTAGCTATAAGACACCAACAAATGATTTCTCATACCTGGAAGAGTTTATCCTATGATGAAACACCAAAATGGGGTAAATTAGAAAAGGTAAACTTTTGGAAGGAGATAAAGGATTTCATTATAAATGCAATTCTATTTTATATTTAAGCTCCTGTGAATTTTCCAAAAATGAAAGAATCCATGTGATAGGTGATAATCACTATTTTTATTGTTGTACGTATAAGATTTGCGAGTTTGATAGTTCCTTAAATTGTTATGTTGTTAAAAAGGCTGAATGTCATTTCCTTATAAACTATTCTTCCCTAGAGTACAAAAAACCTTATCAATGTTATGTAATAAAGATATGTATTTTAATGCCTTATACTTTAGCAAACAAAGACTGACATATTTTTTGTTGTATTTTTTATTATGGTAAGATTATTGAAATTACCGTTATAAGTACAAAGTTTATATTTATATCTTTGTATACTTTGAGTTTATTAAAAAGGGAATAAAAAAGAACTGCTCATTGTAATGCTAATTTAACATTTTAGTCAAAGCAATGTATTTTATTCTCAATTTTAATCCATTGATGGTATTTGTTTTTTAATAGAAATATGATATTTAAAAGAAATAAAATTGTTCATTTTAAATAATAGAACCTACTGTCTCATATATTTCAATTTAATATTTCATTTATTGCATTCTAATACAAGTTGGCGTGAAATTCATTACCTGACAACATTAAATTGTAATAATCTGTATTAAAAAGTAATATAGTAAAAAATATTTCTTTTTAATAGGGAAGTTATTAAAATTACGTATTAATATCTTCAGAATATTACAATTTAATAAATTTTGGATGTTGTTATATATACAATACCAAAAATATTAAATTTTACTCCTAAATGTTTACCCATGTAGGATATCTGAACTCGGAGTTGAGTTATGCTAAAATAATCCGTTCTGGGAGTCCAAACCCAAAGAACGGTAGATGTGTTAGATAGATACGGCTTCTACCAGTATGAGTGTCAAACATATGCACTTTGTTATACTACAACTAGATACTCAATGAGGTAGTAATGTCTCTTTAGGGAGCTGATATTCGTCATTAATACTAATCTGTATATGAAGAACATAATTGATCAAGCCATACTAGACTTAACTTACTTTCAATCTTTTCAAACTAATATTGTTTCAGATATTAATATACTTTTGTTATTGATTGATTGATTTAAGAGGTTTGGGAGGGATCCATCTCAGGTCCCCGGAACGAAGGCCAAGTCAAGGCCCATTGTTCACCCTCCAGACCCATGAGCGATCGCTCATAGGTCCCTACCGGACGCTCTTATAAATTTCAGTATTGGCTCCCAGCCCTCCTTGCCGGCATCATTACTTTTTTTTCTACATTTAATTGAACGCAAACTTTAAAATAGGAGCCCCAGTCGTGTCCTTTTCAAACAATTAAATATCGCGAATTGTACCAAATTTACAGTTTTTTCTAAAAACGATTTTGTGAAAATTTCTTCTTAAAATTATTTACATATTTTGAAATAGATTCTCTTTGGTCTTCTCAATCAAAAGACAAAAGCAATGTTAATGAAAGTACACAAAAAAAAAGTAAAAAAAAAAATCAAAATCTCGAATAGCCTTCCATTGAAATTCCTCTTAAAAAAATGTAAATTAATATAAGTCGCTAGACGTTTTGCTAGCTCTGTTCTTCACTTGTAAACATTTGCTCCTCGTTGCATAACAGAAACAAACAAAAATAATTAGTCCTCATCAAGGATTCTCAAACAGGATTCAAGTTTCGTTACACCTCGGGTTTTGCTGTTATTTGCAGAAGCATTACCACGCCGCGCCGTAACCACCGCACCATCATACCATCGTGACATTTTCAGATGATGCAACATGCTTCCGCCAGTCATGTTGGATGGTGTGATGGGGGGAGTGAGTGATTGATGGGATCTTGTTCTCAACTGGAACATCACTACCGGTATCAGTATCGGTATGATATAATTCTGCCAATCCTTTTCCACCCCCCAACCACCCTAAATACATTTATCTTCCACCAGTATTGACCATTTGGTTCAGTAAGAGCCTGGTATTCACTGTTATTACGTGTGTACTGTAACTGTAGATAAGTATTTACTAGTAACATGTGGAGCCGGCATTTATACTGAATCTCAGCTGCACGAGAGGATGTTAGGTAGATAAGACTCAGCAGGAATTGTGTCTTGCGTGATATGGACCAAGTTCCTACTACAATAAATGCATTAAGAGCAAACACACTGTTGTGTATCGACTTTGGCATCATCCGACCGGAAGCGCGGGAAAGGATGCTGAGAAATCTGACGTTATATTATGGATACACTTCATAAATACTTATAGAAAGCAGTTACACACTTGTGTATACTACCTATACCTACCAACACACACTGGGGGGGATTCATTCGCTTATCCGCGCTCTCTGTTTATCAATTCAAAAGGCTGTGGAGGAAACTGGGGATCCCATCCATCTAGCGAGCAAAGCACGAACACAGAATAGTATCAGAGTGGCGCTTGTTAACAACATTCCTCTACAGTCCAGTCAGTGCTGACTTGACTGGTGAGCACGCAAGCTGGTTGCTGCTGCTTGTTTTTGTTATTTTTAGACTGAGAGCGCTCTGGTAATAGTAAATTGTGCTGGCCATCATAATATCATATCATCAAAAGCCGTGTGGGGTGTCAAGAAACGCGCTATCAAACCAAGTCGTCTTTCGGGACATCAAATAATCGCCAAATAGCGGGCAAACTCAAGCTGTCTTGTCTTCCTTCGGTGTCTGTCTGTCAGTCAGTCAATCAGTTTCACTCCGGATACTGGAACAGATTGCTAGTGCTGTGCTGTGCTGTGCTGTGCTGTGCTGTGCTGGACTACTGGCGCTAGTAGTGTTCTAGTGCTCATTTCGCCGCAGTTAATGTTGAACCACTTCTGTTTGGGGTTGCACTGATATCGTCTGATATCGCGTCTTCATAGTGATGTGAATTTGTCTTAAGACTTTAACGTCTTCTTTCATCGGTCTTTGATCTCTAATTCATGTGAATTTTTCGGATACAGTTGTAGTCTGGTGAAGGAAACGCGTTTCATCATCCCGATCCCGATACCTTTTTATTATATATATACAATATACATAGGTATATGCAGGTGTATATACTTTTTTCGATGTGCAGTTTGTGTTACATATATTAAGAACAAGAGAAATTAAGGCAAAGGGAAGATTCACAGATTGCAAGTGTGCTTAATTCGTTATCTGTGCTGCGAGGATTGATTCTTATTCGTTTTGTGACTCGTTTAACAGGATTATGATGGGATGGGAATCAAAGGAGAGCCGAAATCTGTGCAATTTTAAATTAAGTGGAAGTTAAGGATTAGTTAGATGGGGAAAATCTGTGAACCGTGCTCGCATTTCAAGTGGAAAATTATTACTGGTGTGTTTTGAGATAACGTAGTGTTTACAATTTTTTTGTGTTATTTTTTTTTTTAACTGATAGTAATTGGGATAGTATGTGATGGATTTATATAATTTTTTTTCGACAAAATAATATGAAATAAATTTTAAAGTGAACGGCTATATATAAAAAGAATGTTTATTGTGCTTTTATCTGTATGAGATAACTATAAATTTACAGTATTTGAAAAGTAAGTATATAATAACCTTATATCGTTGGTGATACTGCATAACTGCGAGAGTAGCAATTTTGTAATTTTGTAAGTAATGGTAGCTCTAAGGAACTGCAATTTGTTTTTGTTAATTTCATGTTTAAAATGTAAAAATATTTATATTTCTTGTCCTATCCTAAAGTTCAGACTAGCAATAATTTTGTCATAATAATATTGAAAAAAAAAACAAAAACACAATTTTAAATGCCTTCTTAAAATTTTATTTTAACTTTAACTTTTTCGCGGTATTAACAATAGTAGTGTCGCGGTTATGCAGCATCCAGCAATTCTATGAACATTTATTAAAAGTTTCATCCCTTGATAGTAAAATGTGGTTACTTTACGCCACTTAAACGTAGAATATTTTTTTTGTATAGCAAAATATATCACTTACTTATAAGCAGAATATCTAATATTTGCTTCAAAATTTGAGAAAGGATTACGTTGAATTATTTTATTTGTAGCAGACGTGTATTCAGGGAGGGGGGGGTCACCTGGGTCATGCCCCCCCCCCACAAGCGCGCCACCTAACCTTCGCGGGGATGTGAGTAGTAATAGTGGATTGGGTATAATAAACATTCGCTCGTAGCTCTTCTTCTTTTAAACGTGTACAAATTTTTTGCGTTTTTATATTAGTGTCGAAAAGTCATCTATCATACTCATAACAGGATAGTAAGTAATTTGGAACGCTTTTATATTTTTGCTCATATATATGAAAAAGAACACAATTACGAGTTTAAAAAGTGTTATTGTTTCTAAGAAATTGGTAAGCGACGTAAGATGGCAGCAGGAAATTCTCTGTCAAAACAGGTAGCCGAAAAGCAACGATTGTGAAAAAAGAAGATACTGAGATTTAATTTGTATTAGTTTTGAGCGTTTTGAAACAGATTTACAGAGAATATTTTATATTATTTTGAAAGAATTGCAATGGACCAAAGTGTGGAAAGGAAACATTTAAAATACAGAAATTAATTAAATTAAAATCAAACTAAATGCCAAAAATATCACAATTTTACCATTTGTATTTAAGTGCCTCGAAATATCCATCCATACCATGTCTTTTTTGTCAACTCGTCTATACTGGTTGTCTTGTATATCATAAATTATGCTATGATATCGCACTTCCTCAATCAATTTTTCATCAAAATTCATTGTTTTGAAATTGACAAACCTTGACAAAAATGCCACAACAATTTCGTTCGTTTGATTTTGTTAGCGACGACGGCAATATTAGAAATTCATCAATCCCGACGGTAACTTCGTCCACCGCTTACCTGTCGAAATTTGGGCATTCGCATAGGACGCTGTGCTTTTAGAAGTTTGACAGCGGCACTTTTTCGTCGTTTGCCGTTGATCGTCGTAATTGACTTACAAATTTTGTTTTACGGTTCTTCAATCTTCCAATAGAACCAGATCCATGCAATCAACGTCTAGCCTAGACACCCGTTGATTTTCCATGGCGATACTGATTCAAGAGTTGTTAAAAAATTTTATGGTCGTAGGGAAGCATTAATTTTTTCTTAGAAATACACTTGCAAATTGTTCTTAAGAATTTGAATGAATATCTATTCACCGACAACGAATTGGTCAGCGTTGCCGAAAATCGACTAATTTGGTCGATTTTCAACTTCATTAGCCGACAAAATTTTACCTTAGCCGACATCCGATTTTTAGCCGATTTTGATATTTCGTCAGCCGATTTTGGGATTGACGCTAGCTACACCTAGTTTACCCGGGTGTTAGACGTAATAGTACAGCTTGCATGCAAGCTGCACTGCCGTACTTCTTGCACGTGTAACCTCTACTGCTATGCTGGCAGCTCAGCTTTCAGCGAACTTACATGATGAAAAATCATGGCAGCTGAGGCGATAGTAATTTGACATTACACAGTTTTCAAGATGGCGGAAAAGATATGCTGGAGAGAATTTGATAAATTTATTCTGGAAAACTGAGATTTTCTGGGATCATTTCCATCACATCATTTACCAACACCTTCCTCTTCATTTTTTGTTGGGTTTTTATCATTCTGCTACTTCTTTTATTGCTATAATTTTCCAATATACGCAAGACTTTACGCCTCAATACTATTTTTAAATGAACATGCATGCAAGATGATAAGACATAAACCGAACTTCCTTCTGCTGTCAAGTTAAAAATCGCGTTGGAAGGGAGGCTTGCATGCAAGCTGTACTATCTCGTGTAATCCCCGGGTTAGTGTGCTTTGGCGACCGGATGTATTTTGAGCCAACTTCTTGGTTGAAAAAGTGGATTTTTCCACTCGTGATTGTGCGAAATTGATGCGTCGTGGAAAATGACTTCCTATGAGAAAAAAGTTCGCAACAGAACACTTATGTCTCTGAAAGAAAGAGCGGAAAAATATATGCGAAATGTAGTAACTGGGGTGTATATCACCCGAGTGCATGAAAATGGGTTTTCCGCCAACAAAAACGTCCCAAGAAAATTTTCTGAATCAGGAAAAGAATACACCACTCGATAGTACTATCGGTGAGAACTTTTATACTGGTTTCGCATTTACGAGGAGTTTGCATTATTTTGTATAGAATGGAATTTGGAATTTGCCGATTTTTAGCCGATTTTTAAAATCTGTTTTAGATTTTCTAGATACATTTAGCCGATTTTAGAAAGAAATTATTGGCAACACTGGAATTGGTGCATTGATTCTGGTGGCTCGCTCTTTCGGACAAAGGCACAAGCATTCAGTTTTCTTAGAAAGATCTGAACATTTTTCTTTAGATTTTTCATGCACTATTGGTGGCGGACAATGATTCCAAAGAGTTATGTTGATTCAGGTGCCTTGGCTGATCTGGGTCGCTAAGGATATTTATGAGCATTGGCAAGCATACATTTTGTTCTTAGAAATTTACTTAAACATTTTTCTTTCGAATTTTTATACACTATTGGTTGCTGAAAACGATCAGTTGGATTGATGCCACTAAAATTGATTCTATAATTTTTCTTCACAATTTTTACGGCAAGACTATAAAAATAAAACCATTCGCTTTCTTCTGCTTGCGATAGTTGCCGTTGCTTTGGTTGTACTTTCGTATTAATTCAAGTAGTGTTGTTTAATTTAACTTCACGTTTACATTTAATTTAAAGGAGAAGAATAAACTTGCTACACTAGTTAGCGATGGAGGTAGAAATAGTAGCGAAAATGGAAAGCAGAAGACTGATAAGACCATTGACAAATTTTTTCAGAAGAAAGCAAGATCAGTTAAGCTCCCATCAAAAGATATAGTCATGACATATCATGCATTTCTACTCCTATTCCTTTGAATGTGACTCAAATTGCAAGATCCACCCTCAGTCAATTACTTCACCCGTGACAGAATCAGTTGCGTCACATCTATTTCTACAATCTGTGCACGCGAAAGAGAATCTGGATATGAGTCCTTAATGTCTGTCCACTCTGAGATCGACATTGATATGGATAATATTATCGACAGGCTTTCCAAATCAAGCGGAAAATTGGGTTTTGTGATATCTAACTTAAATATGATAAAAAAAAATTAAAAGCTACTATTTCCAACTTTTTTCTCCCCTCGATCATTTTCGTTGTGACCGCCCCCCCCCCCAGGCTGAAGGTCTGGATACTCACCTGATTTGTAGGGTAAAAGCACTAGTACTCGGACAACTAACACATTTCGAGCATTTAATCTCACAAAACATTTATAATTAACATCTTTTTACATTTACTTTTTAATACTTTATAGCATGTATATTGCTAATTATCATAATATAAAAAAAAAAATATTTTATTATTTAGTTTTTTTTATGATAATACTAAAATTACGATCATTCAAATTTTGTTAGTACTCGGACAACAAAATTCAGCTTTCGGACAATGCAATTTCAGTACGTGGACAGCGAAATAAAAGGACAAAGGAATGAAAAAATGTTAAGAATTTCTTTGAATTTTTTTAAACTTTTTATTTATACAAAACGTCATAAAATATATGAATTAATTAATTCAGCACATAATAGTAATATTTAGTCAAAAGTTTATATTTCAGTCTTATTAAATTCATTAGGACAAGATTGCAAATGATTTAAACAAAAACAAAATAAATATCTAATACTTCAAAACTTACGCCTATAAAATAACATTCCTATAACCCAACAAACATTGACTGGTCAATAGTACATACAATAGACCGTCCTTTGTACTGAAATTGAAAAGTGGTCAAAATCAAAATTTGGTTAAATCGAACATCTTTTTGACGTCGACCTGTCGACAATGTACCACCTGAAACACGTCTTCAGACGGAAATAAAGTCGTCAAACTAGCCACCAAAATAACCTCCAAAATCAAACTGAATGAGCACATTTTGGTTGCCCAGAAGACGTCATTCTAACACCTGAAACACGTGTTCAGACGGAAATAAAGTCGTCATTTTAGCCACCAAAATAACCTCCAAAATTAAACTGAATGAGCACATTTTGGTTACCCAGAAGACGTCATTCTAACACCTGAAATACGTCTTCAGACGGAAATAAAGTCGTCAAATTAGCCACCAAAATAATCTCCAAAATCAAACTGAATGAGCACATTTTGGTTGCCCAGAAGACGTCATTCTAACACCTGAAATACGTCTTCAGACGGAAATAAAGTCGTCAAATTAGCCACCAAAATAACCTCCAAAATCAAACTGAATGAGCACATTTTGGTTGCCCAGAAGACGTCATTCTAACACCTGAAATACGTGTTCAGACGGAAATAAAGTCGTCATATTAGCCACCAATTATTAATACAAAATACAATATACAATACAATTATTAATTTTTTACGTTGTCGAGAAAAGCATTTTTCAATGTTTTCGTTCAATTTTCGCTCACAAAAATATTGAGATGAACTTCTCTCGAGAAACATGTAAGAAAATCAATAATTTCTTGCGAAAAATTAAAGGATAAGAAATTTTCCACCTTTTTAGTATAAGTTTCATTGAAAATATACGCTGGTCCAGGGTGGAAAAGTGAATGTTTCCATTCAGCGTTTTCGTCTTTCAATGTACCAACTACAAATATGAGTTTACGTATAAAATTTTATTTCTGTAGGTATATTATAATATATTGAATTATTAAAAATATGTTTGCTTCGCCATTTTATTTAGAATCCGTTCATGCGAATGTTTCAGCCACGTTTTGATGTGCTCGTTGATGTCCGTCTGAGTATCTTCGGAATTATTTTTAATGATGGACTCATAAATCGAATCCAAAATATTTATATACTCTGCGAACTTCAACTTCTTTTGCAGTCCCATCCACGAGAACTCGTCCAGTACCTCGTCAGTTGCTAGCTGCTTCATGCATTTTCTAACGGAGCATCCGACCCCCTTGCCCCGATTTGCCACAGGTTTCCACCTTTAAAAGTGAATTAAAGTGTATTTCATAATTTTGAAATTTTTATTTTATCTTACCAATTGTTATTTCCTAACTCCGTCCATTAAATCTGTCTCCAATTGCTGCCCGTACTGCTACTTGAACAAGACTAATACAAGTTTTGAATGCCCGCCCTTCCACGAAGCTACGAAAAATTGAAAAATGACGACAAGCAGCGCCTCGTCCAAATGCAGTCAAAAACTGACGAGAAATAGACAACACGTGCCTACGCAATAGCACAAAAGGACGACAAAAAGACGGCAAAGCACTGTTATAACTGCGTCTATTTCCTTCCAGTCATCAAATGACGAGAAATAGACAGCAGGTGTCTATGCAATAGCAAAAGCTTCGTATTGTCACCCTTCTTGTGCAAGTCTGATTTTTGAAGTGGTTTTTCGCACTATTTGTGGAACGGTTTGTCGGACAGAAAAAATGATTATAACCAATTTTATAGAATTTCGTATTCTGAAGAAGTTTTTAGTACAATAAAAATGTCTAAGGCTGATCGTTTTCACAGTATCCGTAAAAAATCTACATTTTTATATGTCAACACCAAAGAGTTGCCCGATTTAGTCCATATTTAGTATAATGAAAACACCATGTACCAAATGTCAGCTCTCTACGTTGACGCGTTCTCAGGCAGTATCCAAATATATAGTGGAAAACGTAATTTTTGTATGACAATCCCACGAAGGAGTTGCCCAATTTGCCTCATTTTCGAACTTAAATTTACATATTTTTCTTAAAGTTCGTATACAAAATTTCAGATTTCTAAGTATACGCGTTCTCAAGTTATCGTGCGCACAGACGGACAGACAGACGGACATGCAAAAATCAAAATAACATTTAATTTAAGCGTGGGTGTCCAACCCATTTTGCTCTACCATCATTATTTCGAGGTGTTACAAACGTAATGACAAGCTTAGTATACCCCATAGGTTTCATCTAGGGTATAAAAGAAGTTAAAAACAATGAAAAAATTTGAAATATTAGGTTTTAGAGGGTTAACTAGAATTTCGTCTAAAAGACGGCAAAACGCTGTTAAATTTAGGGTCTATTTTGAGTCATCAAATGACATTTTTTCATATATTTCTGTATAACACATGGATGGTCGGTCATTTTGTGATCAAACTCCGATTACATTATTTAAACTTATACCAACTTGAATTCCTGAAAGACGTCATATGTTGACTTCAAAAAGTGCCACTCAAAACGAAGTCTATATTTGACGGAAACTAAACTTGATGGTCTTACACATATCACAGCCAATATTTTTCAAATTATCCTCTTCAACGTCACTAATTAATTCTTCGTGACAATTGTAACATTTCTTCCTTTTTTTATTTCTGCGACTTCTTTTTTTCTTCACTTTCGCTTCTTTTTTTGCCTTTTTAATTAGTCGACTTTTTTTTCTTTTTTTAATCTCCTCCAATTTCCGTTGTTTTGCTGTGTCCTTTTCTTCTATCATTTTTCTCCAAGTATCAGAAGAAATTGCGTTGGGAAAACGACATCCATTCATGGCTTTCCTTTTCTTGGAAAGGACACTAGGACACACTGGATGTTTTTCAAAGCTTGGTGACGATACAAGCACAATCTTTAAATGTAGTACCTATATAGGAGCCAAAGAGGAACTGCTACAAGGATCATTGTTTTCAGGTTCGACACTTTCCAAGTCAGAGATTTGAAGTAGTTGATGAGTTGGGTTATTGTAAATTCTGGTGGTTGTTGTAAATTCTGGTAGAAGCCTGAAGTAAGGACGATGAACTGGAAGGGACATTGATAGATGGAGTCAGTATATTTAAAGTCGTCTCTGTGGGAAAAGACAGCAATTCTCCCATCGATTGGCAAGTGATGTCTGGCAGCACTTCATAAATGACATCTGAATGATGATCAGTCACGGATATGTTCTGAGTTTGTTCTTCCGTAGTGGGCACATACGACCCAGAAGATGCTTCCCTAATTACATCTAATACTTTTTCAGTATTTACTCCCCTTTCGTTCAATTTTTCTGTTAAGAATGTTATTACGTCTTTGTTGATTTCACATTTTTCTTGAAAACCAGTTACTGTTACAGTATTTTCGGATTCGTTCAGATTATTTTTTTCAAGCCGATCTCTCACACATTTACTGAAGTCGACGGCATTGGGGTCAAAAGCGAATAGACCACATTTTCGAAAACAATTTTTAATACATCTTAGCAAATCTTGGTTCCTCAAAATGGCTTTTTCCAATAAGGGGCAAAAAGTTTTTCTTGTTAGCACCTCTGCCACATTTTCTGATTGCCACTCCCTCACAGTTTTTGCCCAGTCTGACTTCAAAGGTTTAAAAACACTGATATCTGCGGGCTGCATAATGTGAGTAGTGTTTGAAGGTAAAGTGTACAATATGATTCCATTTTCATCGCAGAATTTACTTAACTCCATCGACATATGGGATTTATGTCCATCAACAAATAAAACAACTGGTCTTTTAACATTTTCCTGGTGCAGCCATTTATGAACACCATTAGACACATATTCAAAGAAGGTTTCTGACCTCATCCATCCACTTTTAGTGCGTCTTAAAAACCAGTTAGTTGGCATACTGTTAATGTCCCTGGGTGGTCTTATAAATGGAAAAACAACCATTGGAGGTAGGAGTTTTCCATCTGCCGAAAATACTATTAATACCGTCAACGTGTCCTTTTCATTGGCTGTCTGAATTTGATTTACATTTTTAAACCCCTTAGGTGCAATTACTTTACCCGTGTTCGGACATATTCTGAAAATGCTTTCGTCACCATATAAAATTCTGGTCAGATCATTCAGTATATCTTCCTGATTAATTAATTTGAGGTAATTGGAAAACTCTTCGAAGCATTCTTTAATTTGTGCTTCGGTAACTGCATCTCTACCTTTTGTTATGCTTTCTGCTTTCCTTCTTGTAAAAATCAGATTTCTTCTAAAGAATGCATTTAACCAAGTCCGTCCTGGTCGAGTGTTGTTAAATGGCGTTTTTCGGTTACCGTCCTTCATTATTTTCTGTACTGCATTTAATAAATCATCTTCTTTTAGCGGAAACCCACATTTGCATAATTGAATGCACCAATTCGCAATTTGTTTTTCTTCTTCTGCAGAAAGATATGGATCCGGGCCCTTTCTAGTCACTTGCTCTGGAACCTTGTCGCTTAATCTATCGTGAAGAGTGGATTTTGGTATACCATTCTTGGCTGCTGCTTCACAAATTGAAATATGATTTTCTCTTATATCCGCTAAGCTTTTAGATAGTTTTTCCACATCAGTAAGCCCGGTGGAACGCATCCTAGGATCTGCTGACATCATAATTTAAGCCTGTAAATTATTTTTACTTAATAGCAATACCATTGAAAATAACGATGAGATAATGGAAAATATGTTCGAGTACTAGACATAATTTTTCTATTTTTTAATCATATTTAAATACTTAAATAAGTCGTTTGCAAAGCCAGTGAAACAAAAATAGATTTTCTTCGATTTTTCAGAAGTCTTACATACCATACGAGTCCGGATAATGAAAATGAAATAAATTGTCGTTTTAGTTGCCGGACACTTTATTATTACGTTTAATTTATTGAAATATCGCAAAAACTTGACAATAATTCTTAATATATAAAGTATATACGTTTGATCATCAATTGTATAATATACACATTTTAATTACCTCAATAAAACACAGTCCTCTTTAACACAACTTTTCACTATAAGAAGAACTTTTTACCAGCAAACCCTTCTCGATTCATGTGCGTGTATTTGTTTAACTAGAGAGTGTAAGATATTCTTAATATTTGAAAAAGCAACCGAAATTGTCCGAGTACTGACTCTGTCCGGTAACTTATGCATTTACCCTACATGTTTTATGAGATACCTTAAATCTTAATTCATATTACAACCCTCCAGCATAAAACTTGAAACAAGTGAATACAAATAGGATAAAAATAAACAAAAAATTGAGCATTAAATTCTCCAGGAAAATTCCTCGTTTTGAAACCAGTTTAGGCTCTTCAATTGAGCCAATTATATTAGCCCAATTGTAAAGCATTTTATCCTTTTTCACCGGCCATTTCCAGTTATTTTGGGACTTATTGATTGCAGAAATTATTGTTCCATATTCTTGCAATGATTCTATTTTGCCTGGAAAATATTCCCCTTCATACAGGAATACAAAATCTTGTTCAACTTTCTTTTTTAATCGTTGAAAATATGCTGTCTTCTTTTCACCAGTTTTCAAACTCCACCTTATTTTCATATTTTTCTAATTCGATAGTCCGGTCAAAGTTTACCTAATAATAAGTTAAGAAGCTGTAGAGCAAAATGGGCAAATTTCTGGTGTTTTTTAGAATGAAACAAGTAACTTCATATACTTTCGTCTTTTGCATGAATGGGGAAAAAGAACTTGTCTATGCACTATTGTAGTGCAACTGAGACAACGAGTTAAAAACAAAAATCGAGAGAACGTAGGATTACCCGAACGACAAAATCTTTTCAACCTATTCATAATAATGTACTTCGGGCCACACTACCTCCCATTTTTAAGAAAAAGATAAATTTCGTTTTTGCCCAGATGCTAAAAGGAGATGTAAAATTCCTCTCAAATGAAATTCTCATTTTTCCCGAAAATATCAGAGAATCCAGCATGAGTTCTCCCACTTAATCTCTTCATAGCAAAACGAATGTAAACAAAAACACGTGCTGTTCAAATATCATAGGATTACAGCAACAACATGTGCCCCTTTTATACCTTTTACAACAACAACATGTGTCCTAACATTATCAATATTTCATGAAAACCGATTTTCACAAAAGCGCGGGAGCATTTTATGAGAGTAAAACGTGAAAACTCCGCCCCTTGTCATTTATTTACGAAAGTGAAATATTTGCCATTCTGTTTCGGTGCATGCAACTTGCGCTTTCACATTTTTTACCTTTATTCATAAAATTTTTAAAGAGAGTTCTATTTTTTTTCGATTTTTTTTCTTTCTTTCTTCCTTTTCTTGCCGTGTGCATTTTAAATGTAAAACACTCGGATATCTCACCAGCTTCTTAACTTATTATTAGGTAAACTTTGGTCCGGTGACACACGATGATTCACAAGCGATACACCGTACTAAAAACCGGTTTTTTTAGCACTATCTTAGAACATTTTCGTGTATAACCAAAACCCTCGAAAATACTTCCCAAGCCATGAAACAGAAATCTATATGTTGGCGTGCTTAGTCCGTTTTCTAAAATGTTCTATATTGATACTTATGGAAAAGTGCAAAACATTGCCTTTATATATGCCATAGAGCCTAAACTACTATCCATAAAGGAAAATAGTCTTGTATTAATTTAAAGCTTGGTTCCTTACCTTCCCAAAGGCTAAACTTCCTATATACCTTACTTAACAAAATAATAAAATAGTTTTGATTACAAAGTAACCTTACCATTTTACGCTCAATACCTGTCAGCAGAGTGATAATTGCATGTGTTATGTGCAGCCGTAGTCCGAATCTGTAGGCAGCTACATTCGATATCATCAGCCCACGGCATCCCATGACGGCAGAGCAACATTACAATGATTACTCAGCTGAGAATTTTTGTTTGAGGAATCGTAGTCATTTGGTTAAGATAATTTTTTTTAAATAATTTTGTTAGGAAAGGTATGAAAATTTTATTACGGTTCGGAAGATAAGAAAGCAAGCTTAAGATTAACAGAACGCCATTTTTCTGTATGAATAGTAGTTTAGAGCGGAGGAGGAATTCAAATCAAACTTTTGTCACTTTTTACATAAGAACACTGCAAATATTTTAGAATGTAAGGACTACGTTGGGCCTCGCATGCGGTAGGAAGGGAGTCTGTTTCATGGCTTGTGAAGTATTCTCGAGGGTTTTGGTATAATCCACTTTAGAAGAGCAGAGGGTAAAGTATAATTCACACAAGCGAAGTTACTGTCCCAAGTAGCCTCGTTTTCAGTCCCTCACCTCCTCTTGACATACCCACCAGTTTACTTGCGCCAGTACGAAAACGAGTTCCACTCACTTCAACTTTTTAGCGAAGTGGAACCTAAGAAATAGTCAAATTGAGTGTATTTTCTGCAATTGATACACGTTTTGATGTGTGTAGTCATTTATAATATCATCTGGCGTGGAACTTGTGAAATGTGAAATATTCATTTTTGAGAGAAAATGGTTTCAAGTGAAAAGTTACATATTGAAAAGGTCATTAATTGTGCAGCAATGTAATTAAGGGCAATTACGGAGGAAAAATTCTAAGCAAAAAGAAAGTGCGAGTACGTTCTTGGCATATTGATTGCTGAGGAATAATATTTTTGCATACGTAATTATCTTTTAAATTTACGAAATTTCTTACTGAAAAATAAAAAGCACTCTCTTCGTATAAAAGCGCAAACACAAATGTGTTGACATTTTACAAGTTCCACACCAGCTGATATTATTAAAGACTACTTAAATCAAAAAATGTACTAGTTGCAGAAAATGTACTCAATTTGATTATTTCCCAGGTTCCACTTCGCTAAAAAATTGAAGTGAGTGGAACTCGTTTTCGTACTGGCGCAAGTAAACTGATTGGTATGTCAAGAGGATGTGAGGGACTGAAAACGAGGCTAGTTGGGACAGTAACTTCGCTTGTGTGAACTATACTTTAGACTCGGATGATACACGAGTGTTTTATTACATATGTATGCGTGTACTCAGGTGTTTTTCGGGGTTTGGAAAATTTTAAAGGAAAAAGGGCACTCATTGCCATTTTATGCGTTGCGCTGATTACAGAATATATATGGTGAGAGATAGCAGGTACTGAGGTACAGTGAAAATCTGAAAGTGATTTGTACATGGAAAAATGTCAAAAGAAAAGAGAAGCAAGTGGACAAATGAACAAACCGAAAAACTTATAGATCTTTTTGAACAATATCCGAATTTGTATGATGTGAAAAGTGGGGAGTTTTGCAATAGACTAAAAAGAGATAGCTCGTTGCGTGAGATAACTGAAATATTAAAGAACCATATAGAAGGTATTACCATACCATAGAAAAGGTTAAAAACCGAATTATATATACTTAAATTATGGTGCTACAACCAACTATCATTTTTAGACATCAGTATAAAGGAAAGAGAAAGTTCTAGCACTTTGGATGACGATAATCTGGTGTAAAATTTTTATATTGTCTCGTGGGCTGTAGGTAATGTAAGAATTGCGTTTTGCTTCGTGTTTGTTGCATTTTAACTTTAAAAAACTGATCTACGATTACGTTCGTCTAGGTGAAAATGATCGAGAAGGATATTCCACTCCATATTATAAGGAAAGTCCTACCAGTTTCGGAAGTGAATCACTTATTACTGGTACTGAATCCCGCATAATCCTGTTTTCTTTTTTAATGTCACTTTCGATGAGAGTTTGTAAAACACCAAATAAATTATCGTCCATTTGTAAATAGTTTTTAAAAGCAGCTATCTATCTTGAATTAGAAATTCTTTCGTAAGTAAAGTATACGAGATTCTCTCATCTCGAACCTTTCTCCATTCTTTAATCCAACACTTTCTTCGTTTGCGTACACTATTTTCTTGATCGCAACTTGCTAGAAGTGCTGTAACTGCAGTATAATACATATGTAATTAAAGCGATTTTTTCATCTTCGTCGGTACTAAAACAAACAGAATCGGAGCTATAATCGGAAATTTGATGCATTACAAATAGTTTGATATGCTTAATCACAGGTCAATTTTGGAAATGTTTTGGCAATAACAACGGCGGTGAATTTTCTGTCAAGAACGTGTAACAACTGTGTATCAACCGTGTATAAACTACGTGTACTATGGGCCGATACACATTCTATACAAAAACCTGTTTTACGTCGTGTCTAGTCTCAAGTGTGTATCATCGTGTGTCATGGGACTTAGAAAGATTTCCGTCACAACAGTCATTTTCGTCATGGTCAATACTGAAACATTGTTCAATTTCAGATTGGTTGAGCTTTCTTCTTTTACGTGGTCGTTGAAATTGTTCACGATTTTCTTTCGAATTTCCTACTAATTGTTATTGAGTACTAGTATCATGAAAAGCTAATGTAGAAGCTATAGCATTATTTTAATTGATTTGACAAACTTCAGAATGTATTTCCGGATAAATTTGTCCATCCTCAGCACCTACAGATAAACTTTTATCTGAAGCTAAATCTACTTTACGTCTTCTTTTCTTTTCACCTCCACAGCCATCCAACTGCCGATGCTTCAATGTTTCTATGAAGGATGAATGACTGCTGGATAAATTTATGTTTCCTCCAAGAAGCTTCCGAACCAGTTCTTCTTGATTGCAAGGATATATGCCGCATTTCTTAAATCCAAACTACAGATACTGCTTAGGATTAATCAAACTACTCATAGGTCCACTTAAGTGTTTTGGAAAGTCCTGTTTTTGGAGAACAATTTGCTTTTGTCCACTTGAGGAAGTCTAATAGCTCGGTAACAATTTTCGCCGGGCAACTTTCATGAGATGAAAGAATGCAACGTCGAGAGGTTTTGTTATATGTGTGCTATTTGGTGGAAGGCACACGAAGTCGATCGAACACTGCTTATATTTTTGTATAACATATGGTGATAAATGCGAGAAAAGATTGTCACCTAGAGAGCACATTTCTGTCCTCCTGCTTCTTAAATCCAGGTGACATTAAGATATCGAAGCAATCGCTGAGGATGTTGGTATGGAACCAGCCACTTTTCGTGTTGCTGAAACGACATCCTGTTGGACCGCCTTCTGTCCAAGTCCTCCATAAATGCAATGATTTTTGCACAACATAAGGTGACAAAATATCTCCCTTGACATTTGTTGCAAACATTACTGATATCGTAGATTTATTTGTATTGCAAATCCTTTCCGGATATTTTATTCTTCGTTTAGTGATCACTTTTTTTTTGCTCCGGATCATCGGTCAAGTTCGTCTCATCATAGTTCCATATGTTTTCAGCAGGAACGCCAAGAAGAACTTCAGCAAGGTTAGAGTGATAGCTTTACTCGACTACGTTGATGTTCGTTCGATGCAAGGCGAACAGTGAGTTCCGAATATCTTTTCAAAAATCCACTGGCTCATTCACTACTAAGAAGATTATTCTTGAATTCTCTCACAGATTTGCCACATCGATTCAGATGTGATTTAATTATAAATCGCAGTTTCTCCACTGGGAAACCATAATTCGACATAGCTAGGATGCATTCAACAAAATTCTTTTCCTCATAATCGCAAAAACTTCTAGAATGTCCTGCCTTTAAATTGTGAGCTTCTTTTAATTTATATTGAATAGCACGTCGAAGAATATTGAACTCTTTTGCAGCCAAACATTGAGAAATGTCGCCATTTCTTATCTTTTCTAAACATTCCTCCAGCCTTTCTTTAGTATAGTCGAAGTCGTGTTCCTGGCTTCCTCTTATAATTTAGGAGCAAACCCCAAAATATCGTTAAAGTTGACATTCTTTTAGGAAATTTATATTATATTATATATATTATATTATAACGGCAGACCCAATCATGTTGCGACATGATCATTGCAATGGATTTTCCTATAAATGGCTGGCTGGCCGAAAGTAATCACAGTTTATTGGATAAGCTTAATTGCAACACAAAAATCCAGGACTCAAACAGGTTTTTCCACCAAAATTAAAGCACGGGTTATTACCTCAATTCTTAGAGCTAGCGATCCTATATTAGTAACTAACTACCGTTCAATATCCATTTGCAATGTACTTGGCTTTAATATTCAAAAAAGTTATGCATAATTAGCTTTTTCTTCAAATTATGCCTTTCGTATTAAACTCGCAGTATGAATTCCACTTAGCTTGGTTCTTTTTACTGATACCATTGCTTCTGCTCTGGATAAATATACACAATTAGATTCCACTCAGACCGACTTTGATAAGGCATAATAAATATAAATTTATAGAAAAGCTCAGACTCTGTCTGTAACGAGTAAGAGTTCCAGCATACTTTTTGTTTTTAAAGAAAAATATATGTACCTATAAAATAAAAAAAATGTTAAAAAGTTAAAAAATAAAAATGTAAGAAAATTTAAAAATAAAAAAAAAACAACAACAAAATTTACAAACTTAAGAGAGAATCTCGTTCTGAGAACGCACAACTGTAGCTAATTTTATAAGATTCGTCACAGCCAATATCTCATAAAAATGTTAAGAATTGGTTTTTATAAGGACGCTGCTCCTTTTTTCCATAGTCATACATAAAAGAAATAGAGAGTATGGTTGTCTTCAATGGCTCTCAATCTAGTTTTTTTGAACAAACATCTCTGTAGGCAGAGCTAAGCAATACTTAAGTAAAAAAGGACAAAAAGGAAACAAAAAGAGCAAAAGGGCAAAAAGTATTAATACAAAAATCGTTACAATATTACAGTTTTACTTTTTTAAAAGAGTCTTAGCCCGTGCGGAAAGTGGCAGTTCCAAAACTTCTTTCAATCAAAAATCACAGAGACATAGCTACAAGAAAGAGTTGAACTAAACGATATAGAAACCGAAATTGTGACAAGTAATATGAAATTTTGGGGGTACCCGAACCGAAACCGAATAAGGATATAGGGATAAACATGTCGAACGCACGTATAACTTAGCGCATAACCAATAGGATGCCGCGATGCCAAACTGCATGCGCTTCCACAGTTGCAAAATGACCTCAGTTCACGACCTCTGACGTGATGCATATCCTTCCCGTAGCGTTTGTGGCAATTCCAAAGCAAGAGAAGCTAGTGTCCACAAATGCTACGGCCTATTATCACCAGAGAAGCGTGAGCACTCTGTTCTGCACGGATGCAATTTGTTGCCATGTGCAATTAAATGTTTCTTCATCTGCTGCCAGGTACTTCAGGTGTATTATCCAGGCAATGAAATGATGCTTTAGTACTCCGTAGTTCTAGTGTTTTGATTATCAGTATCAGCTCTCATGCAGTACAAGTGAATCGTTGACTTAGCTAGCGTCAAGACGAAGCTGATCAAATTATGCACTTGACCACATGTCCTCGGTCCCAACAGAAATGATGTCGGCAGAATGCCGAAAGATGGATGGACCAACTGACACAATTGTTTCACCAAATCCATTAAATTTTGCAGAGCTTGGCAGGCGTAAAATCTGTGAAACAGACTCCTATCGCCTCCACACACAGTGCACATTCTCTGAACTCGGCGAACAATATGTGACAACTGGTTAGGATGAACAAGACTGTGATGCAGTTGCGTGAAAGCTATATCTGCGTCTTTGTAATTAGAGGGATAGCTGTAATCTACTCTACTCGTTATCCCAACAATTACGCCCATATCAACCCCGAGGTGCAAATTCCATCTACGACACCAGCAAACACATTGTGAAGCAACCGCCTTATCAGTACCCCAAAGGAGGTATGTGGTGGCCTGTTCCACACAAAAGAATTCTCCAGCTTAGCAGCAGAGCCACTACTGCGAAGCCGGAGAAATCTCTCCTGAGCAGAACCAGCCACGTTATGTAAGACCTGTGTAGAGGACTGAATCCAGCAGTTTCCGGTAACATCAATGATGTCCCCGAGAACAGCATGGGGGAGGTAATCCCGAAACGATTTCCCGAGCATTATCAACAAGCGAATCTGTTAATTCAGGATTAAAATCCACTGGAATTTTTCTGATTTTTTCGACCACTCTCTTGTGCCACAACACCCATTGTATTCACCCATAGCTGAGAAATTAAGGTGTCTCTACGGCAGAAGACTCCTTGGAGTGCTCACTCACACGTGGAGATATCGAAATTTCACAACCAAATTGATGAGACCTAACTGCCTTCCTTGACTGGTGTGTAGAGCGTGCTTTCAGCAACCCATCTTCTCCGTCCCCAAAAGGCGTCTATCACCTTGGCTTGGAGTAGTTTGATAAAGCCGTCTTCAAGAGTTTCTGATTTTAAAACATGTACGATGGTCGAGGTAACCAGGTTGAGGTTATTCATATCTAATATCAGATTATGCCCTCCTGCTATTTCATCCCATATAGCAAAGCAAAATAGCTGTTTTCCAAATTTACTGTGAGGCCCTAGAGAACTCAGTACATTTCCAATTTATGGAACATATCTTGCATTGTTTTGGGACTATCTGAAAACAGGACGATATCATCAGCATATAATAACACCCGGATTATCTGACCGTCGACTTTGACACCACCCACCAAACTATCATGTAGGTCATTTAAGTACGGAGAGAACAAGAAAAGACTAGCTAAATAGCCCTGCTTGACTCCTGTGAAAATTGGGACGTATTCTGATACTAATTTCCCGGTCCATCCTGAGTACTTTTCGTTGATATACCTAGACTGGAAAGTTTGTAAATTAGCGCCTTTCGGTTAATAGTGACAAAAGCCGACTTAAAATCAATAAAAAGCGTGTAAATTTCTTCTTTCCATCCGAGTGAAGCAGGTAAACTATACTACATAAATTGAACACATTATCAATCGTAGAGTATTCTTTCCTAAAGCTAGCTTGGTACTCATTTACAAATACTGTAGTTCCCATTCCGTTAATCTTTTCAGAATATTTGATATAAATAGTTTTGCCACACAATCCATGAATGCAATGCCTCTGTAATTTTTTGCCTGGTTCGGATCACCTTTTTGAAATAAGGGGAAGATAATGGATGTTTTGAAGTTGTCGGGAATCTCACCACTATGAAAAATATTGTTGAAGACACTTACTAAGTTAAGAAGAATATTTGGTGTAGCTTGAATATTGCACACGGAATACATATCAGCAAAAAACATTTAAGGCTGCAGTTCACCTAAAAACAAACAAATTATTAATTATTAATAAATAAATCAGAGCTATCTTCAACTTACCTCAAAAGACATGTACCTCCAAAATATTTACATTTTTATAATGTCAAGAAGTGACATTACGTCAGCCAGCTGTCTGTGGTACATTCAGACATTGCATCAATCGTTGCTAAGGCAATTGCGATCACTTCGATTCTTTCAAAGGTTTTTGAATCTATCATTAACTCAAAATTAATGAAGTATCTAGAAACTAATCATCTCATCAACGATCGCCAATATGGCTTCCGAGCTGGACGCTCATCTGGAGACTTGCTGACCTTTCTTACGGAACGTTGGAACCGTAGTCTTCACAATTTTGGTGAGTCTAAAATCGTTGCTCTAGATATTTCAAAAGCCTTTGATAGAGTCTGGCATCCAGCCCTTTTAGCCAAACTTAAAGCACTTGGTCTCTCCCCTCCTCTTCTATTATGGATTGAAAGTTTCCTATCTAGTCGCCAAATACGTGTTGTATTAGATGGCGTTACATCTGAACCGCATCCCATAAATGCCGGTGTGCCTCAAGGCTCTGTTATCTGTCCAACTCTCTTTTTAGTTTTCATTAATGATCTGCTTTCCCTTACTTTCAATCCCATCCATAGTTTCGCAGATGACAGTACTCTTGATTTCGCTTACTCCTTTGACACTCTTGCGGAATCCAGGGGGAATGCCGCATGTGTTAAACGAGATTGCATGACTAGATCATTGAATAACGATCTTAACAGTATCCTCGCTTGGGGCAAAGCGAATCGCGTCGAATTCAATGCATCTAAGACTCAAAGCTGTCTCATCTCATTAAAACAAGATCATAACTTAACCACACCCGTTTCTTTTGATGGAGCATTAATTTCTGATTCACCGTCACTAAGCATTCTTGGCATTAATATTTCCAGTAAGTTAAACTGGACAGATCACATCTTCTCTGTTGCCAAAGAAGCATCGAAATGTCTTGGATTTCTGAAAAGGTGTAAGAAATATTTCAGCCCGTCAAATCTAGCGCTCCTCTACAAGTCCTACATTAGACCTAGAATGGAATACAACTCCCATATATGGGCCGGGGCTGGTCGCACAGCCTTAGCTTCATTGGATATTGTCCAAAAGAGAGCCTTCAAGCTCATTGGCGATTTGGCAATAACTTGTCATATCGACTCACTCGAGCACCGCCGCAATGTTGGATGCCTTTCGCTCCTTTATCGCTATATGCATGGTCAATGTTCTGATGAAATATCTAGTCTAATCCCTTGTAGAATGATTCCTGCACGCAATACTCGCGCTGCAAACTGCGCACATCCTTTAACCCTTCAAATTACTTTCGGCCGTACAGTAAAATTCCGAGATGCTTTTTTATCCCGAACAGTGCGAATGTGGAACAGCTTACCATCTTCTGTTTTTCCTCCGGCATACAATCTGCGGAAGTTTAAGGGCGACACACATCGGCACCTCCGCCACTCTCCTCACATCCCCTAATCCTTTCCCTATCTCCTTCCTGCCATGCTGTGCTTTGCATCATAGGGTATCCCCTGAGCTTGGCTTAATAATATATAAAAAAAAAAAAAAAAACACCAAGAGGCGAGAACTCATAACTGGATACAGCGGCTATATAAAGCAGAAAATCATTCTTGGCTCAGAGTTCATCTAATTCGGAAACTAATCCGAGTAACAAGAATATTATTCCCAACCTCATTTTAGAAGATCAATTCTATATTTCAGAGACTAATCTGAAAAATCCTATCATTTCCAATACTCCTGCCCACACCTAAGCAAAAAAATAATTCTGCCGCAGAGATTAATCTGCAACATTTTCAGCCCACACCTAAGCAGAAGAATAATTCTACCGCAGAGATTAATCTGCAACTCTCCTGCTTAAATTTACAGAAGAATAATTCTCATGCAGATATTAATCTGCACTTCTTCTTTATAATGGCATATTGCTACCCTTGTGCGCACGCGCAGAATAATTCTACATTTAGGGACTAATCTGACTCATTTTTATCATCTACAGCACTTTGCAACCCTTGTGCCCTCACGCACGAGCAAAGGTATTTTGCTACTCTTGTGCCCTCACGCACCATCAAAAGGCTATTTCTTTATAGAAACGTATTGATACCACTTTGCGCACAATAAATCTATATTTAGAGACTAATCTGAGTTAATTTTTCTATAGAAGCATTTTGGTACCCTTGTGCCCTCACGCACTAGCTAGGAGTAGTTTTACTACCCTGCTGCTCACACGCAATAGCAGCATCAATATTTTTTTCCTCATTCTGATGACAGATAATCAATTCTGGTCTTCTTCTTTTTTTCAGTACTAAAGGAACGAAGGAGACAGGCAGTTTCTTTGGAAGCAAGAAGACGCAAACATCATTTTTAATTTGAATTTTAATTTGTTTTTTTTCTTATTGGTTTTTAATATTGATTTTTGAAGTTTTATTATTGAATTGAATTTAGTTTTAAGCAAATCAATTTTAATAAAATTTTATATTTGAAATTTGTAAAAGACTTAGTTGTCCATTTTTACCGGCATCCTCCCTTCTGCATTCGAGACTAGATCTCACACCCTAGATGAATGCCCGTATGTAATCTCGTATGGTAACCCATCTGTAGAAGTTTGATTTTTGAAGTGGTTTTTTGTTTATATTTCTAGAGCGGTTCGTCGAACAGAAAAATAGATTATAACCAATTTTAAAGGATTTCATATCTGCAGAACTCTTCAGTACAATAAAAATGACTAGGACTGATCGTTTTCATAGTACACAGTACACCACGAAGAGGCTGCTCGATTTAGTCCATTTTTAAAATTTCATTTACTATTGCTATTAAAACACCATGTACCAAATTTCAGCGCTCTTCGTCGACGCGTTCTCAGGCACTGTCCAAATATATAGTAAAACGCGAAATTTTTTGTATGGCAACCGTACGAAGGTTATTCTCGATTGGTCCCATTTTCTAACAGACGGACGGACGGACAGACAGACATGCAAAAATCAAAATAACTTTAAGTATTACGCGTGGATATCTGACCCAATTTTCTCTACTAGCATTATTTCTGTGGGTTACAAACTTAAAGACAATCTTAGTATACCCTACGATTTCATCTAGAGTATAATTAATTATGTCATGTTAATAATTGAAACCTATTTTTATACCCTAGGTGAAATCATAGGGTAAACTAAGTTTGTCATACCGTTTGCAACCCCTAAGAATAATGATGGTAGAGCAAAATGGATTGGACACCCATGCATAACATTAAAAGTATGTCTAAGTTTGATCTAACACATTTTTTGAAAATCTAGTATAGAATCGAATTCCGTAGGACCTTAGAAGAAGTTTGAGTACCCGCACTCCTATACTTGGAGGCCATCCCTATACCCATTTTATAAGTATTTCCTTCTTTTTTATTCGAACTGAGGTACTAGATTTTTCGCACCTTAGATTGGCTCTAACTCGGTAGGACTCTATTCTTTTCTGACTTTTAGGTAGGTATGCCCCCCCCCCCCTCAACCTGCTGGATCGGGTGTGCTTCCAATACGATATGTCGCATATTATATTAAAAGTCCCGCCGAGTACTATTGGGTGGTGTACTTTTTTCCGAATCAGAAAGCTTTCTTGGTACGTTTTTGCCGCCAGAAAACCAATGTTCATGCACTTGGGTCACCTACACCTCAGCTACTACATTTCGCATATATTTTTTTGCAGTTGTTTCTTTTATGGCTATTAGTTGTCAACATCTTGAAGTTAAGAAGTCATTTTCCACGATTTTACAATTAAATTTGATTATTCTAATCAATTTTATATGTTGATATTCTTACTGTATATCTGCAAATCCGCCACACATATTCCTTGGTCTGGTCTTTGATTACAAAAAAATCCCTGATTGAACTTTATGTTCTATTCCATGTCTAAAATCTCTTGGGGTTTTATTGATGAAGCTTATTGATTAAAAATTTTTTTTTCAGAAAATCATTAAAATTTCCCTATAAAATATTTTTCTAGGTCATTAAGCAACTCCACAAATAATAGAAGAATTTAATAAATATAAATATATATATAAATATTCACTTTTAAAATGTTTTAGTTCAGACACAAACCATTTAAGATATTTGAACTGTCATTCAATACAGACACATGCCAAACTTGTCAAAATGAATGTTCTCAAGTTCTTATTAAAATAATTTAATTTAAATGTAAAAAGTAAACAATTTTGCTCAGATTATATTGGTAAAGCGGCAACACCAATATTGAAATTTCCCCGAACTTGATAGCTCATTTTTCGTGGTGCGGACTGTAGTGTGTTTTCCTACAAAAAAATTTCATTCACTCTATTGCCTTGTCTCCCTAAGTGTTTTTTTCCTACGAATTACGTTCCAATCGTAAAAACACTTGCTTAATTATCGTAAAAAATGTAAACGCATACTTAAAAATAACAAAAAAAATTTAAACTAAGATTTTGCGCCGACTGAATTGCGCCGGAATCAAAAACTGTTTGATTCCAGCGCAATTGCGGCCGTAAGTTTGAGCGCAGTTCCGTCACCCTGTTCCTTGAAAACCATCTCTATTAGATTCTTTATTCCTGATCGCAACGCAAATGCGCCACCACATTCTCCATAGCTTTAGATAAATTATAAAATTTTGCCTAGATTTGTATTTACTGTTGAGTTTTTAAGAATCGTTTCTGTATATGTGTCTCTTCTGTAGACTGAAACTGAACAAACAAATTAATAAAAAATTAAAAATGTTCAGATTATCGTCAAGCTAAATCTGTCATGCATACGTACTTACTTTACGTTATCATTGCCATTTACTCATCAAAATATCTCAAAAATAAATAAAATCCATAACCATATTTGTATAAAAAATCGCCGCTTAAATTACTGTTTAAAATGCATTGCAAGCAGGACAGGACCATAACAAATCGCACGCAGTCTCAGCTGGAGCTAAAAATTGATAATAAGTGTTTCATGTACAGAATTAAAGAAAAAAACAAAAACCAGTTTTACTGATAACAACTGGACTGCAGCAGCTAATTTATCTCTCGATTTATAGGAGAAATATAATTTCGGAAACTGGAGCACCAGAATAGAATTTGCACACATAATCTCATGTGGATTGCGAAGCAAAGTTCTTGGTCGAGAATTAATTATCTTCAGATTAGATTATTTGAAACGAGCTCGTTCGAAATGAAGTGGACTTTACTTCAGAAGTGGTGCTAGAAATGTAAATTTAAGCAGCCAGTGTGGCTTTAAGATCGAAATTGTTTGTATACCACAATTTGGCCTGTGAACATTCCATGTGGATGGATTAATTCAATCCTTTCGTGGGAAACAGTTTTGATTTGAAAACTTTATTCATTACTTTTGTCTCAGTTGGATTCTGCTGAGTATACTTGATTTTTGTTTTTATCATTTTCTAAATAATTTTATTTTTTCGGACTATAACTACCCTGGTTATGTGTAAATCTATGCAGAATTGTATCTATTGTCCTTAATTTTTGACTTCCGATTTTTGTTAACTTCATCCATTGAAATTGATGAAATTCTTATATTAAGTTCCCACAACTGCCCTGAAATTGCGATATTGTGGATTTCTTTTTTTATGTAACACATTTCTGTTGGTCTCTCAGAACTGTTAAGTCTTATTGAAATTTGGAAAGGTTATGTTGGAAGAACATCATACCATATATCGCCTTTTACCTGTTCCATTATGATAGAAAATCGTGAAAAAGTGATTTTTTTGGCTTAATTTTGTCAAATATAGCCAAGTGTAACGGGATTCCATTGCAGACAGAATTGAATGTCATTCTTATTGCACTTTTTGATAAATTCAAACCATATTCGAATTAAACGATATTATTTTCGTATTTTACGAAACTACTTGTTATGGGTGTAGTTTTCGTATTGTATTTTTGACTTAATCACCTGAAGATGTTGTAAATGACTACGGTGGCCCTTATCTGGGGCAGACGTGAAGAGTTGACAACTTCGGTAAATATACCCCAATCGTGCACCAGTTAATTGCCGTACTATTGTAGCACGACTCGGCTGTCCTAAAAGGAAAGTACCTGAAAAGAGAAGCGAGGCACCGCTATCTGAGCGGTCATGAACATACGCCTCCCGAAATACTGCGACGGAAAAAAAATAAGGAAAAAAAAATCCTTTGTTGCTGCTTGTTTTGAGCTCGTCTTCTTTATTATATTATTTATATGTTCTGGTTCAAGACAAATATATTTTCTTTCCAACGTTACAAATATCGTCTCTCTTAATCAAATTTCATCTGCCTCAATCTGACATCAGACTAATTTTCTTTATTTTTTAAGCGGGAAACACAGTGCTAGCCTTTCCAACCTCAGCCTCGGCCTCAACTTTTTAACCTCAACCTTGTCACCTTTCTCAACTTCTGCAAAACACAGTACGAACTTTGACAGCTTCTACATAGTATACAGTTTTTAATTGAGCAGTTTATTTTGAAATTTGTGCATTTTTCTTTATAATTTAGTGAGAAAGTAATAACTGAAGTGAACAATTTTATAATGAGAGTGACAAAATTAGTAAAACTAGTAAAGTTAAGTTACATGGCCTGTAAAGCTGCGCAACATGCCTTAAACTGCAAGGCCATCCCAAAAAGGCGATGGTGGGTTAAAGAATTAAATTTAACCAGGGATATCGATGGCTATTTTGCCCAACCGTACCAAAAATTGAAAACTCGGGACTCAGAGCATTTTTTTAAGGTTACTAGAATGAAATCAGCAACGTTTGAACTTCTTCTTACGTTAATTGGAGAACAGCTAGAAAAGGCATCCATTAGAAAAGCTATTGTTTCTGAATGTAGATTGTTTTTAACCCTTATGTAAGCGTACAGCAGTTTTCATTGCATTACTTATTTTTTAGTAAACATTCGTTCCTTTCAGGTATTTATCACAAGGCGTTCCCATGCAAGTGCTAGGCTGGATGTTCAAGATGGGGGTGTCTGCGGTTCGCAAAATTATTTATGAAACTTGCGACATAATATGGAATTGTTTATGGGCCATCTACATGTCACCGCCTAGTACGTACGAGTGAAGGAAAATTGCTGAGGATTACGAAAATATTTGGAACTTGCCAAATTGTGTTTCCAGCGTAGATGGCAAGCACATCAATATTCAATGTCCTCCCAATGCCGGCTCCGAGTATTTTAATTACAAGGGACATCATAGTATTGTCCTGCTTGCAGCATGCGATGCCAACTATACCTTTACGGTCGTGGACATTGGCGCTTACGGCAGCCAAAGCGATGGTGGAATATTTGCCCAGTCACCCGTTTGGAAAGAAACTCTTAAATGGTACATTGAATTTACCCGGATCAACAGTACTGAGAAATTCAAAGTTCTTATATCCTCACTATTTTATCGGGGATGCAGTTTTTCCACTAAAAGCTTTTCTTTTGCGGCCATACCCTGGGAAGCTTTTAAGTGAAAAACGGACAAATTTCAATTGCAGGCTATCACGAGCGCGGCGTGTTATTGAGAATGCATTTGGTGTTTTGACTGCGAGGTGGCGAGTTCTTGTAAACAAATTGCATATGTTGCCATCTAATGCCGAAAAAATTGTTAAGGCTGCCGTTCTTTTACATAACTTTGTGAAAATGCACGACAGCAATTACTGCCCCCGAGAGTTCGTTGACTACGAAGAAGGTGGTACAATAGTAGAGGGACTATGGCGACAAGAGGTAAAAACGCTCCCAGATTGTCGAGGTTTTCCTTCAAACTTTCCTCCCAAAAACGCTGTGGAAATGAGAGACGCTCTAAAAGAATATCTATTTAATGATAAATTAAGTAAAAAAACATTTTGAAGAATGTTGAATAAATATATATATATATATATTTGAAAAGTTTTTGTATTAAAGTACCAATGTCTTAACCTACCCATTTACCAATTAATGCTTAGAGAAACTGGGATACTAAAACTAATGAAAATTACTGTATATCTGGATCTTATCTGTGATAATTTTTAAAATCTCCAGCTGAGTCTCATTTTTAATGTTTTCGGGCATCGTATCCAGCTTTGCTGATGCTAGCCTCATAAATAGCTCATTATCTGAAAATCTTTGCACCGGCGGAGGAGATTCTTCAGTTTGCGCAATTTTTTTGATTTCACATAAGATGCCTGCGAAAGACTTCTCAATGCTGTCCTCATTTGACGTTCGTTCTGGTTTGCGTTTTTTGACCTATTTGACGTTCGTTCTGGTTTGCGTTTTTTGACCTGCTACCAGGAGAAGGTGGCGTTTGTGGCGACATTATCTGGCCAACTGATGAGTTGGCTTGTGGAGTTTGTCGCGAGATGATTTCGCCAGTAGGCGTTGCAGGTGACGATAGCATTGGCATCACAGGTGACGGCGGTATAAAAAGTGAAGGCGAAAGCATGAATGTTTCCCTCGACAAGGACTGATCGTTAATATCTTCCTCTGTACTGTAGTTCCAAGAAGTCCTGAGAAACATTATAATTAGATTGGAAACATGTTGATATTAAAAATATTATATTAAACTCACTTTCCAGGCTTCATAGTGTCTTTTAAAAATATCAAATTCTGGAAATACTTCCATTCTTCCCGGTCTCTGTGTCCGCTTCCTGATGGCATCTCTTTATACCAGCTTTACTGAATCTATCGCGGAGACTTTTCCACCGTTGCTTGCAATCTGAAACTAGTTGTAATTTGATTGCTGTTATTTATAAACTTATAATAATAATAAATCAAAACTTACTCGGAACTTTTAATTTTTCTGTGATATTTTTCCAAATCTCTTCCTTTTTGTTCGCATTTCTATAATGCCGACTTTTTAAATTAAACAACATCTTGTTATCCCTTACTAAATTGATTAAGTTTTCTTCAAACGACATTTTCACAATAATGTTTATTCCAAACTTTCACTATTCTTCTGTACGCAATGCTTCGCCCGAATGACAGCAGAAAATTAGCTGTCAAAGCTGACAAAGTTCAAGTAGAGTAGAAAGTAGACCTACTCGAGTTCAACCTCAACCTGTTTGACCTCACCAGCTTTGCCATTTAGGCTCTTCATAACCTGATTTCATATATTCTACAGAACTGTCAAAGTTGAGGCTAAGGCTGAGGTTGGAAAGGCTAGCAATGCGTTTCCCGCTTTATTTATTTTTACTCAAAATCGCAGACTATTAACTACACCTTTTCTAATTCGCAAAGTTGCTTTCGCTGAACTTAGCGCAAAACTTTATAACTGTGTGTGGGTTGCCTGAGGTCGTTACCGCAGCGCAGTTGGCGACGTCAAGTCGCCACATACCAATACAAAAAAAAAATTAAATAAATATTTAATTTATTTAACGATATTAATTGAATTTAAACGTGCAAGTCGTTCGATACTTTTTACCCCTCTTGCGGGGTAATAAGTTCCACCTGTTGGGCTACTATGTGCCACTTTCAATATCTTAAAACTTCATGGGTAAGAAAATATAAAAAGGAACAATCTATTACGTTTTTATCGATATTTATTCAAAACTCACAAAAATAATCGTAAATATTCAACACAAACTCGTATTCTAATTTAATATGTTAGTCATAGATTAGTCTTCATCCAAGTTATAATTTAAGCAAATAAATGACAGAGATCCAAAATTGTTTTCCCCATCCCTTGCAAACGCTGCATTGAATCCAACTTTCTCCAGGGGTCTGTTTTCGTCGGCGACTGCAGTCGACTTTAGTTAAAAAGACTGCAGTCAAATTAACTCGGCCTGGGGAATGTGTGAGTAAACGTCAAAGAGGTAAAAATGGAAATGGACGCCAGACGACAAACTTGTGCTTCGATTATTAATTATTCGTTTAAGCTTCGTCATACCCTAAAAAACAAACAAAATCTGAAATCAAAATCTTTTATGAAATTTGTTACATTTTTAGGTCTTATCTGATTCATCAATTGAGGAGTGTCTTTTCAAAAGGGGATAATTACAATTTTCATTTTTTTAAAGTTAAGTATGAGATTATATTATGTACTCTGAAATTCAAGATTTCGTCACTGTAAACCGAAACAGAACGCGATAAACTCATAGGAAATCTTACTTGAAAACACTTGTTCCGATCAAAAGGGGATATTTACATTAAAAATATGACATTATTACTGTTACTTTGGTTTCATTTCAAAAAGGGATATTTACAGTACGATTTCAATAGTCGAAATAAATTTTTAAAGGAGAAGTTTCTGTTTTATATTTTTGAGTAAAAATAGAAGTAAGAATTAAAAAATAAAAACTGACAAGAATACTCAAAATATGCTTTACTAATTTTATTCTAGTATAATGTACAAATCAAAAGAGGATATTTACAAAAACGTACAACACAAAAAGGGATATTTACAAAATGGTACAGAACAAAAGGGGATATTATAAAGATTTTTATTCAAAAGGGGATATTTCCAAACTTTGCAAGCCAATATTAAATAGTAATAGTCAAATTTTTTTCGAAATAAATTATTCTAGATACCTTATTATATCCTTTCTATATATTCCTCCTATTATTCTGTAAAGCTCTTGTTATTGCTACATTCAGTTTTTTCGATTTTCTGAAAAAACGATTAGGACTTAAATATCCCCTTTTGAAAAGACACTCCTCAATTACCATCAAATTTTTATCATCCATTTCCATTTTGAAAAACTTTCCTATTTCCCGCGCGAGTTAACTTACTTCCACCTCAGGAGCACGAAGTTAAATGACGCAAGTCGACTGCAGTCAAATTGACTTGACGACGTGAACGCAATTTGGTGTATATGAACACTCCCTAAAATGCCCCGTCCGCCTACACATACAATTAAAAGAGCCGTGTCCATGTACACTTCTGAGTACGACCAGAACGACATTTTCTGAGTCAAATTGACTAAAAGGTTTAAACACAATTGGAAAATGGCCGAAACCTCGTTGGGAATGGAAGCCAAATTTTTATGCATATTGAATCGGATCACAATTTTAATAATTTTCATAGTTTTTTCATCAATAAAAGGTGTTTTAATCATATTGTAAAGTTTTAAAGTTTTAAGTTCAATAAAGTGGGAGTTATCTCTTTGTAGAGTTCACTCCGGTAAAGTTCACCAATTTCCAAAAAATAGACAATAAGGTGAAGCAAGAGCAGGCGTACCCTAGCAAGGCCGGCGCGTTTAGTGGCGGTCTTATCAAAATCAGATCTCTTTCTAATGAGATCCTTAATAGAAAAACTGCAGGAAAACAGTTTAAAAACAGCCGAAATATGAAGAGCGTCGGAGATGTCCTCACACAGGAAGACATAGAAAAGCTGAGGCATTTCGAGGTTAAGGTGAACGAATCTAACATAGAAGGCAACAGCAGCCATCTTGCAGATAGTCCACCGCATATCCAGTTAAACGAGGAAAACACCTTCTCGACCCCAAATAATATTTCGAAGTCATCACCGCAGATCCAGTTAAATGAGGAAATTTCCTCCCCGCCGACAATTAATAATAATATTTTGAAGAAAGCACATAGTGCGCTTACATCGTCTGAGTGGGAAGATAAACTTAAGGTAGCTACACAGGAGTTCGTCACTATTAATTCCAAAAGAGGAAGAAAAATACAGAAAAGGAAGTTCAAGGTAAGGATGATCTTGCCCAATATAATTATCACAATAAGTTCGCGTTATTATCTAACGAAGACGAATCTATGGACACGGATGGGTATGATGTCACGCCTCACACCGATATTCCAGAAAGCTCCTCGAGAGCACATATTATTAACAATAAGTCTGGCTCTAAGGCACCGGCACCTAAGAGCATTGGTAACGCGAGCCCTTCTAGCAGGGCAGTAGCTTTTTGTCCCCCCATATTTGTTTTTGGGATTAATATTAAAATTTTAATCGAAGTTATTGAGGCAACAGCCCTAGATTGTTTTGTAGATAATAATATATATAAGTTTATAAATATAGGCTTTAGGCGTACTAAGGTTTTTGTCAGCAATGCAAGGGTCCATAGATTACTTATGGACAGATTACGTAGTACACAGGTGGAAGCCTTCTCATTTGCCCCTAAGGAATCTAAGAAATTCTCTATCTTACTCAGAGGTTTAGAGTGCGACACTCCAGTTGAGGAGATTACATCAGCACTGAAAGAAAAGGCCCCAAATACTAAGATCGCCAAGGTTTCGGCATTCAGCACGGCTCGCACTAGGGAGCTAGGCTTAAGCCCCAGATTGTTCACAATCCAGCTCGAAGCAGGAGAGAACACTGCTGAATTATTCGCAATTAGGTATATCCTATACCAAGCCATCACTTGGGAAAGGAAGAGGCAAAAGAATATCATCAGGTGTTTCAGATGCCAAAGGTTTGGACACACGGGTGACTTCTGTGCCTATACTAGTAGATGCGTGATTTGTGGGGAGGGCCATGATTCCGAAGTCTGCATCAAAGCGAGCGAAAGCAATAGTACCAAACCACCACCCAAGTGCGCTAACTGTGGGACCTTGGGTCACCCGGCCAGCTATGGGGGCTGCCCGGAGTTCAAAAAATACAAAGAAAGAAGAGACACACTGAAACAAAACGCCAGACAGATGGCAAGCAACAGAAGAGCCGTAGTTAACCACGCGATAACTAATTACATAAACCCCTCAGTGTCATTCGCAGACACTCTTAGAAATGGCTCCGAGGAGCAGAATCAAGCTAAAGGTGCGCTGAACAGTTTCATGAGCGAATCTCAAAAATTGTTTGACATGCCTTTCAAGGATCTCATTGTACGTATCACACAATTCTGGCCCAATTACCTGAAATTGCAAAGCAGAGAAGATAAAATGTTTGCATACTTAGATTTCGTTGCTTCCATTGTAGCAAAATGAGCTGTACAAACATTAAATCTCTCGCACTGAATATCAACTCGTTGGTATCCCATGATAAAAGAATGGCGCTCGCAGGTATTCTGAATCAAAACAAAATACAAATAGGTCTGATCTCGGAAACCAGACTCAGAAAAAACCACAAACTTAGGTTTGAGGGTTTTAACTTTATTAGAAATGACAGTGGCAGAGGCACAGCAGTGGTGTTAAAAAATAATTTTAAATACTCGCAAATTCCGTTTCACAGTGACCTTATTTCAGTTTGCCTTGCAAGCATAACTTACTCTATCAACTCTAACTCTCCCAAAAAACTCCTTTTAGGAAGCATATACATACCTACGAACTCTGACCCGAGCATTGCTATCGAATTGGATAGGCTGCACACCATATCGTATGGATTTGAAGCAGTGATCCTAGGTGGAGATTTGAATGCAAGACATACCAGTTGGGGAGACACGCTAAACAACAGAAACGGTAACACCATTTATAACTGGCTGCACAACGGTCCATTCCTCTCACTAGATATACTATCACCAAACAGCCCCACCTACCCGAGATCATCATCAATCTTGGACCTGTTCCTCATCTCGGCCTCTCTTGCCGCGTCACCAAACAGAGCTCAAGCCCCCTCATGCTTCACAATACCCTCTCCATCTGATCACTTCGGTGTCGTACTGTCACTTCATTTAGAAAATTTTTCTCCTCTTTTGCTTACACCAGAGACCTTTACTTCCTTCGAGCACACAGACTGGCGTTCATTCAGGTACGACCTTGACCAAAGACTCAAACACATTAGCATCCCCTCAAAGGAAAGCATCTCAAATCAAGAGATTGACAGATACATACCCAGGATTAACAAAGAAATACTTGATTGTACCCAAAGACACTCCGTAACCCGAAACACCACACACCTCAAGTATCATAACATATCTGCCTTAACCAAGAAACTGTTAAAACTTAGAAACAACTGGCTCAGAATTATGAAAAGAATATTTCACAGGCACGGGAACAGAGTTAACAGCGGTTACCAGGAAATGCATTCCAGAACCCAATGCCTTAGCAAGATCATTAGGGATAGGGTTAGGATAGAACTTAATATGGCCTTCAAGCAAAGACTTGGTAGAATAGTCCCCTCTCCCCAAGCCTTTAAAGAAATTGACAGAATCACGAACAGAAAATTCTTTGGAACCGATATTAACAAGGATTCCCTCACTTATAATAATCAAGCTCTGGTCAATACTGAGGATAAGTTAGATGCGTTTAAAGAATACTTCACGCACATCTACTCCGAAAATTGTCCATCACATGATATATCCATGAGCAGGCTCGTGCTCGATAGTGTGCAGAACTTCAACACCACAGCTCTAGGCGATCAGCTAACAGTTTTCTCCTCTGCCAACAAGGCCTCCAATCCAACCGATCAATTAAGATTTACCTCCGCTAGTAAAATTCAAATTTTCAGATTAAACCTTAACAACAAAAAATCGTCCGGACCAGACCTAATCACCAATTTCATTATCCGCAAATGCCCAGCCTCACTTGACTTAATCCTGTCCTCACTATTCAACCACTGTATCAATAACGGTCATTTCCCTGCAGTTTGGAAGGAGTCTAGACTCATCCCAATAGCCAAGAAAGGGAACTCTAAAGATATCAGGGAATTCAGACCTATCTCTCTGATCTCCAATGTCGGTAAACTATTTGAAAGGGTTCTGGCGGAAAAGTTGGAATCTGTCTGCGAGGATTTGAATATCATTCCGGATAACCAATTTGGTTTCAAAAGGGGGCATTCCACGGAACAGGCTATCCTACTTTTGTCCAACAAAATCACTCACAATCTAAGAAGCAAGAAGTGCACAGTTTGCTTAGACATAGACTTAGAAAAAGCTTTCGACTCCGTTTGGCACAAAGGTCTCATTTATAAACTACTACAACTAAATCTCCCAGGTTGGCTGGTAAAAACAATAAATAGCTTTCTAGCAGAGAGGAAAACTAATATTACTATAGGCAATGATTCCACTGGTTCCATCCCTGTACACTCGGGAGTCCCGCAGGGTTCCATACTTGGCCCTCAACTATTTAATATCTTTTTAAATGACTTCCCCATTAAAGAACCCGTAGGTGAGGAGCCGGGGGCAATCTTATACGCCGATGACACAATCATTTTAGCCAGTGATGAACATCCCCATGCCGCACTAGACAAGCTGAAAAACATAATTCCAACGATTCTCAATTACTACAATATTTGGGGCCTCAAGCTTAACAGTGGTAAATGTGGCTTGATATGCTTCAGAAACGCTAGTGGAAAGGGACACCACTTGGCTGTTCGCGAAAGCAAAACCCTCAATCTGAGTATCAATAATCACAACATTCCCCTTAAAACTGAAATAGACTATCTAGGCATTAGACTCAATAACAAGTTCAGATTCAATACACACGCCAGAAAAGCTCTAAATAAAGCCAAAGCAGCCTCGGCTATTCTTAAACCACTACTCAGCTCCCAGAGCCTTACTAAAAGCACAAAGATACTGATATATAAAACGCTCGTCAGACCAGTCCTCACGTACGGCTTTACATCTTGGTTCACCATCTCGCCTTGTGTTGCAAAACAGCTGAACCTGTTTGAAAGAAGAGTCCTCCGCTTTTGCTCGGGCAAATATAGAAGAGCCAACCAAAAATGGTTCCCTAACGCAGTCCTTTACAAGGAAACAGGTATAACTCCCCTAACCCTATATTTACTAAAACTAGGTAACAAAGCGTTAGAGCGCATTGCTAATCATCCAAACCCTATTATTAACTCAATATACAACCTTAATCGTTATGACACCTTGGCAGATAATTACTATCTTTCCCCAATAAACATCCTACATGATGACTCTCGTCCCCTTATACAAGTCACTCAGGAAAATCAATTTTCGGTGCCATTCTATGAGAAGGCTTCGCCCTGTAATTATAGAGGTTAGAATATCGTCACTCACACCCGTGCGGCGTTGACAAGGATCGTATCGAATCAACCACATTTGTAATTAATTTACCAGTAAAGCTTTGTTAATATATTTTCATAAACCCAACCTCCAAAGCAGTATTGTCTCCAATAATTTTCAATTTTTTCTTCTTAAGTTTAAACTTAAGCACTAGAGTAAGATTGTAAGGAATCCTTCTGGAATAGGCATAGACTTAGGCGTTTGAGTAAGAATTTACGCCATTACCTGAACATACCATAGCTTAATAAAATACATAGGGAAGCAGTTCTACATTAAAAATAAGAAACTCTTTCACTTCTCTTTAACCATGTATAAAATAATCATTATATCTAGAGGAATTTTCCTCTTTTCTCACAAAATGTACACCAAGGGATATATTCCCAATGAACTTCCACAGCAAAGACCTGTATTAGAATAAGAAGAAGCAATAAATGTCAGACATAAAATTTGTAAACCTAGTTCTTCCAAATAGGTTAGTTAAACTTAGCTTCTATGTAATCAGACTGAGGTAAGGCACAAGCCAAGCAATAAGCTGCGTGATATTTCCCAAATATTGCCCCCCAGGGGGTCTTTGTTATCTAGTTTTTAAGTTTATAAGTGTTGTTTGTTAATGTTTTAGGCCCGCAAGAGGCAATGTTGTGAAGGTGTGCCGGGAGCAAGCACACGCAGATACTACTAACAATGTACAGACCTTCTGTCACAGTAATCAAACACTTGTAAGAGGTAACCAGCCCTCACCCTTGATATTATAAGTGGCCAGACATACGAATAAGTCGGCAATATATTCTTAAGTAGTCGTGAAGACTCGTGTTCAGTTCATGTGTTTTATAGCCTCAATAAAGTTTCTTTATCTTATCTTTATCTTTTAAACACAATTGCGACGACAGGTGACAAACGACGACGATATATCGCTGTCAAACTTCTAAAAGCACAGCATCTTATGCGAATGCACCAAATTGCGACGACCGACGCGACGTTGAGCGATCGACGACATTTTCGCCGGGAATGATCAATTTCTAATTTTGCCTTCGTCGCTGCAGTCCTACCAACAAAATTAATCGAATGAAATGGTTGTGGCATTCACTTTTGTCTTTTTCAGGTGGTAGCACGCCGCGGTAATTTTAAAATAATGAGTTTTGAGGAAAAATTGATCGAGGAAATGCGAAATCCATAAAATAATTTATAGTTTACAAGACAGGCAAGACAAACGGACAAAAAAGACGTGGTGTGGATGGATATTTCAAAGGTTTAATTTAGTTAATTTCCGACTTTTCAGTTTTTTTCACACTTTGGTCCATTGCATTTCTTTCAATATAATATAAAATATTCTTGATAAAAATCTCCTTTTAAAACGCTCGAAACATTTAACAAATGAAATTTCAATATCTTCTTCTTTCACAGTCGTCGCTCACCGCCTGTCGTTGCAATTGTTTTCCCAATTTTTCGACTGCCTGTTTCGCAACGATATTTTCGCTCTCGTCAGTCGTTCTGTTGCTCTGTCGTCGCAATTGTGTTTAAGCCTTAAAGTCGACTGCAGTCGACTGCAGTCGCCGACGTGAACTCAGCCCAGGTAGACTTTTATAATATGATTTACAGCAAATCAGGCAGAAGCATTCATCCTCAAATCTAGAATCGTTCTTTGATTTCTGCAAGATCTTCTTTTTCTTTTTCACGCGGTCTTTAGTCTTGCGTTCTATACCTTTCATCAAATGCATCTTTATTAAAAGGAATGATACCAGATCGTCCAAATCCCTCTATAATATTTATGGGCATCAGAGCTAGAGGCAAAGATTTGCTAACTACAGAAAGAAAGTCATTAGTTGTCATAGTTTTATCGGCATTATTCCTCATCCAGGCACCTTGAGCAGCAGATAAATAAAATACGTTTGGAATGAGCCGTACACAGATACATCGAAAGACTGAAGCATAGGTGAACAATGCGGTGGAAACGAAGGCATGATGACGCCATTAATTTTTGCCAAAACTAGTGTGTTCACTGATAGATGTGAACTGTGATTGTCCAACAACCGGAGGACAGGAAAATCAATGGTTGCTTTAATGTGTTGAATGAAGTGTTCTATAAAGCGGTAGAGCTCGACATCAGTTATCTAGTCGCTGGACTTCCCCATGGGGAACCATCGCGCACGAAATGATGTTGATACTTCGTTTTAGGAAAAATGAACATTGCCGAAATTGACGAACCAGTAGCAGATACTGTAACTATCAAAGTAACGTTAGCTCCTCGCTCTGCGGACGTAACCGAGCCTCTATTCCGATTACCCTTTGCAGCTACTATTTTGGATGGTTTGCTTACCGTGGAAACTCCAGTTTCATCTGCGTTCCGTATAGACGAAGCCATGAAATGATGTCTGTCTGATATCGTAGCCAATTTTACAAAAAACATTGCAACGTTGTATTCGTTGAAAGATGTTGCGTTGCTGAGGCTTGTTGCTTCCGGTTTTCTAATGGATAACCGTTCATTTCTGTTTAGAAACGCTGTCATCTAATCTTTACCTGCCATTTTGTTTCTGTTCCACGATTTGGGAATAGATAATTCATAATTAACGGCGCAGTCGTATGTTAAACGTCGTGTCTTTAGGTCCTATGCCGTGGAAAATCTGAGCAAGTTTAAGAAGATATTCTGTAAGTTCATAAATCTGTTCTGGAGAAAATACAAGTCTTGGTGCTGCATATCCAAAACTAGCAGAACTTGGATTCTCTCTGTACCGACGTATGAATCTAGCTAAACTTACTCTGCAAATTTCGTAATCATGAGCTGCTTTCCTGATTGACATTTTGCCATTAATTACTCATTCGGCTGAGCGTTTCAATACTTGTACAGAGTTCGTACCCCGTTCAGTTTTCAGTTTGTAATTATGCACCCTAAAACCGAAAAGAAAACAGGAAATAATAATATGTTGTTAAACGGGGTAAAAAGTTCCACCGTGGCACTTTTTACTCCGAACTGTACATGAACATGGTTTAAGATAGCACACAATCACAACAACGAATTTGTAGTTTTCGGTAGTTTTAGGTAGTATTAGAGTGTTCGCTAAGAAAATAACAATATAAAGGTGCGCTTCCCAGCAAACAATTTGTCTAAGTTATGCTTCTGCGAAGAATTCTCGAAGAAGTGAAGAGTAGGAAAGAAATAGTTTCAGAAGTAAATAAAATCCATCATTTGAGAATATTTCGCTTTTCCAAGATGAACTCGAATTTTTGACTTAAAACAATTTGCTGATCTGATTTTTCGATAATTTTTCATTTTAACTAACTGACTCTCGTCGATAGTGGTCCTTTTTTTCAGAGGTTAAATTATATTATTTTTATCAGTAAAAATCATGCTATCTCCGACAAAGACAACAACAATTTCCTTTAATTTTACTTCAAGAAAATTATAAATGAAATCATTGTGAATGTAATAACTCGTTGATCCGTTTCGATATCGATTCATTTTTTCAAAGAAAACTCGAGCATATAAAGCTATTATATGCAACCAAAATACATTCAAAAAGTTCGAGATAATTTCGATAAAACGACTCGAAATCGAATCATTTTTACGACTCGATATAGCGTTTCTTTCTTTTTTCTTTTTCGGATCGATATCGAATCGAAAACTACTTCGAAATCGAAGTCTTAGTTCACCTTAACGAATCGTGTTCGATTTGATATCGTATCGTAATGTTTGTTGGGATTACTTCACTTAAACACGATGATCCACATACAGCAATAAACTAAAATATTCGACACGGTTTTTTTTTTACTTTTTGCTAAATTAATAGTACTCCCAGCAAACATTACGATTGGAGATCGAATCGGAATCGCTCAATCGAAGTTTAACTTCTATCTCGAAGTCGTTCTCGATTCGATCTCGAGCCGAAAATGAAGGAAAAGGAACGCTAATTCGAATTAAAATAACGACTCGATATCGATTCGTCTTTTCGTGACTATTTCGAAGATTTTTTGTGTATTGGTGCTATATATAAGAGCCATATGTATTCGAGATTTCTTCGTAAAAACTATTCAATCTCGAATTGGATAAACGAGTAAACTATGCTTTGTGAAAACTACTCGATATCCAATTGAAAATAAACAAGCAAACTATGAAAAACATTTACCAAATGCAAATTTTAATTTCTCAGCACTCACTTCATTTTTTTTCGGCCGAATGCTTGAAAAGACTGTTGTTGGCACACAATCTGAAAAATCATGTGATAATTCTTTTGATAGACTTCGTAATTTTTCGAGGAGATTCGTAAAAACGAAAAATTCTCGGATTATACTGCAAGTTCTCTGAACCTGAAAGCCATATGTCGAGAACAATTCGTAATAGCGAAAAATTATAGAATTGTTACTCCTCGAGAATTTCTCGCAAATGCGAAAACCCGAGAAAATGTTTGCTGGGCTGAGGCACGTACGCTTTTACCTAATGCCTGGAAGCGATTGGCAATGTGGCGAATATCAGCCCACGCCAAGCGTATTCTTTGTAGGTATTTGCTTGTTTTATTGCCATTTTATTATACGAGATTGTGCGAGGTGGCACTTCTTACCCAGGGCACTTTAAGCCCCGCCCTACCCTACAAGTATTTGTAGTTTTGTTGAATGGTTGAATGGGGCCAGGATACACTCCATTGGCATACTTCATCTCATTTATTTAACGAACACCCTATATATAGGTTAAAGACATTCTCCTATAGGTTACCTGGGCATAGTTTGCGCCAAAGAAAACATGTAATAAGACTTTTTGAAATTTCCTAATTCTAAATTCATTGTATCCACGAATTATTACTATTACTAATATCATTTAAAAGAAATCCACGTAAGTTTTGCAGCAATAATCGCAGTGCTATTATTTAAAATTTAGTTAATTATGCGTTTCAATTCAAGATATATATATATATATATGTACACAATAAAACTTTTAGTATAATTTGAGATTATATGAAATGAAAATGCTGCAAATGTAACCAATAAATTTAATCACCAGAGATATACTTACGCGCATAAATTGTAGCTCTCTGGAGGTTCAAGTTCATTTATACATATATAAATCATGATCCATCAAAGGTTGTCGCCTCTAGAGAACTAGTGATATGAAATCTTTATGTTTATCTACTAAAGAGATTTGCGTTTTACGACCAACGCGATGCGCACGTTAATAATATCAGCACTACCACCCCAGATATAGAGGAGAGGGCTGGGGAAAATTAATTTCTTAAAGATACTCAAATTGGCTTCCTTAATTCATGTTAAATTGCACAACACTAAGGCGAATACTTAAAATTTATATTTAGACGAGACTATAGCTACTCTTCTGAGATAAGTAAAGATAAATGAAACCTCATCAGTGAAAATTATGTGGAAAATGAATGAATTTCATTTCGTTTTACTGGCTCTGGAACTCAATTTGGCTTCGTACTTTTCTATCTAAATATTCCATTCTAAGCTAGGCTGTCATTAACATAATTTTGTATTTCGTTAAATTTATTATTACGTTAAGTACCTCCAGGAGTTTATAAACGTAGTGATTTTTATTTTTTCTGCTTTCAGGACCCACCGCTAACATCACCACCTTAAACCAAATTGGAATCAACTTCATTTGCTGCTCGGTCGATGTAATAACTCCGGGCACTTTGTATATGCTTTATAGGCAATAAAATGAAAATGTGAAAAATCTTCCGCTTACAACGCTCATTTCTTCATAATTTCGTTAAATTAATTTCTAGCAGCAGAGCCGCGTGCACGGTGAAAAGCTTTTAAATTATTATCAATCTTTGGAGTTGATTTTATATTAATTTCTGTGAGTATTTTAAGGCTTCCAACAGACCATTATAATCCTAGTCCAATGCGGTGAATAAGCGGTGAGTAAATCATCGTGAAAATACAGGCAATTTGAATTTAGTTGAAGTGAAAAAGGAGAATTTTTTTTTTTTTTTTTTTTTTTTAAAGGAGTTATCAGTGTTAAGAAAATGGCGTCATTATTGAATTATCGAGTAAAGATTGAGACGAATATTTTGTGGAGTGCTGTGTTTTGTGTAATAATTATTGTGCTCTTTCAAATCAGCGATTGTGTTAATGTTAATGAAAATACGATAACAGCTAAGCATCATCAATTAAAGTTGAAACAGAAACGGAATCATCAGAGTAAATACACTATTGAAGAGTTGTTGACGACTAAATTTGAAACAAAAACATCAGATGATATTGACATGGATCCATGCAAGGCTGGTAAGTTTGTTTTTTTTTCATTTGAAGTATATTTAAGAAGGAATATGAATTATAAGGGTAAAGTTCAATATATGATTATGAATTAGGGGTATACCATATCAGCTGAAAAAAAAGAAACAAAAACAAAAACTACAAGGGACAGGAAAAATTATGGGGGTTTGAATTTTTTTCAGGTTGAGTATCAGAATTTTTGAAATATCTCCTAGGTGTATAAATTTTTTTAAAATCGAAATAAATCCTTTTCATCATGCCATTTAAATTTGACGTAAATGTACTGCATATAAAAAAGTATATAAATAATGAATAATTTGTAATTTGCTGAACATATCCACTCCTGCGCCTTGTAACTGAATTTATGAGCAAATTGACATAACCTAATAATAAGGAATTTCGCGATTTCAAAAATGGTTCCAGCATTTTCCGACACATCGTCAGAAGAAATAATATCCCCAACTCGTCAATTATGCTTTCACAGTTTAACCAAGAATTTCGTTCTGCCTGCACAATTTCATATCTCACGAGAAATACAGTTAATTAATTCTTTAATTTCATTTCGTATTTCTTAAACTGATAAAATGTGTGATCTTAAGATGTCTAAAGAAATGTTGTATTCATCGCTAAACTCATCATTTTTTATGATGATTTTTTTTCAGAATTTTTTAATAGCGGATGGCTTCATATCACCCCGGGAATGCTGAAGATTAACAACAGCATCTCGTATAATATAACAGATTTGATTGCAATGGAAATGTCTTTTCTTTTTGTTTGTTGTTGTCTGCAATGAATTGCGATATCAAAGGCGCTTTTTCCATTTACTTTTAACCAGATTGATAAAATTCTGATGATGCATTTGTTGGATCGAAACAGTAATATTTGGTAGAAAAAAACTGGTTTCATATTTCCGTCCTCGTTTGTTCCACATAAGGATGGCTTCGTCTATTATCCAAAGGCAAAAATGCTTTCAGAGCTCTCTCGTAGGTTTCCAGAAACGTTTAAGAAATGTGACAAAAAAGTCGAGTCACTCCATCTTAACGTAGTAAATTCTACTGAGCCTACCTTCTTTAATTGCAACAATCCATCGCTCCTGGATCTGCTCTTCAGCTCTGACTTAAACAAAGTTTTATTCTTCAATCAACTAAGTCCGCTTAGTAATTTCGATCATGACTTTATTTTCCTGTCCTACGAGGTCATTTTCACTATTCAGCCCAAAATTCTTTAGTCTCGTAATTACAATAGAATCAATGTGGAGCGTCTACTCGAAGAGGCATCAACGCTTAACTGGTAACTTGTTAAAAATTATAGCTTTGTGGATGATCAATTACACTGGTAAATTACTTACATGATAAGCTCGCTCCTGAGCGGACTAAGCGCTTAAACGCTAACGGATCCCCATGGTACTCCCCCGAAATTGAGAATATGATTTCCGAAAGAGAATACTTTTTCCGTCGCTACAAGTTGCTCAAAACTCCCTAGAGTCGTATTGCATATAAATCTGCAAGAAATCTAGTAACTGAAAATATAAGAAGTGCAAAAAAAGCTTATTATAGCAGAATACTTGACCTCTCTCTAACACCAAAGAAAGTATGGTCTAATCTGCGTAAATGGGGTATTCATGATAGTGTTAGTGCATAGATCCAACGGTTCTCAAAAATTTTTTTGCAACCCCTTTGCTTTCCTCTCCTATAGTTCTCATGTAGCTCCTTTAAACTTTAGAAGAATCAGTGAACTTCAGCTTCCGATCTGTAACAATTCCCGAGGTATTAGAAGCCATCGATAGTATCAAATCAGAGGCCACTGGTGATGATACTATCCCACCCAGATTTATAAAACTTCTCCTTCCAGTAATATGTAGTTCCCTGTTATATATATACAATTCATGTCTTACGTATTATCAATTTCCTCGTAAGTGGAAAAATTCTATAGTGCTACCACTGGCAAAGAGCTCTGCCCCTAATGATCCAGGCGATTTTCGTCCTATAAGTATACTATACTGCCTAGGGAAAGTATTTGAGAGGTTGATGGCTTCGCAAATAATTACTTTTGTCGAGCATTGATTTGCTCTTCAAATTGCAGTCTGGGTTTCGTCCTGGGCATGGCTGCAAGACTGCTCTACTGAAAGTTACTACAGATATTCGAAGCGCACTAGATAATAATAATCTATCCATCTTAGTTCTGCTCGATTTTTCCAAAGCATTCGACAGAGTTGACCACACACTTCTTCTACACAAATAATATGACAAATGCTTTTTCTCCCGAACCGCAAGATGATCAGCGAATTTCTATCCAATCGCTTCCAACAAGTCTTAGTCGATGGAGTACTTCCAATCAATTCTGGAGTTTTACAAGGTTCTACTATGGGTCCTTTACTCTTTACCTTGTTTATAAACGATCTTCCGCAGGTTGTGATGGATGTAAATTTACATATATACGCTGATGACGTGCAGATCTATCTATCTAGACCTATTGGATTACAGGAGGACTGTGTTGCTAGCATTAATAGCGATCTAACTCGAATATCCGCTTGGGCTGAGTCTAACCGGCTCTTGCTCAATCCGAAGAAGTCGACTTGCTTGGCCTTTTATAGTAGGGCTATAGACACGCGGCAACTACCTCCCATACTGCTGAATAATGACATATTACCTTTTTCCGAAAAGGTTACCAGTCTTGGAGTGGCCCTTAACAGCAAACTAACCTGCTGCGCTCAAGTTTGTAGTATAGTCAGCAAAATCTATGGTGGCCTCCGCAGGTTATGGATCTCAGGGAGGATTGCGGCTTAAACTGGTAAAGGCTCTGCTTGTCCCTCATTTGGTTTACTGCAGCACTATCTTCTCTTCCCCCGACGCAGTTTGTAATCGTAAGCTAAATGTAGCATTCAACGATTGTGTGCGTTTTGTTTATAGACTGCGTCGCTTCGATCATGTGTCACAATATATTCCCTCAGTTCTGGGATGTTCGTTGAATGCCTATCGTGATGTCACCGCCCTAAGTTTCCTACATCGTTTAATAAATACGCATTCACCGATGTACTTATTCGAATATCTTGGTTTCTTGCACTCGCACCGCCACTTCAGCCTATTTCTACCCCGATTCCGCACATTAGTTGGGCAGCGCTCTTACTTTGTCTACATTGCACGTAAATGGAACTCTCTTCCCAATGACATTAGAACGATTAGCTCAACGAGGATTTTCAGGGAGAAACTAATTCAGTACCTAGTATCCGCTGAGATTGATTGAGGTCGCGAATGCATGAGGTGGGTCCGCTCCTGACAACAATTTTAGGTAGATTTGTAAAGTTTGTCATTTTCTTTCTTCTCTTTTCTTTCTCTTATTCTTCTTTTCTCATCTTTATATTATTTTAAGCTTCATAGTTGTAAGATAGCTTAATTTTTTTTTCTCTCCTTTTTAACTTAATTCTCACCATTTTCTATTTTCGTATACATAGTTAAAAGTTCGTCTTGTAGTATACATTGAATAAAGTTTGAATTATAATTTGAATTTGAAAAAATGTAAAATCAAACTCCTCAAAAGGACTACCGCAAAAATGAGCTGCTTGGACACTGCGGGTAGCTTCAACATCTTTCGGAGCTATTTCGACATAATGAAATTCATGTGCAATTTTCAGGCGTATTGTATAAGCTCTGAAAATTAAATGAAGCATTTAAACTTTCTAAAGCGATAATTTTGTGTGAGAATAGCCTCAACGGTTTGGTAATTTCGACTACACATGTTTAATTACGTGATGTACAAATTACCCTAAACTTGGGACTACTTCGACACTAATTGGGAAAAATAACAAAAAATATTTCCGAAACTCCTATACGATTCCGGAAACTAGTAATATCCATGGCGATGGCTTCAATTGCTATAATAAACACCAAACATACCTAGTGGTTGATTTTACAGCTCCCATTAAAATTCCTGGAATGAAAACCTATCGGAAGTAGCCTTGGTGTACCGTATACCAATCAAAAACTCATTCGCGGAAAATCTGTTGTGTCATCGAGCAAGAGATTTTGGTACAGGAAGAAGATTGAAGTCTGTAGAAAATCGCAAAATTGCATTAAACATCCCGAATTTCTTTATGTGTAAAATTTAGAATTTATTCGCATATTCATTACTCAAGTTACGCCACATAATTTTCTTACCGATCGCCAGACGCAACATAATCCCAGGTAAATTATCAAGCTTTACCGCGGTGGCATGCTTCCTAGTATTTGCTCGGAAAGTAATGCGGTGTGAATTGCGCAATTTTTTTTAAGCACAGGTGCTTAGATTTTAGCTTGTATATATAAGTGATATTAAACTGAATAAAATTTGTCATTGGACAATATCTGCGGTTTTATTTAAATATTTTTTCAATCGCTATTGCTGCCGGTACTAGAACCGAGTAGCCCGGGATATTAATCAGTAATTTTCCTTTCAGGTTTAAGAATTTCGTGTAGCCGGTGAAACACCGAACACACGACAGCAAGGTTGAGGTGAATCACTCCAACCTACCAATTATAAACAGTGAAACAAAAGAATTTGCCTTAACATTTGGTGACCCCGACGTGATACAGCAAGCTCAATCACGCTCAATAGAAGACATCCCATATAAGCAAAGCGCAATTTGCTGAGCCATTATACCAAGAAGGATGCCGTCGAAAATTGACAAATCAATGGACCCTTTGGCTGCGGCCCAATATCACCAGGGCAAGGAGATCCGAAACATACTAGCCAACTATAAGAAAGATTCTGTGGACAGGAAAACGTCTGGGTGCAGCGTTGTCACGGTTTAAAACTACTTACAAAGAAAGCCGAGGCTTACCTTCGCCGCCGCTAGGCCATGCATATTTTGCTACGGATTACTCCCACAAGAGAGAGGAGAGGTAGTCTACGCGGAGTTGAGGCAATATTAAGCAACAATAATAAACCAATTCGAGGACCTAAATGGGGCAGCACAACAAGTCGATACTGGGAGGGTAGCATTACCACCACGCAGTACGAATATTAGTGAGCCAAATAAAACTAGTACAGTCATTCAACATCAGCAGTCTAAACCGAATGAAGAATTATCATCGGGAGGGCTGCCAGCTGGCGAAAAGGCTTGCAAGTCATATGGAGTTAAAACAGTTACCACTAAAGGGGCTATACCCAAAACTTATGAATCCATAAGGCAGCCAGTATTGTCAAGGTCGAATGGTTCCGAAGGTATTAGAATTTGGAAAAAACAACAAGCGGTAACTCAAACATTGCTACGACTCCTTGATAACACATTTTATATAAAAATCTGGATCGAATTACCCACTCGCTTTACGAACAAGATCTATCGAATCACAAGGAATTACAGTCCATGAAGAATTTTGTAGCCTTCCTAGAGATGCGTTTTCAGTCGTTAGAAGCCTTGAGCAATAAGGGCAAAGGACTGGCTGGAGGAAGGAACTAGAAGACTAGGCTTGTTCAAAACTTCAACCATAACATCGATGGTTACCCCAAGACAAGGTTGTGGCCTGCAAGGCCAGTTACTCACTCTTTCGATGCCAGACTTTTTAAAGATAACGCCGAATAATCGGTTGATGTTAATTTATCCATTTATCCAGATGCACATTGACGGGTTGTAATAAGTGCACCAAAAGGCATAACATGTTGGTTCACATATATGCAACAATCAGACAAGAGAATGCGTTGGGCAAACCGTCGACTACAAGACTAGCAGAATCCAGCTGGTCTCCATCCAGTAAGATGGGTAAGGAAGCACCGATGAGTCTAACGGCCTTGGCGGAACCTCAATCCAAGGGATATGTCCTGCTTGGTGTTGGACTAGTTGAACTTATAGACAACACGTGGATTATGAGATCTTCCGATTATAAGCGGTCTAAGATTATGATTACAATTTCTTCATTTGCGCAGGTTAAGGAGGTAAGCGGTCGCCTCGGTTGATATGACGAGGGTTTTTTTTAGAAGTAATCGCTAAAAAAGAATTGTCTCATCTTCGTTATAAATTTGCTCTAGAAGCAGAGAATGGTCTTCTATAGTTTTATGGAACTGAGTTACAAACGGATTAATCGCTTCAGCATTATTTGACATGCTTTTTCCTGTCATTTTTAATAAATTTGTATCAACTTACAGACACCCCTCCCTGACTCAGAAAGTTTGTGTCTGAGCGCCTGAACGCCTGAGCACCTGAGAATGCCGTTCACGACGATATAGTTTTAGGGTAGTAAACGTGGATGGATGTACATGGGGTTTGTTGATTTGGAATGGGTGTATGTGGAGCTTTACGATGGGGTAAAGTTTTTTTACGTGTGAGGTTTTTTGGGCTGGGGGTGGTAACTAACACCCTAGGGGCTGTCCAATTTGGGCCGAGTGGGATATGAATCGAGGATCGAGATTCGAGAGTCGAATTTCGAGAGTTGTGTTTCAAGATTCGAGTTTCGAGAGTCGATTTGCGAGATTGGAGTTTCGAGGGTCGAGTCTTGAGAGGCGGATTTCGAGAGTCGAGTTTTGAGAGTCGATTTTCGAGAGTTGAATTTCGAGAGTCGGGTTTTTAGAGTCGAGTTTTAAGAATCGAGTTTCGAGAGTATGACTAAAAAGTAGAAAATCAAATATATTAAAAAAACTTTTAAAATAAATAACTTTTTTAAATAAAATGCACTAATGCACACAATTTTTTCTTTTTCAATGATATACACAAGGAAAGTGTAATTGCAAAATAAGAAATGTTACAACTCAGATTAAATCTCAAAAGTTTGGGCATGAGTTGCAATTAGACAATTGTGATTTTAGTTATGGATGCCCAAACTTGTAGGATTAAACTGAGCTGGAGCATTTCTTATTTTGCAATTACACTTTTCTTGTGTATATCATTGAGAAAGAAAAAAATATTTTTCACTTTTTATTGCATTTTATTTACAAAAGTTATTTATTTTAAACGTTTTGTAAATATTTTTTATTATAATTCTAATACCACTCCCCTTCTCAAAAATTAATTAATCATCCCCCTTACTAGCGCTGAAAGCCGACTTTTTTTTTTTTTTTGCACTTTTGCACATAATATGGCCGGCCGTGTTAATTGTTACGTGTCCTTCTATTTGCCTTAGTAAATGCTTGTTATGTGTTAACTTTCGGGAAGTGGCCACTTACATTAAGAATAGACTGAGTGCTCTTGCTTCAAAAATGGCACACATATTAAACAGGCTGTGAAAATTATACACCGATTCATAATTTATTATTATTTGTCGATTAGAAACACTAAAGATTTTGTAAAATAGTATTGCATTAAATAAAAATAGTTTAGGAAGTTAAACTTGTTTTAATTAACACAAAAATCAGTCTATTCTTATTATATGTCAGTGTGAAGTGGCATATCCTAGCTGGACATGAGAAGTGGCATGCGGTCTACCGAACCGCAAGTATATAGTATAACAGTTTCCAAAAGATAGAAAAAATATTTCATTTTCTAACTTGAAATTATTAAAAACCGACATCTTAACATTTTATACTAATAAGAAAAACTCAAATATTCATTCTAACAACACTCCTTGTTGATTGTTAATAACAGCTTTCCTTCTTCTGCTTTTTTTGATTTGGCACAAAATCAACGTTTTACTAACCGTGAGTTAGCGGTGTTTTGGGACGTCAAACTATAATATCACAGAGCTCGATTTGTTTACAACGGACTCATAGACCGCGCGCCAAGGTTAAGCCTGAAGGTTAAGCATTTCAGACGACTTCATAGTTTTTTTCAGACAGGCAGTGCATTTTTAAGAAAATTCTTATAAACTCTGGACCAGAACACATTCCAACAAAAAATTTGTAGCCGCAATAGCGACCTCGTCAAAACGAAATCGTTTTCTGAACAACCAAAACCCTCGAGAATACTTTCCAAGCCATGAAACAGAACTGTATATGCGTGTGTGGCGGCTTGACAGTGCCATCTGCATGACATAAACGACCTTGGGCAACCATACCGAATTTGTAAGGTTTTCGGAAACCTAATGCGAAAGTCACCTTGAGACTTAGAAAAGGTCTAGTAAGTAGGCCTCGATTTTCATATTGAGAATGAAAAATAAATTTTATTCTCTTAGCTTGTCAAACAGAGACTAATGCAGTCATTTTATGCTAATGCCTTTGTAAATAATTGTTCAGAAGTAAAATAAAAATATCAACAATCGATACAACCTCTGGATATCATAGAGCTTCAGAATAAAGGATAAATCGATTTATATTTGTCTTTATTTTAGCAAAGATATAATTGACAGGACTTCTGTGTTTGAGTTTGTCTTCCCAATCCAACACCAGAATCTGTCGTGAGCGTAGCGCAGCACTAGTCAACATTGCGTACTAGCAGATCTTACAGTTCGTCTTCCTCATTGTCATTTCCGCTTCAGCTTCATCGACAGCAGGCCGCCTTGGCTAGGCTGAATTAGCTTATTAGCGGCATAGCTTGAAGCTGTCGAATCTCAACTAATTCGAGTCATCAGGACAATTTTGACCACAACATTAACTTTACGACAATTGCCAGCAGAAATTTACAGCAGCAAGTAAACTGGGCTTGCAATAATTTTTAGGTACAGGTTTGGACGCTCTCGGCGACATACCTCACGAACGTTGAACCATCGTAATTAGGTGGATCCAGACATCGACGACTAGCTCCGGTCTCTCAAAACTTCAGCTGGCATTCAGTAAGGCAGTGGTGTCAAGACCCCACCTCAACGGATAAGCCGTCTACGAAGAAGCGGCAAATTCCACAAACCTGGGGTCCCTGATGTGCGTTGGGAGTCCGCTCTGTTCTATATTGATACTTATGGAAAAAAACCAAACATTGACTTTATATATGCTATAGAGCCTAAACTACTATCTATATTGGAAAATAGTCTTCTAGTAATTTAAAGCTTGGTTCCTTACCTCAAAGGCTATACTTACTATATACCTTACTTAACAAAATAATAAAATAGTTTTGATTACAAAGTAACCTTACCATTTTACACTCACTAACTCTCAAGTCTCAGCTGAGTAATAATTGCCTGTGTTATGTGCATCCGGAGTCCGAATCTGTAGACTGGATATCATCAGAGCGGCATATACATAAACAATGATTACTCAGCTGAGAGTTTTTGTTTGAGGAATCGTAGTCATTTGGTTCAGATAACTTTTTTTTAAATAATTTTGTTAGGAAAGGTATAAAAGTTTTATTTCGGTTGGGAAGATAAGAAAGCAAGCCTAATATTATCAGAACACCATTTTTCTGTTTGGATAGTAGTTTACAACGGAGGAGCTATTCAAATCAAACTTTTGTTAATCTTCCATAAGAACACTGCAAATATTTTAGATTATTAGGACTCCGTTGGGGCTCTCATGTGGTAGTGAGAGAGTCTGTTTCATGGCTTGTGAAGTATTGTCGAGGGTTTTGAATAACGCATAAATACACGAAATATTTCTAAGTAGTCGTAAGCTATTAAATTAAACAGAAGTTGACCTGTCAATGTAATTGTATTCTCGATTTCATTGCGGAATTACATCAAAGGAAGTATTTGGTCCGAATAATTTTTACTATAAGAGTATACAAGTTTTGTGCTATAAATTCCCACAATATGGTACTAAATAATGCTGAATACAGATGAGGTCTAACTTCTTACGTTTGCGTTGATTAATTACTACACATAAGCTGGTGCTCATGTCTTCCAATGAAGGAGAGAGCAGAGACATTTCTACAAGCATGAATCTTCAAATGCAAGAGTGGGAAGAAAACAGAAAAATCTATGTCGTTTTACCATGCAATGTAGATTAGGTATCAAAAACTATTAGTTATGGATATAATTATTCTATGAAGGGGGAGACCACGTGGTAGCTGATAATTTTTTTTTATAAGTTTTCCATTAGCAATCTCCTTGTTTCAAAATCTTACATTTTTGACTGGTAGTTTACGCAGCAACAGAAAGTATATTCCATCATCTCTAAAACAATGATTAGAGATAGGGAAATAATGAAAAAAAAATGTACTGATAACTGATTATTATCAAATTATTATATAAAACTCTCTTGTCAACCTGTCCAGAATTAAAATTTAGATCGAGCTATTCTTAAACCTCTCCCTTTTCTTTGGTGCCTTCAGGGAAAATAGTAAATGTGTGGATCTACAATTTCCTTGTTAACAGATTCAGATTATATGCAGTTTTTTTTTAGGTGGGATATTTTCTAATGATAATAATATGAAATTAATATTTTAATAGATGCCACTTATTGCAGAGAATTTATAATAATAGGTATATCGACACAAATAGTTTCTATCTATACAAGAAAAAAAAAACATAAAAAAATACTCTCCCTCAAGCACAGATTCTCAGGAATATAATTGCACAAAAATGTAAAAATATTCATTTAAAAATTCAGATATGATACCTACAAAATTAATAGTACACACATAATTAACGTGATTATAATGAGAAAATTAAACGAGAGCAAAATCTCTTCCTTTTTAAAAGCTTCCATCAGAAGAGCTGTTAAATATTTCAAGTGCACTCAAATTTTATTAGTGTTGCTGTGGATATGGCTGTCGCGACAAGAAAATTTTATAACGTGAAATCTGTGCGTAATTATTGGAGGATCCTTAGCAAAATATCTTTGCCTTAATTAGTGCAAAGTGCAAGTGATATATGCTGTGACATTTGAGTTATTGCTATAATACGTATATAGTGATAGCATACATATAGCAATCCATATTATAAGCTAATATTATTTAAGGTTCGGTATTATTGTAAACAATTAGTTAAATAATTTTGTTGTTTAATTCTTTATTGGTTTTATATGAATTCGAAGTCACATTGCGAGGGCAGCAGTAGCAGCAACTAGAATATTATCATACCTCATATTATCATAATTACTCTGTAAAAGCATGTAATACACAGTGCTGCCAGATGACCGCTTTCAAAATATGATATTTTCGCATTTTAATTATGCTAAAATTATATATTTTTTTAGGGTTCAACATATAAATTCACTCTACCATCCCTCCATCCTTTTGTTACAGATGCTCATGTTTCTCTTGAAAACAACCTGACGTAGGCATTTGAAGTTTGGCAAAATGTTAGGTTTTTTTTTTTTTAATTATTAAACCAAGCTCAGGGGATACCCTATGATGCAAAGCAGAACATGGCAGGAAGGAGATAGAAAAAGGATTAGAGTACATGAAGAAAGTAGCGTGTGACGTATGTCAATCTTGAACCTTCGCAGATTGTAAGTCCGAGGAAAAACAGATGATGGTAGACTATTCCACATTCACACAGTTCAGGATAAGAAAGCATCGCGAAATTCTACTGTAGGGCCGAAAGTATTTTGAAGGGTAAAAGGATGATCGCGGCAAGCAGCGCGAGTATTGCGTGCAGAAATTATTCTACAAGTGATCAGACTAGATAATTCATTAGAACATTGGCCATGCATGTAGCGATAAAGGAGCGAAGGGCATTCAAAATTGCGGGGTGCTCGAGCGAATCTATATGATAATGAGCGAATAGCTTGAAGGCTCTCTTCTGGAAAATATCTAATTAAGCTAAGGCAGTGCGACCAGCTCCGGCCCATATATGGGAATCGCATTCCATTCTAGATCTGATGTCGGACTTGTAGAGGAGCGCTAGATTTGACAGGCTGAAATACTTTTTTATTTACAATTAATTGTTGCCGTTTAACCTGCGTTAAAGCTCGTATATTTGTCAATTCCATTTCCAAATTTGTTACGCTTAAAGATCTGTGAACTGAATTGAAATGTCAAGTACGGTTTGTCACAGCAATCTCCTTTTATGTCTGTCAGGGGTGCTTTGATATATAGATATTCGGAATATCTAGATATCGACACCCCATGTCTGTCATAAGCATAACGTAATTCTGTGATTAATGTATAGACATTTTTATAGGAAAGACAGAGAGAGGAGAGAGAGTATTGTGTTCTCTGTACCATACTTTCCTATAAATTTTAAAATATTACGTCACTAAGGCGTTTCAAATTGTTTTGGGCTAAAATTTGTTTATCGCGGTTACAACGTATTAAAGGTACGGAATGGACGATCTGGAACGAATGTGTCGTGCCGCCACAAGCCTTGTCCTTCCTTCTAGTGCTTTGTGGTTGATAGTATATTGGTGTATTTAGAAGTTGGATTCTTGTAACAATATCATATCCAGTATTTAATTCTAATTTTTTAATTAGGTTCATTTTAGTTTCTATAAATATTTTAATATAATAATTTCTCTTAAGTTTACTTTTAGTACTAAATTTGAAATGTTTTTTTTTTGTTTTTTTATGCAGAATAGATTTTATCTTGCCCTGGTATTAAACAGTATCAACCAACTCTCTTTTAAACCAGACCTACATACGTACACATATACCAAAGGAAAACAAATGAAAATGAACGCTAGTAAATCAAGTAAAATTATTTTTCCATTTAATTTAAATCACATGGGAGTTTAAGAACTGTACATAATTTAACATTATTCGTTGTTCGTAATTAAAACGAAATAATAAAACAAAAACGAGTTTTATATTGGTTTCGATTTGAAACACTTACAATTTCACTTTCCCAACACTTTCATTGCTTGAACTAAGCACGCCTACGTTGAACTTTATTTACATCTAACGAAAGCATTTTCATTTCAATTCTAATTCTACACTTTTTATTTTAAATCTAAAGACCAAAATAAACAGATTTCCTGATTTTCTTGAAACAAAACAGTTAATTGGATTTTAGGAAAGTGGAAATGAGATATTAAAAATCCGTTTTATCCATTTATTATCCTTTAATACCTACTTATGCATGGGAGCTTAGTCTGAATTTATGTAAGAGTATTCATAGGATCTGCAATTTAAAAAAATGGGTTTCCTTCAGTATACAAAGGAGATATTCGTCTACATTTTACATTTAGAGATTAAAATTTGGAAAATCACAAAAGTTAACAGAGGGATTTTGTATGAATAGCGTCCACTTTAATCGTTATTGCAGCCTGTTTGTGTACATTGAATAATATTGTAAAACGGTGATGGTAGTATAAATATATTTTGTTGACCATTTAAAATCGTTGAGATGTTAGTAAGAGTTATTTTCAATAAATTATATCATATCTCAAAATGTCTTCGTTTCATACCCAGTCTCTGTAGCGAATTTAAAGGATTCGGTATAGACACCTAACAATCAAATAGTTTAAAAAAGAAAATAACCGGCCAAGTGCGAGTCGGACTCGCGTACGAAGGGTTCCGTTCCATCGTACTAAATTTAACACTATATACTTTTTATTTATTTTTTCAAATGAGATTAGGCGCATGGGAAAAAATAATGCTGTCATTTAAAAAAAAAATGTCTACTTATGATAATAATAATGAATGAGAATAAAACGAGGAAAAAAACGCCGAAAAAATCACGTTTCTTGTATTGGGACGCCCCATATAATTTTTATTATTTGTTGTTATAGCGACAATAGAAATACACAGTCTGTGAAAATTTCAACTGTCTACCTATTACGGTTCATTAGATACAACCTGGTGACGGACGGACGGACGGACAGCGAAGTCTTGATAATAGGGTTCCCGTCGTTACCCTTTGGGTACGGAACCCTAAAAATGGCCAACCGTGCATTTGAGTAGACAGATATTTATTTTGTTTATATAGTTGGGTTGGTTGGTGAGCGTAAAACTGATACACCAATCCACCAATACCATCTTGAAAAAAAAGGGTGCAACCAGTTTTCGGTTATATTTTTGTAACTGTAGGTCTGACTGTTCAAAGCACTTTTGTAGAGAATCATTTATTAGAAGAGCTTGCCATCGCTAGCTCAACCAGCTAAAATAACAACGCTATCAAGAAACTAGTCCTTCTTTTCAGACAAATATGGGGCTGAAAACGATAAAAAATGATTCAAAGTTCCAAAATTAAAACCTCCACAATTCGCAGATCTGTAAATATCGTCAACTTTCAGTTGGCATTGCAGGTTTAGCATTCATCTAAGATAGATAAGAAGTATTAAATCTGACTAAGCCCTTGTTTCTGGGACATTTGAAAAATTAAATCAATATTTTGTAAGCATTTATCTAACTGGAAAGTTGAAGGGCGATTGTGATGTTCAAAGAGTGCAGACGTTTAGCGAGTGAGCTTCGCAGAGAAAGTACGAAAAAGCTATTTAAAAAATAAAAAATAAAAAATGGTGCAGAGTGACTATTATAAATATTTAATCAAGTGTCATTGTTAGGCACCATAAATAACTGTTATTTTTGGCAATCAGCTAAAACAGTTCCATCAAGACTGAATGGTATACTTAAGACGAAGTATTGGCAAATATGTAGTTAATAATTGCTAAAAATATTTTATGTGTCATAATTAGAGATTCAATAAATTGTTTTCTATTTTAAAGTTAATTTTAACTATTACCGAAGACTTTTATTGATTAAGTCTTATAATAACAGTCTTAGTAGACTTTTATACTATTAGCTCAGACTTTTATTAATGATAAACTCCGTTAATATGAAGATATTCGGATACCCGGATTTACGGACAATTCGTTTCCTGAAATTCAAAACAAAAACCAACATCTGTAACAATAAATAATCTCTGATAGATCCATTATGAGAGTTAAATAAATAAAAGTCTTGTATAACTATTATACTTAAATAAAAGTCTTGTGTAACTATTATACCTAACTAACTGTAAAATATATAAGTCCCGATCAGACTATTATTGAAAAGATAAAAGCTTATGAGACTTTTATCATGGGACTTAAATGAATAAAAGTCTCTGATAACAGTTATGGACTGAATGAAATTTATAAAAGTCTTCTAAGACAGTTATTTTGAGACTAAAATAATAAAAGTCTTATGGGAGTTTTATGAAGAGACTTTTATTAATAAAAGTCTGTGATAATAACTATCAGCACTGAGCTAAATGTATAAAAGTCTTTTAAGACTTTTATTATGAGACTTGTGCAACTCTTATCATAAGACTTATTCGGTAACAGTAATGACTGTCTACAAAAAAACAAATAAATTTAATAAATAACTATTATCTTATAATCTAAAATTTTAAGTCTTTTACAACAGTTACATAAAACTAAAAAAAAACCCTTTGTTTTAACTATTATTTCAAAAAGTACCATAACAGTTACGGTCCGTAGTTGAGAGTTGTTGAAAAACAGTTAAATATTCTCTGAAAAATAATAATCTCAGAAAATTTCCGAGAAAAATCATGACACGGAATTTCATTAAGTGAAGGAAAAAAATTCCTGTGAATTCTCTGTATCTACCGTGATTTAGTGAATTGCGTATGAGTGAAAACGAGAAAAAAATCTAGGAAAATGTTAAGAACTCTGGATATTCTAACAAATTGTAGTGAAACAGTGCAAAACAGAAGCATTTCCAAGAAATTCTCGGAAAATTTGCGTGATCGAAAAAACTTTCGACTGGTTTCGTTTCAGCGCAAAGACCGAACCAGAAAATATTTATATAGAGGTATAGGGTAACTGCAGTAGTATCCGGATAGCTCCAGTATTCGGACACTTTTTAGACTGAGCCAAAAAGGTACGTAAATCCAGAAAAAAAGGTCGTCGGGTTAATTATTTTTTTATCAATTTTAAGTCGATGAATGTTTTCATTGCGGTAATGTAATGTGTAAGGTACATTAAAATTAAGCTCAATGAAATGTTCATTATTTCAATGAACTGAAGCAATTGCTTCTATGATTGGTAAAATATCTGATTTTTGAACTTTTTCATTCATCCAATGTATTGTGTTCATTATAGCAGTAAATTTCGTACGCAGAACTAACGACCGAGGTTTATTGAGGTACTAATACATATATTGGTTTTCTACCCTGAACTAATACCAATTTGGGGGGGGGGCAATATCAACCGTTTAGGAGTTACAGGGTGATTCATAAAAAAAGCTAGGTTTTCACAAAACACCCTGTATATCACTGCTCACTGTATGCAGAACTTCATGGCCTTTCCAACGACAGCTCAACCAGCCCCGTACCCCTCTCCCATAAGAAGTTATGAAGGTCTAAACTAAAAATTTCGGATTTTCTTTCCTTTTTTTTTACTTTGACCTCTATTATTTTTGCAAAATGGTCGTTAACATAACTTTTTTTTATAAAAAACTGTAAACTGCAGACTCTCCTCTTTAAGTTGACCTATTACATCCTATGTCTTAACTGTAGCCGTTAAACAGTTATTAACTCATAACCTATTCAGGTCACACCGAAAAAAGTCGATATTTTTTAAAATTACGTGCTAAGGGAACAAATTATCGTTGAGAATAGGTTTGAAAATAGGTTTGAGAATAGGCTTAAAGCTAATAACTCTTAAAGGGCTTCAGATAGCACATTGGATGTAATAGGTCAACTTAAAGAGGAGAGTCTGCAGTTTACAGTTTTTATAAAAAAAAGTTATGTTAACGACCATTTTTCAAAAATAATAGAGGTCAAAGTAAAAAAAAAGGAAAGAAAATCCGAAATTTTTAGTTTAGACCTTCATAACTTCTTAGGGGAGAGGGGTGTGGGGCTAATTGTGCTGTCGCTGGAAAGGCTATGAAGCTCTGCATACAGTGAGCCCTTAACTGTGACCATACGCCCTGTAGTTTTTAATATACAGGGTGTTTTGTGAAAACCTATCTTTTTTTGTGAATCACCCTGTAACTCCTAAACGGTTTATATTGCCCCCCCCCTGCCATACAATTTTTGGTTCGTCTAGGTGAGTACTATCACCTCCCGCTCTATGGACCTCCTAAGGGGAAACACCCTGTATATTATTCAGGAAAAACAAGTTCATTTTCTTAAAGTAAAACACAAAACATAATCACAGTTCATTTTTAAAAATATAGGAATTCAGTTGATTAAAGATATTTTCTTAAATAGGTAATAAATATGTATGCATTTGCAAGCAGGTAGGTACATTTATTTTAGACAGTCTTGACAATAAAAAGTAGAATTGGAGGCGTCCTCAAAGTTGTTGAACTCCGTTCATTTTAAGTGAAACCACTTAGGACATTTGTCGCAGCCAATGTTCATCCTTACAATTTGTGCATTTTTGAATTTTTTTTGGCTGTTTCTTTAATTTTTTTAATTTTTGCTTTTCTTTTTCATCAGCCTCTCATTTTTTCTCTTTTTAATAGCTTCAAACTTTTCTTTCTTTTCATTTTCCTTCGTAACAATTTTTCTCCAATCTATAGAAGATCTTGCACTGATATTGGCATTTTCTGACCTTTCATTCTCTTTTGTTTGGAAAAAATATGTTTGCTGGAAGGAATGGACAAATACTTATTCACAATCGGAGAACATTCTCTTGAATACAGCCTGTTTTGAAGAGAAGGAGTACTAGATCGCGACGCAAGCCGAATAGTTGACGGTGTTGGTGACCCAAAGTATGTACTAATTTTCGATGTTGATGCCGTCGGACTTTGTATGTTTTTTGGTGAAGATGTTAAAATTGGTGATACAGATTCCGATATAAGACCTGCAGACAAATTCGCCTCATATGTTTGGACCATACGAAGCTATGGAAGTTTCACATATCTGAAAACTGCTGTCTAGAACATTTTCCATTTCGAAGTCGTACACTCCGGTGCCGAAGTCTTTTAAAGCGTCAGATATTGGATACTCGTCCACAGCGCTTGTAGGTACCACTTTGGCTGTATCAATTTCTTCGAATACAGTGTCTACATTTATATTCCTTTGCCGTAAATTTGGGGCAATTAATTTGATGACCTCTGCAGCAGTATCATAGCGATCTGAACCTTCTTCAGGTGGTACGTAATACAGTTGTTTCTAGTAGAGAAAATAATGTTAGTTTGGTTACATTTTCAACACTTCCTGTAGACCTTTGCCAAGTCGACACAGTTCTTCTCCACTCTGACTTTGATGGTCTAAATATGTGTTGGGCGGTAAGGCATATAGTAGGATAATTTCATTATCATGGCAATATTCGCTTAACTCTACTGTTAAAAGGGATTTATGTCAGTCTACAAAGAATATAATTTGCCTTTGAACATTGTTATCTTTCAGCCATTTATCTAGTCCATTAGCAACGTACTCAAAAAATATGTTTCCCTTCATCCATCCAGAATCGGACAATCCAAGGTACTAATTGGACGGAACGCTGTTAATCACATCTTTGGGTGGGCGCACATAGGGAAAGCTACGCAAGGTAAATAACACAGTAATAGTATCTTTTTCATTACTTGGCTTGATTTCATATACGTTGCGGTATCCTTTTAAAGCCAATATCCGTCCAGTTTTGGGACATAAGCTGAATCCAGATTCATCCCCATTTAAAATTCTTCTGGGATCATTTAGTATGTTTTCAGCATCGATTATTTTCAAATAATGTTTCAATTGTTCGAACCATGATCTAATTGACGCCTCTGTAATAACAGCCCTGCCCTTGGTGATGCCTTCCGGTACACGCTGCACAATTTCAGGATGTCTTTTAAAAATAATTCGAGCCATATTCTGCCTGGTCGTCCATCCTTAATGGGAGTTTTCCGGCCATCGTCCTTTATTATCTTCTGTACTGTGTCCAGTAGACCTTCTCTCTTAATGGGAAACACACACTTGGTCAAGTTAATGCACCATTTCACTATTTTTTCTTCTTCTAAATGAGTAAGGATAGTAAATGGGCCAGGAGTAGAAATTTCTGCAGGATGTTTTCCACTTAGCTTATCCTCTAGTGTAGTTCTTGGCACTCCGAATTTTCTCCTAGCTTCCCTTATTGACTTTCCATCTATCCGAATGCTATCTAAAGCTGCTTTTAGGCTATCTTCTGTGTATGATCTTGATTTTGAGGACATCCTGTTAAAAGAAAAACAAAACTTTTAACAACTGTATTCCAACTACGTTTATTAATAAAATATCCTTCTGATTTTCCAAAAAAAATTATTCAAAATAATTTTACTATTAAGTTATTTTTCTTCTTTAAATTATTGGCGGGTTTCTAGTACATATACATGAAATTCAAACTCCAGCCATCTGTGACTGGTTATTAAAAATTCAATAGAAAACCATTTCAAAAACCGGCCAAGATAATTTTGTTATTACTATGTAATTTTTCGTTTCTTTCCGACCAATAATAAAAGTCGCGCGTCACTTAAGCACAGTTAAGACGATAAACTCACTTCCGCGCACTGCAAAGGGTAGACTTGAAATAAAATGTAAACTGTACTTGCAGGAGTGCACAATATATTGTCAAATCTTTTATAATACTTAGACAACAAACCAGTTTTTTTAAGGAGACGTTTCAAAGGATTTTAATGCGTAAGTTGATGGATTTATTTTGGTACTTTTGCTAAGGTGGCCGGGAACCCGGTAATAGGTGCGTTTACCTACATATTTTACCTAAATTAAAAAATAAGTACTATTACTGCCTTTATGTACATATAATCTTTCTCTCTTATCTTTATTTCTTAGAATTTACACCCTTATTTTTAGAATTTTATTTATTTATGCATTTTTAATATTAAATTAATTCTTTGGATCATATGTGGAAGTCCATGTTAATGTTATTTACTTGAATGACATTTAGTTCCACTTTCGATGAATGACATGCCTTCTAGCAATTATTTGAAGCAAATGAATTTTGGCAAAGGTAGCACTGCATATTGGTAGAAGATTTTATACAGTTCTAAAAAAAACTTATTGAAGGTAAACAAAACAAATGCTTAAAAGTATATTAAAGAGATGTAAAACTGCATTTACCTTAAATTATGGCTCCAAAAATACGCGCACAGTTATATGACAAATTGTAGGCGAAAAAATTCTCGCAATGTTTGATTATTCAACACGAAATAAATACTTTAAAGAACGAAAGCAGAGACATTCCTGCGATCAATGTAAAAATTCGTGAAATCAATGAAAAATTTCATTGACAGAAGCTCAAAATTAACGAAAACTACATAAAATCAATGAAAAATTGTGTTGTTTGAAGCAAATGCCAATGCAAATAAAAAGTTCATAGAATTAATAAATAATGTTCATGAAAGCAACAAAAAAAATATTATTATTATACCTAATGATATCAATAAACGCAATTTGAAAATAATTTAATTAAACCTTTATTGAGTCAATTAATTTTTTATTGCATCAATAAAAAATATTTTATCCCAACGAACAATTCAACTTTTGTAAGAGTTGCAAGAGTATTCTCACATATTTTAATAAAACTTTATGTTTTAGAACGTTAGTATTGATATCGATCGTTCTTGCAGTTTCTATAAAACCTCTATAAAGCCGATTTAGGCACATTGTATAAAGGCAACGGGAACCACTTTATAGAATATCAATACGATATTTAAGTTCCTCCGGGAAACGCTCTAGGAGCACATATAAAACATCTTATAAAACGAGTTTTTTGGAAAAGCGTTTTGCGTAAACATTCTAGAAGTGTTTATAAAACTGATTTATTATTGCTGTGAAAACGTTCTCCGAATTTACATATACATATATTTCAGAGGTTTAAATGTATCTTTTATACGTGGCTATTGTACTTTTTAAAATATATTTGATTCTTTTCACCTCATGTACAATATGTATACAAACAATTTTGCTGGTATGCGATATTTATTTATTTATTTCGAAAAGTTAAGAAGATATTACACAGACAGAATCCAATAACGCAATACCGTAGAATAGTTAATACAGTAAATCATAAAAATAAAAAGAAGAAAAATAGTAAAATAATCCAAGACTACAATATGTGAACCAAAGACAAAAAATATTATAATAAACAAAAATTAAAATTATAGTGAAATAAAATAAACTAGAATTATAAAAACTCAAAGGAAAATACAAAAAATTACATAAATTCATATGAAAATAAGCTATATACAAAAAGAGAAGGAAATCCAGAAAAATAAAAAATAAATGTAGAAAAAAAAACAAAAAAAAAACAAAGATAAACTAAAATTTTAAAACTACTAAAAATTCATATAATACAAATTATACAAGGAAATGAAATTAGAAATTAAAAGCAAAGCAAAGAAAGCCAGAGGAAACAAATATTAATTTCGAAGAACCATTAATATCCTAAGAATCTGGAAATTGTTTTATCTCCGTTATAACTGATCTTTTAAATGTCAGAAGGTCAGAACAAAAGACATCAAAAGACTTAACTCGGAGGTTGGTTCTACAGAAGGGGATTCTAAACGGAACATGGAGTCTTGAGTGTCTCATATGCAGACCTTGAAAAGTAAATCGGGACAAAGCACGCAGCCATTTAGAAGTTTATACAAAAATAAGCAGTCTAGATAAATGCGACAGTGTTCTAAAGATAGGAGATTAAAAAGAGATAATCTCTGAGTATTCTCCATCTCGTTGATGTTTTATTTAAACAACAGGATTCTAGTAAACTTTCTCTGGAGAGATTCAACTTGACTATTGTATCATGCATAGAAGGGGCTCCAAATTTGACAAGCATATTCAAGAGTGCTTCTCACCAATGAAGTAAAAAGACAGATGAAAGCAGCACTGCCTTTGAAGGATCAACACACGCGAAAAATGAAGCTTTATTAGTAATAAGGTTTACATGAGAAGCGAAAAGTAGTTTGTGATCAAAGGTAACCCCTAAATCCTTTATTTCATTTACACGTGAAATCGAAATATTATTAATTTTGTAATTGAAGTAGATTGTATCACGCTTTCTAGAAAACGTTATAGTTTTGCATTTATCGATATTAAGGTCAAGATAATTTTCTCTAGACCAATCTTCAAGCTTAAAAATATCATCTTGAAGGCATTTACAATCGTTTGCATCATAAATTACCCTAAAAAATTTTGGGTCGTTAGCATAAAGCAAAGTAGGCGATGTAATATCTATTGGTAAGTCATTTATATAAATTAGGAATATGAAAGGTCCGAGTATTGTACCCTGAGGGACGCCCAATGTATGTTCGAAAGGATTTGCTTGGGAGCCATTGAAAACCACTACACTGTTTCTCTCGTCTAGATAGGACAGAAACCAAAGAACAGTGTCGATGTTAAAACCAATTTTCAGCATCTTTAAAAGACATTGTTGGTGACGAATCCTATCAAACGCCTTCGAAAAATCAGTGTGAGTGGAGTCCACTTTCTTGCTTTCATCAAGAGCAGAGGCGATGGTATCGGTAAACAGGGTTAAGTTAGTAATTGTAGAACGTCCAAGAAGGAAACCATGTTTCTGATCACATATATACATAAGGTAAAGTTTCATGAAATAGTTGATTGTAGACAAGTCTTTCAAAGATTAAAGCCAATGCATTTGAAATAGATATAGGACGATAATTTGTAACTAATCTCGGATCACCTGACTTAAAAATTGGAGTAACAAATCCGCGTTTTAGCTCCAACGGAAATATTTTATGTGCGTGATGGATAGATTAAATAGAGTACTTAGAGGACATGCTAAGCTATTAGAGCATCTCTTATATACAATATTTGGAATTCCATCAGGGCCTGGATTTTTATCACAATTTAGTTTATCTAGTACTTCATGCACCTCTTCAGATGAGATAAAGTTTACACTAATATTAGGTGAGTTATTGTAATTTTGAAGGGATACCAAATCGAAGTTAGATTCCCTCTCAGAAAAAACCGACATGAAGTATTCGGTAAATAAATTACTAATATGTTTAGGAGAAGATGAGGTGACATCGTTACATACCATCTCTTTCGAGACCGGATTCGAGCTCTTGAAATTTTTGCTAAAGGCCCAGAAGGCTTTAGGGTTTTCTTGTAACGAAAATTCAGTCGAGTCCACATACCTATTGTAACATTCTGAGATTAATGTTTCAGATAATTTTCTAAGAGATGAAAAAGTTTTGATTTCCGGATAGCTACTCTATATAACCGACGATATTTTTTTTTTCATACTCAAAACTTTAATAAGTTGATGACTATACCAGGATGGGAAACGTTTGTTTTTGCTTTCTTGTTACTGGTACATGATCACAAATACCTAAATTTAGTATTTCGTAAAATCTCTCGAAAGAAAGAGAAACATCAGATGTAAAGACTGCGGAGAAATCAATACCATTGAGGTAATTATTTAGACTAGTATAACTAATCCCCTAAAAAGAAATTTCTCTGCTTAGTAAATTCATTTCGAGCAGACTTAGATAATGAATGATACACTTAAGATTTTTAAATGAACAAGTTTTTATCTTCATGAATTTAATCATATATGTCAAATATATTAAAATGTATTGAAATTGTCGAAAATAAAATTTACGCCAAATATATGCAATTAAATTTATTGCCAATCAAATTTTTCCGCAAAAATTTTAAATATAGCTCGAAATAATACAACGCGCCTGTAAATTTGTGAAAGTGTATAACATTGCTTTAAGGTCCGGTATAATTTTGATTATTTGATAATTTGATATTTAACTCTAAAAGTATTTTTAAAATTGTCGGAATAGACCGTTAATTTTTTTTGTTTTTTTAGTATAAAATGCATATATGCGCCAAATATGTATATAGATTACAAAAATATTAAATTTATGCTTTCGCAAAATGGAGGCATTCGCAGCTCTATAATTTATAAAACAAATGGTCGATGTGAAAACAACAATTTAGCTCTTTCCAGAGCTCTAATAAAACAAAATGGTTCTTTCTAAAATTTTTATAAAACCATTAAATCAGATTTTCGCTCTTGAGAACTTTATAAAACTATTTAGTTAATATGAAAATCTTAATAAAACCATGCTTTTTTTAGAACCCTTATAAAATACTTCAGCTTCCTTCACTTTGACGTTTGTCTTAGATAAAATACAACAATCGTATTCAAGAAAAATTTCGTTTAAGTTTGTGCATTTTTGAGTCAACAAATAGGACGAATGAATAAATTCAATGATGTTTTAGAAGCGGTAGGTATTATTGCAGAAATTTTGGGACTAATAACTAAATCATTCCTCATACAGAAATAGTATCAACAACAGGCCGGAGGCAATACCGTCGATACATGTGACAGGTCCCCGTCAAGTATTATTGTATCGCACCTACCATTCGAAATTGTGTGATTTATATATTAATTTAAATTTATATTCTAATACATTCTAATAGTTGTAATAATACAAAATTATTTTTTCGTTCTATTGATATCAATACCATTTTCCATAATTTCCTTCAATTCATTAACAAATGGAGACGGAAATGCCTTTAAATCACCAGGCTTGTGCTTCCACTGTAAATAGAAATTACTCTAGGATGAAAAAGGAATTTTCAAGGATATTAAAAGAATAGGCCTAAGTTCTTCGTTAGAGCTCTTTTATACTGGCAATCCGTCAATGTTGATATTTAAAGAAATTATTTTTGATTCATTAATATCCCGAAAGAAACTCTTTAAACAAAATTCCATTTCTTGTTGAACGTTTTCGTTCTTTATATCATCGTACCACAATCATCGCTTACACTATTTTCGTTAATGCAGGAGGTTGTCTATAATATCATCCAACTTTACAGCTCAGTTATATCTCTTATTTCTAAACCTTCATCATCAACAAAAATGTCGAGATCACTTCTGGAATTACAATCAGAATAATTTAGACAGTTTTGCGATGTAGTAAAACTCTGAGAGAGATCGGAAAATTAGGCAAAATTTTGTGTAGCGATATCCGAAGTAATTGGCTCTCTCTGAATATTTCGCAAATTACAATATGACATGACGCGAAATAATTTTGTAGATATTGCTATCGTTTTATTAATGTCTTCTCAGAAACTGCTTAAAACAAAATAGTTCCCACGTTTTAAAAAGGTTCCAATAGTGATTCAGGATAGCTAAATTGTTTTATAACTGCTGCTCTTGCTACTGATTTGGTGTCGACAATCAACTATTTTATAATGGCTCTCAATGCAGTTTTCCGAGACTTTACGAACGCTTTATACAATTAAATAGCATCCAGAGTCAAAGTGTTTTAATAGGGTTCAGATAAATGGAATTTCAGACAACTATAAGACCAATATATAACCAAGTAGCTCTCGAAGCCAAACAGTTTTATACCTAGTTCGGAAAGAATTCCTAACACCGCATTATAAAACATTTTAGTGTCAAAAACCAAAAAAGCAAGTCTTGTAACTTTTACAAAACAATTTAGCCACGTGAATCCATTATAAAGCCTTTTTAAAACACAGATTCAATTTTCGCAACTATATAGCTGCTAAAATTGTTCCTTATATGATAATGAACTGCGTTTATTGATATTACGGACGACTTTATTTTCAGTGTATTTTATTTAATAAAAATAAGAAAAATACACGCATTAGCCTTAGAACTCCGTTAGAATGTTGGTTTTTTAGATGCACATCCAATATTTAGATAAAACACCTGTCCCTTTTGAGAAAATACTTATCAGTCTGGATATGTACTTCACGTCAGTAAGCTCAACACGTGTTTTATGTTAAATTAGTGAGTAATTGAGTATTGCTATATTTAATTTAACTGACTTTGTATTGATTGAATATTGTATTTTATTAGTATTAAATCAAAAATAAGAAATATTTTGTATTAAGTTCGTAAAATTTTTGGATGTCCGGTAACTAAAACAGAAAAAAACAGGCTGTCCGGACACAGAAAACATGCTTCAAGCGAGATTGTTTCCTGCTTACTCTCTAATACAATTCTAAAATGTGTTTTTTATAGGACAGAAAAAGTTAAACATGTTTTTTTATTAAACCTATAGTGTTCGGACACATTTTAAGGAATTCCATTTCTGCTGTCCGACTACTAAAATGGCAGTTTCAGTGTCCGGACAAAAATATTTAATACATAATCGATTAATTAAAAATAAAAGGTATCTGGGTAGTAAATAATCATGATATTGTTACGAGCATGGCCTTAGTTCGTTATTTAAAAGACAATATTTCAGATATAATTCAAAAGATCTTTCTTTATTTAACTTTACTGTTAACTCTCATAATTCACAAACAATTATACAATCAACTCTTTAGTTATCGCTAGTACTGTACTTCTAATTATCACAATCCAAATAGTTTACTTCGTTCACTTCACTGTCTGAAATAAGACTCCGCCTCCTTGTGAGTAGCGCCGTATTTATACTCTACAAATTATACTAGAACCTTCCTGAATATTCCATTTTCCGAACCCAAGGTTTCCTAAGATGTCACTAGCCTAAAGTTGCTTCCATTTCCAACAGATGTCGCTTGTATCACTTTGTGGCACGTAACAATATATTTCAAAATAATGGATGACAGTACTCATGCATACAAACCGAAAAAACAAGCTATACAACATAGATGTCAGAGAAAATAAATTGAGCATTATAAAGTGTGCTGAAAAATAATTGTGGAATGTTGTTGGTAAGTGTGGGATTTCATTTAAACAAGATAGCTTGGTCAACACTGTGCAACATATTAAGAAGATGGCCGACGAGGAAGAACATTCCTTCTTTAAACGCAACACATCATTGGCTGCAAGACAAGCATAAAGTATTACCAAAAGCATAGCAGTGATTTTAAACTAGTTCGAGAACTGGACCAATATTTAAAAAGTATCGGATAGGACGACATATTAAATGATCCTGCCGGAATACTAAATGGGGATAAAACGAGTTTTTTTTTCTTTGTCCGAAAACCAGTAAAGTAATTACATGCGTGGATTCAAAAACGTTTATCAAATTTAGACCGGAGACGAAAATGAATGTTATTTTCTGCAGGCAGGAAAATGGTCGCCAATGGTAGTCTCTTCATATGTATTTGCATCACTAAAGGATATTGTAAATAGCATGCCAGCGAACCAGTTTTTGGGAACAGAAAACTTGCTAAATGTAAACAGCTTAAATAATAATAAAAAAATAAAATAAAAAATAAAATGATTGAGCAAAAAAGTAAGGCAGGCCAGACCGCACACACAAGTGGCATTTATCATATGGCATGACAATGGCATATCTAGCAAAATCATATCTAAGCTAGTTGCATGCTTTTCTGGAGCTCACTTGGTGTAGATTTTGTTGCGCATGTCAGACGAGATTTTTAATTTTCTAGTTTGTTTATGTGAAGTGTGAAAAAATTAAAAACGATCCAGAATATAATATTAAATTTGTTCAAATTGTAGAAAGCTTTCCTGTCTTATACGACTATACCCAGAGTGAATACCATAACAAAATTTCTACGAAAAAGGCGTGGGAGGAAATAGCGGTAATGCTTAATGAAACAAGTAAGTATATGTTTATTCAAATTGTTTATTAAAAAGGATTTGTGCGGAAAGACCAATGATTGACAATTTTTGAAATACAACATTAATGATTGCCTGACTTGTTTTCCTTCTTCCGTTATTTGACGACACGTTCTTAGAGGCCTATCAGTCCTTAATTTGATTGTTTTATTCAAATCCGTTGCCCTAGTTAGTTGTGCTCCAGGTGAAATTATTGCCTCTTTTGACCGAATAAAGTTATGAAGTACACACGACGCTTTCACGATTATATCAACTTGATCAGGATGGCATGATATTGGCACTTCGAGCATTCGAAATTTAGATACAAGCATTCCAAAAGCACATTCTACTATTTTGCTAGTTGTGGAGAGCCTCTCGTTAAATAATTCTTGATGGCTTGTTAGCTTTTTCCCGGGAAATGGCCACATGATGTTTTTCATTAGTGGGAACGCTTCATCGGCTACGAAAAAATATGGTAAATTTTCCAGCATTTTCAACAAAGTTTAAATTTGAACTCTCGCGAATATCCAAAGCTGCAGCACCTAACGCTTTCCCAAAGTTTGACTCTGACAAAACCCTACCATCACTATTACGGCCTATATCTCCCACATCTATGCTTATGAAAAAACCGTCTGCATCGACTACGGCCATTAGTACTATAGAGCAGAAACCTTTATAACAGTAAAACGCTGATCCAGAGCGTGGTGGTTTTTTAATCCGCACATGTTTGCCATCAATGCTTCCAATACAATGAGACATTGCATGCAATTGATCAAAACGAGCTGAAATGCGAAGCCATTCTTCTTTTTTGGGTAGTGCCATATACTTTGGGCTTAATGTTTCCCAAATGATTTTGCATGACCTTTTAATAATTGCACCAACAGTTGTTTCCCCTCTACAAAAATATATTGACAGTGCTCTAAAGTTACTCCCCGTTGCTAAATATCTGAAAAAAACAAGAATTTTATGTACTTTACAAAAATGTTTAAACTGCATATAATGCTAAATATTTTTGGGCGAAGACTGCAGCGAGAAATGGAGAAATATACGAGGTAGTTTCACACGGTTTTTGAAAGCGAAACCAGCTAGTGGTTCCGGTGCTTCTACAAAAAAACACTATTACTTGTCGAAGTACATGGAATTTCTTCTCCCATATTTAAAGTCCAGAAAGCAAACGGAAAACGTGTTGCTTGAAATATCTGCATCAAAGGAAAATATCCTTGAGTCTAATGAATTAACGCAGAATGACTCGTCCTTAAGCCAAGACAACAAAGGAATGACAAGCTGTGATATTCAAACGAACGACAGTTATGTAATTATCAATGAAAGCAGCACCCAAATTCCAAACAAATCACCATCGTTCCAGCGACCGCAGAATAAAAAGAAAAAGGATGATGATTTTGACAAGTCATTCATTGAATTTCTACAAGCAAAAAAACAAAAATTGAAGAAAGATCATGTGGTCCTGATATGGATTTTCTTAAGTCATTATATCCAGATGTAGCAGCTCTACCCGGAAAGAAAAAAATGGAGTTCAAAATGTCTGTTTTGAGTCTTTTGAATAACCTTAAGTATGGTGATGATAATTCCGAAACTGCTTCTCCGTCTGTTTTCTATAGTCCACAACAGAATAATAGTAATCAAACATTTTTTATTGAGGCATCTGCTCTTTGCATGGAACCTGCAGATGCTCCAACTTCACTACAAAATAAAAATACTTAAGGCATTTCTAATTTGTGGAGTTTTCTAATTGTTTTGGTTTTTCTCTTTTTTTTTTATGTTCAAGAAATTGTTTTGTTTGTTTTAAATGTTTTTATTTGTTTTATGTTAAAAAAATTGTTTTGTTTTTCGTTGTTAATATATGCAAGTTGAGCTTACCTCAATGTAATTACTAACCGCTCTTCCACACTAACTGCACAGCGCCAATTTGTATCCTTTTTTTCAGTTTATGCTGCAACACGTTGACTAATTCCTTAAAAGTGGCTTTCGACATACGGAAGTAAGTTAAAAATTTCTCCTCATCTTCCAGATCTTTCACTGTATTAAATGAACTAAAAGGATGGTTTTTTAAATTATACGGATGTATTCAGAATCTGTTCTTGCGGTTTCGTTTAATTTTTTTTAAGGCGACCGCGGCGATAATCACATCATCGTCCGAATCAGACGAAGACATTTTGAAAACTGATCAGACTAATTTCACAACATTGATACATGTGTGTGCGGCTAAATTATTCAATAACATTTGCAGTCGATATGCCATTGTCATGCCATATGATAAATGCCACTTGTGTGTGCGGCCTGCCTAAGATGAAGCGTTAAGTGTCCGGGTACTATAGTACATTTACCCTACCTACCTAGAAACTACATCTTTTTATATCGTTTGAGTCTCCTCCATGACTTAATTAAGTGTCATCTGGCTCAAATCTAGAGTATCCATAAAATATTATGCTAAAAAAATTATTCGCTAAAAAGTAGAAATGTGTGGAACTCCTGTTCATATAGTGAAAGTACATATGTAGATTGCACAGTAAGTAAATTGGAGATGAGGGGCTGAACACGATGTTAATTGAGATGTGATAGTAACTGTGTTTGTGAAAACCATGCAGTTGTAACACTTTAAAAAAAAACTGCCAGCCGAACTGCCACACTCTCTAAATTGAAATAAAAATTGTTTAGGCATATACATACATATACTCGTAGATGCTTATTCAGAATGATGGGTTCAGGGAGTCGAAATGGGACCACAACCGAAATTATAAATTGGTTACGGTCAACCGAAATCGAATTGATTTTTTTTTAACCGCAGTAGTAACAACCTCAAGTGTATTGATTTACTTTAAATCGGTTTCGGTTAAAACCGAAATATGAAATATCATTTTCGGTTTTGGTTACAACTGAAACGTTAGGGACGGACATAAACTATTGTGGGATTTCTTACAAATTTTAGAACTTCCTACAAAAAAATTTAATAAAAGTAAAATATTCTTTTAAAATAGTGTGATTGCCGAATTTAAATAAAATTTTTCCCATTTCAAAAACTAATAGAAATTTGCCGCAATACATGTATGTAATAAAGTATATTTTGGAATATTTTTTTCGGTCTTATATAACCTCATTTCAGTTTACATTTGATGCAAACCCAACCCGACTTTTATTCCTTTGTTTTTGATATGTAAGCATAAACGAAATTTCGGTGTGGAACTGTTTATTCGTTCGTTTTCATTATTCGATGTGTAAGCGGCCTTACGCCTGCCACAAACTGTGGAACATAAAAATCCTACTTTTCTACTTTTACTGCCAATAACGACGTTATTGACACCAGTACCGGAAGAATTGTTGATTATGATTTTTTTGCAATTGTTATTGTTATTGACACCAGTACCGGAAGAATTGTTGATTATGATTTTTTTGCAATTGCAAAAAAAAAGCTGTGGCGTAAATTGTGGATGTAGAAAAATAGGGTTATTATGTTCCACAGCAGTGTTGGGCGTAATCTGATTGCAGTGTAATTTAATTAATAATTCCATTACAGTTTAGTCAAATTACAAAGTAATCTAATTAAATTGTATTCGATTACATATCAATCAGATTACTTATGAGAGAATATGTAATCTATCAAATGTGTAATCTGTTACAATATAATTAGATTATTTTGTAATCTAATTACATTGTAATGAATTGAAAGAAAATAGTATTGTTCTCGTACGAAATTAGTTTTAGGGAGTTTGATGAAGAATTAGAATAGAAATATCTTAAATATCTTAAATGTAATCACATTAATTAGATTGATATGTAGTGGGATTAACTTGTAATCGATTAATGTGTAATCAGATTAACTTGTAATCACATTACACGTTAATCGATTACATTATGTAATTATGGAAATGGATTACATTAGTAATCTGTTACAAAGTAATCTGATTACAGATTACATGGTTAATTGTAATTGCTAATCATTAATCAGATTACATTTTGCCCAACACTGTTCCACAGTTTGTGGCCAGTGTAACATACAAGCAAGATTCAATGCCTCATTAAATACCAAATGATTCCGATGGAGACAGCATACATGAAGTCCTTGAGCTTGGCGAAACAACAGTAACGGATATCGAGGACGATGATAATTATGTCGACAATTGACCTTGGGCAACCTCAAGACGAAGACGATGACGACGAACAAGAATAATTTTATATACGCTATTTTGTATTTGGTCTTAATAATAAATAAAAAAAAAAAAATTCGTGTTCCTACGTTCACATAGCGCTATACGCTTTACTATTCGCCTGTATAGGGATGCGCGCTTGTTCTCTCTACGTTGTACCTGTAAAACGGTTGTATATACAAAAAAATGCCTGCAATGAAAATTGTAGGTAATTTTATAATCCACAAGTCTCATAATTACCTTGAATGACGTATATTCCGCAGAAAACTAGATAATTGGAAAAAAACAATTTTCGCGACCTTTGACTTTGAATATCTGGTGACGCAGACATGAGATAATATGAGACTTTTTTCCCAGTCTTTAGAATGCCCAAGCAAATGATTTTACCAATTTACAGCTTGTTCGCCTCCATTCCGAGGTTGGATGCTTATTTTACTGGGGTCTTGAGAGCAGCATTAGTTCGTACAACCATAATGTCATGTACCGATGTCTTTTACATTATCACCATATGAGGATCAACTTAACTGTAATCTTGCTCTTGTATGCTCATCAAGGATGAGAAAAGACTTTGCTTTCGCTTCTTCATCGCACTTTTACATTTTTTCAGTCACTATTGATTCAATTTTTCGGGTATCTAAAATACATCGAATCGAAACACAATAAAAACCCCCAACGACGAGTTGTTCACTCTGCAACTTTTACGTGGATATCTTAGCTAGCTCTAGTGCCAGAACAATAGTTTCTAATTCATTCCACTCGGTGTTACTCAAGAAAAACGGTGACTTGTTTCGTGCTACCGTCGTGCTATGCAACTCATTGCTTAAATCCTTTAAATCAAGCACAGCCTTGATCATATAATGAGCCGAGTGCCAGCGGGTGGGTACGTCAAGGGGAGGTTTGATTTTATTCATTCTCTTGAACGTGACAATTATTGATGGCACACGTAAAACTGTGCAGCGGGTTCTTGCATTTGTAATTACGTTTCTAATGTCGTCAATTTTTAAGACATCGTGTATTGCCAATTGAAGTGTGTGGACTGCACATCTTAAACACTGTATCGCCCTACAATCTTCTTCAAATATGTAATCTGAAATATTGCTATCATTTGGTGTGCCGTCTAAGTCACCTGCGTTGAAATGTTCGTCTTCATTATCTACTTTCGAATTTTCGTCATTTTTGTCATAGACACTTGTGTAGATTCCAAAGAACTAGGGTAAATGCTTCAATTCGCGTCCACTACCCAATTCGCGTCCCCTTCATATAACATGCCATAAAACGACGTATTTTCCCTAAAATGCAGATATTTCTATATTCTTATATTTGTGTATATGTCTGCTACTAAAGTGAGCAATGGGATGATTGAGTTAAATCTAAGTCGTCAGAGCTTAGTTCATTAGGAGTCGGCATGTCTAAATAATGCGAAAATGCAAGAAAACATATTTTTTTGTAACGTAGTGCTATGAGTTTAAAATGTAAGAGACTGAGTTTTTTATGCCATTTTTATTTCGTAAGAAAGTTTTTTAAGTAGTTATATTTCAAATAAATATAATATTGTTTGAAATATAAGTTACTTTTCGGAATAACCACATTAATTTTAGTGTCCGCGAAATGGATCAATGATTACTATCATTAGCCAGTTCGCATGTACTGGTGGCCGCAAATTAGAGCCTTCCTCCAAATTGCGGTCTACAAGCAGCTCTTCATTAATTAGTCTGATTTAATGCATTTAATATAAGGAAATATGGAAAAATATATTGCTACAACATTAAATGAAGTATTGTCAGACATTCGACAAGGAAAATTTTCTATTAGAACAGCATCTAGCATCAAATAAAATATTGCAAAAAACATTACAGGATACATTGTCTGAAAGATATCCTGAAGGTGTAGAAAAGTTTGGACCATGAAGTAATTTAACAGAAACCGAAGAAAAAACTAGTTAAGTGATCCGAGTCGTTAATCACATGTGGGATTCTATTAAGTCCTGATAGCCTTTTAAGCACAGTTCAAAAAAACCGGCCAAGAGCGAGTCGGACTCGCACACGAAGGGTTCCATACCATCGTACAAGATTTAACACTATTTATTTTTTATTTTATTATTATTTTTTTATTAGTTAAAAATTATATAAAGGAGATGAATGCACGAGACATATTTAAAGAAACAGTTGTTTTCCCCTACATACGACCACTTAGGGATCTAGTCAATAGTCATGCTAGAAGTCGGGTTTTTAGTTCGTTCTGAGTCAGGCTGCCTGAGAATATTCGCGAATGGGGCCATGGTTACATGGTTAATTACTGAACAAATTTAAAAACATGTGAACTTTTTTGCTGAGGGCTGCAAGTTCCACTTAAAATAGGAGCTATGCTAGTTTTTCAGGCAAAGAGGATAATTTTATACGCACTTCCTCCTAGCACAATACATATGCTACAACGAGTAGGTGTTAATGTTTCAACTAATGCTTCATCAAAAATAACGGGAGTGGTTAAGTGATGATCTTGTTTTAAAGAGATGAATTGGCTTTGGATCTTAGGGGCATGGAATTCGACGCAATCACTTTGAACAATCGAGTTTATTATCAAAATCGTTATTCAATGATCTAATCATTCAATCTCGTACAACACATGTAACATTCCCTCGAAGTCCGCAAGACTGTCAAAGGAATAAGCTAAATCAAGGTACTGTCATCGGCAAAACTATGGAGGCGATTGAAATTAAAGCAAAGCAGATCATTGAAAATTAAGAGGAAAAACGAAGAAATAATAGAGCCCTGGGGCACACGGCATTTATACGGCGAGCTTCAGAAGTAACACATCAAACAGATCAAAAAGTCCCAATCCATAATAAAAGTGGAGAGAAGAGACCAAGAGGTTCAAGTTAGGCCAAAAAGTATGTTGAACTGAATATAGCTGTGTCTATTTTTAAACACAAAAGTTTGCATTTGCCTTCTTTTATAATTTTGTTTCTAATTTCTTTAGATTTAGTGTGCACCTCATGTCGAATATTCTGGGCATTTATTGTGAACGAATTTCCTAACGCTTTCAAAATTGGATCTTGAAGTTTTCTAAAACCTGAGTCTTCAATTAGAGTGGATGGGCGGCCATTAGAAGTCACAAGCTCGGTGCATGCGTTTATCACTTCTTCTTTTGAAGTTTCAATTTTAATTTTTCTGTTCTTGCTAGTAGTTGATATTGTTGATGATGTGGATACATTTGATTCTGATGTTGAAGTTTTTTTTAATTATCTTAGTAGCTGCCTCCAAAATCTGGAAGAGATGTTTTGTAGCAGTATGCCGTTCTCTGTTTGTTCCGTGTTCCCCTGAATATTTAAAATCCTTTACCAACGTAGAAAAGCGGCGATACTGCGGTATACATACCTTAAGAGTTGCATTATAACTTATTCAAATTGAGATTTCTTTTTCTTCATTCTATTCAAAATACTCTGGCAAGGATTATTCACCTTACGCTCTTGCTTTTTTTATTGGCATTTCGTTAAATCACTGACACTATTAAACACTCATCCATAAAATATTTCGACTATAAAAATTTAAAATAAATATATTTAAAGCTGGAAACAGCAACACTTTAATTCGGGTTTCGGTGAATGCTAATTGCCGTTAAATATTTGAATAGTTATTTTCCTTTGCTACCTTGAACCTCGAACACCTAGTCGATATAAGCAAGGAATATAAATAAATGAAGATGCGCCAAGCAATAATGCATACAAATTCTAAAGAAAAATGTCCAGAAAATGTCTAGGAAAAAATTGAGATCTTCCCAATCTTCGAGGCACCGTTGATTTTATATTTTAGCGAGGCATTCCGCATTGTTGTCAGCCTTCAATATGCATACAAATTCTAAAGAAAAAAATTCTAGTAAATTTCTAGGAAATAAGTGAAACCTCCCTATACATCAGGTTACTCAGCAAGTCGAAGCATCACCGATTTTATATTCTAGCGAGGTGTTGCAGATTTTTATTCTACTTGTATGTAGTTTGTGTCTTATTAGTTTGGCTATGCAAGAAAATCAGTGAAACTTGGGAAAAAAATTTAAAAACAAAATCTAAGGTGCCACTGTAATTTTATCGGACATCCCGGTAGAAAAATTAGTTGCATCGTAAGACAGAAAATTTCACAAGATCGATCACAAAATTTTTTTTTTGGTCGGTAGCAATTTAAATTGGTTTTTTGAATTTCGGGGTTGCGGTCACGGTCACATTTAATTAAGGTCTCTTTATTTCGGTCGCTCTATTTCGGTACCGAAGTCAAGAGCGGTTAAAACAACCTAAATATGACAGATTTCGGTCCCGTTTCGACTCCCTGGATGGGATGATGGATATCAGGAATAATCAAAAGAATTTTGCTCAGATAGTGTCCATGGTACGACATTTGGCAGCTTCTTCCTATTTGATCAATACCAAGTTTCCTGTTTTATATTTTTGTGATGGCTGGTGGAAGCTTTTGATCTTTTTCACCTGCATTGTTTGGTTTTTCTGAATTCTATTTAGTATTCTCTGCCTAAGTTCTTAGATTGAAATATTTGTCTGAGGAGGAAGACATATATCTTTACCAGATGTCTTAATTTTGATGCGTGTCGTTGCGTTTTTCTGTCATGTTAGTTACACTAATAAACAAGGTTTAGAAAAAAAGGTTTGCAGAAAAACGTGTTTATATTGGCAAATTCGACTGGAAAATAGATTTAAAGATATTTTAAGCTTAAAACTGTCAAGGCAAGAGAAACGAAATTTTGGATAACAAATGAGAAAGTTAGAAGATATAGAAAAATCTAAAAGTGTAGCCAAAGGCAAATCGTTACAAGCTCGCTTTATACAAATCAAAACAAATGGACCACCAAATGCTCTAATTACATTATATTTTTTACAAATTTAATATTTAATTTTGACATTAAATGAAGCCAAATAAAAGTAGCCGCAAAGTTTGCAGGTCAGGACAGCACAAGGTGTACATAGGAGAGAGATTCCTAACATTGAGCCTGCATTTTGAAACTAACGTTGTCCTGATTGGTAATTTTTAAAACATCTTGAGGAAGCCTCGAGGCCTGAATATGTTTTCGCCTTTTAGAATTATCCCTTACTGCTGTCTTCTTTTGCTTCTTTAGTTGGAGCCTAGCATTGTAATATTGAGTTTTTCTTTATCTATCTATAAAACTAAAATTAGCCAACAATTTCCTTATGTATTCAATTGGGTATTATAAAAAACATGTTATGGTCCATTCTGGAATGTAGCAATCTGCTATGGTATACATACCATGCGATATCTAGTTCTTGTGCCATCTATGGTATTATATGCAAGAGTATAAGAATCTTTTCTCACAATTCCCAAATATCTCCTGTATTGCACCATCTGGTTTTTTTCGTTACGTTCCATAACTGCGATTTTTCACATAATCGTGTCCTTGTTAAAGCATGTCCTTGTAAAAGCGAATCTGTTTATTGTGAAATCTTTCCGGTTCCGAGATTTTGTTTCCCTTTTTCTACCACATATCCTTTTATAAGAAAAAAGTTACTGAACTTCTAGGTGAACCAGATAGCTTTCAACGTTTAGCTCAACTACAGCAGTAGCTTTCCATGGCCTCCACAAGCAAGTATGTCGAACACTTGATAAGAGCGGTATTGGAATACGTCCGCGTTATTAATTGTCTGACCAATGTTTACTCTCTGTTGCGTCCATTTGAACTGCGGATCCATCTTTAGTCCTATTAAGTCCAATCCTAATTCGAACAATATATTTTGGGAATATTTACCTAAAATTGTAAAAATGTTTCGAGACAAATAATTACTTAAATTTTCTGTATATGACAAAAGGTAAGAAAATAAGCATAAAAAAACTCAAATCTATCGCCACAAAATCCCCCATACTTTGTTGGGAACGCAGAGATACTGAAGAACTATTTATTTTCTTTAGATGTTCAAATATGTATTTGTGTCTGTGCATAATTATGTATAGGGCGATCGTAAATAACCAAAGTTAGAGTTACAGAAAAGGTGCGGGCCGGCCCCGCTATTGCAAATTAATTAAACACATTAATTCCCATGAATGGATTCATGTGTACGCATAAATTTGTCCCTTGCCAATGCACAAACGTATATTAATGTCCTTTTGATTTATTTTACATTTAAGCAAATAACTAAACACGCAATATAACCGGGCTTAAGAGTGCAGCAATTCAGATAACAGAATTTGTACAGGGGAACGGCTAGCGAGCAACATATTTCATTCGGACTTTGAGTTATGTTTATTGGTGCGGTTTCTGTTTTAACCGTTTAGCAGAGTGTAAATATACTCATAATGCTGGTCATCCCCAAACATTACGCATTTAGTGGTTGTGCGTAGGTATGTATGTTTATTGTAATACATACAATGTAACCACCCTCTGTAATCTGTACATGAAGCTATATAATAGCATGGAATGTATGTATGTATAGAATGCAATGGAATGCTCTTCACAAAATGTTTCGATAAGTGATAATGACTGCAAGCAAATTCTAGATAATGCACAATGGATTATAAATTAGGGCAGCTATTTCACTGGTGTTTTACTGATTTTTCTATATTCTCGAAAAGCTACACAAGGCTGAGTATTTTATCAATTAAAAATGAGTGATGTCGTCCCCTTGAAGATGATATCGGGGGTAAATACAAGTATTCAAGTTTCCACTCACTTTTAAATTGATTTTAATTGGTAGTGGTACAGATTGCACTATCCGACATTGTACAATGGGGCGAGGAAAACGAGAATCTAATTAAATTATTTTACAATTAATAATTGTAGAAAAACTCGCCAATATTATTTATTAGCGTACTGTACACCGCTTTCTTGCCTTCAGTAGTGCAGTAGTCCCACGAAGAGCATGATCCCTTTGAATGAATTTTCCTTTGAGTCAGAAGTTTCCGATCCCGAAAGGGGCTTGGATACTCCCTTTTAGGTCAGTGTGTCTGCTTCATCGGTTCTTTTAGTCCTCAAGTGTCTTGCCACCCACTTTAGTGTTAGCCTTGTGTACAGAACTATATAGTGGTTGCGAAAATGTTTCCTTGTTATAATTTCAGATGGCACCACTAGTACCATTTTGAACAGTTTTGCTTACGCTTTGCTAAAAGCAAAACTGTGCAACTGAAATATGAACGACGCGACGGGTTCAATGGATAAGCCGTAAGAGCATAGCCAAACCACTGACTTATAACAATGGACTGAGCGATTTGCTATTTCATGTGACACAAATATTACGTTTCTGTATATCACCGTTAGAGCACCCTGTAAAACTTTTACTACATAAAAAACCTGTAAAACTCAACCAATCAGATGAAATTTTACACCCATAAATCGAATTAAATTAAGAAAATATATTTTCTTGTGTCCAAGTGATATTTTAATCGCTTATAAGGAATTAAACTCATTCCAACTTTAATTTTTAAAGGTTATTCATAACTGAATCCTGCGTATGGGCAAAAGAGACGGAGCATGGTAAACACTATCTTTACCTTATTCTTTCTGTAGCCAACATAGAAACATCAAATGGCATACGAAAACGTTCAGTAAGCAAAATTTTGTGTTGGTAGCTCCAACTCTGGCACAGGGCGAAAGCACTGACATATAATAAGAATGGACTGAGCGTTCTTGCTGAAAACCCTTTATTTCGTACAATTGCACACCGATTCATAATTTATTATTATTTGTCGATTGGAAACACTAAAGATGTTATAAAATAGTATTGCATTAAATTAAAATTATTTATGAAGTTAAACTTGTTTTAATTAACCTAAGAATTATTTTTTAATATTACTGAAAAATGTGATCCTCTGCAGATTTTTTGTCGAATTTCCTTGAGCTTCTAAGAGATAGACGTATAAAAACAATATATTTGTCTCAATTTTTATGTCAATTCCAATGCATTACAATTAATACAGCCGTACTGTTTCCAAACTTGGTTACAGTTCAGTGTACATTTTGAGCTTGAAAGAGACAAATAGATTTTAGCAAGAATTTGTGCCATTTTTGACTATAGGAATTAGATAGAATGGCTCAGTCCATTCTTATTATATGTCAGTGGGGCGAAAGAGAAAACTATAAAACTTCAGCCATTATTTCCTATAGAAAAATGGCAATACGCTCAGTCCATTGTTATAAGTCAGTGAGCCCAACTTAAAAACATACAAAGGCTGGAAAGTAGACATCGTCTCGATAAAATATAAAATCCACGATGGCTGGACCTGATTTAAGGAAGACAGCAATTTTTATACCCTAGATGAAATCTAAGGGGTATACTAAGTTTGTCATTCCGTTTGTAACACCTCGAAATAATGATGGTAGAGCAAAATGGATTGGATACCCATTCATAATACTAAAAGTTATTTTGATTTTTGCATGTCCGTCTGTCCGTCCGTCCGTCCGTCCGTGCGCACGATAACTCGAGAACGCGTATACTTAGAGAGCTGAAATTTTGTACATGGACTTTAAAAAAAAAGTAAAATTAAGTTCGAAAATGAAACAAATCGGGCAACTCCTTCGTAGGGTTGCCATATAAAAATTTCGTTTTCCGCTATATATTTGGACACTGCCTGAGAACACGTCGATGTAGAGAGCTGAAATTTCGTACATGATGTTTTTACTACATTAGCAATTAAAATGTCTGAAATGGACTAAATCGGGCAACTCCTTCTAGGTGTTGCCATATAAAAATTTAGGTTTTTTACGTATACTTTGAAAACGATAAGTCCAAGACATTTTTATTGTACTAAAAACCTCTGCAAAATACGAAATCCTATAAAATTGATTATAATCATTTTTTCTGTGCGACAAACCGTTCTAGAAATATATGCGAAAAACAACTTCAAAATCAAACTTGAATAGATCGGTGACCATACAAAATTTAATACGGGCATTCATCTAGGGTATCATAAGAATTGGTCTTAGACCAATTCTAGCTTTTTTACTTGTTTCTTAGAAATTTAGAATTGTTATGCATTATTGGAGGCCGATAATTTTTATGAGCTTAGACTCGTAGATGAGTAAATTGTATTCATTTCTTCTTAGAAATTAACAGAAAATGTTTCGGGAGAATTTTTATTCAGTCTGTACTGAGGAAAAAATTCCATGCTTTCTGTGTGTAGCATACATTTTTTGGGTATACCACAATTTTTTCCACGAAAGTCAAATGCTGGGTTGAGTTATTATATTAAGTTAAAATAAATCAAGGAGCATAAAAGTGGAAAAGAGTCGCTCAAGATTTTAAAAGTAGATACTTGTTGGCTGTCAATTGAAGCTGTCATACCTATCTCGCATACATACTGAGCAGTGGGATGAATTATCGTTACATACAAATCAACTTTATTTAATTGAATTAAAAAGTTTTGTTTCTGAAGTACAAGTAGCTTAGCTGTGAAATTATTCGAAGGGGATAACATCGATCCCTCAAAACTTTTAATTTGCCTTACGTCTTTAATTAAATCGCTTTGTGGAAAAATCCTGCTTTCAACAATTTACATCGGATTGACTTATTTTCCTCAGCCGTTAAATATCATATTGATCCGTCACAGTACCTGGGCTATAGTTTTGAGTCTGCTTTTCGAAAAACTGGTATAACGACTGAGGAAGAAAACATTGTACGCACCCGATGCAAGGACTTTACATTAAAATTAATAGAAGAACTGCAACAAAAGCTACCTACAAATATTGAAAAAAAATTCCAGTATTAAATGTAGTAAAAGTCTTAAAACTTGTTAAACTTAAAGAAATAATAGAATTGCGGAAGTTATTAGGACCGAAAAAAAATTGACAAGATTTTAACTCAATGGAATAACATTAATTTTATGAAGTGGGAAAACGTCAATAATACAAGCCTCTTTTGGATCGACGTATCTAAATATAAAGATGCTGCAGATAAAAATCAATTTAGCGAACTTTCTGGGTTAGCTATATCACTGCTAAAGATAGTATTCGAATACAGAAGATGAACGGTTCAGATTGAGAAACTTGATGAAATCTAAACTACGGAATGGAATGAATTTGAAGACACTTAATTCAATAATAAGAGGTAACCCTACTTTAAAATTGTTGGCGAAAGAAGATGTCGTTAAGGTTATAGGTACAAACAAACGTTTCTTAGCCACTTTTTAGCCACAAATTCTTGAAATTTAGCTACTTCTAGCCACTTTTTATTTTGATTTTTAGCCACAGAGCTTAGCCTAGAGTTAGCAATTCTAAGGGAAAAAAAGAGCGAGGCTAGGCATTGCTTGCTTAACCTTTGCTTATGTCTGCTCTGCAGTAGTAGCGCCTCTACAACACAGCAAGGTACTAAGCCAAATTACGTTTCGCCATCATACACCAGAGTGTTAGCAAAGAACATCTAACAGAAAGAATACGCATCTCGTATATTGAAAACTTTTATATGGCGGGTCGTTCCATTACGACCAGCTCTGCTTGTTAGCGATCCGCCACTCACCGGTGGTGATATTACGACCCGCTTTCACAAATTTGACGAAAACTATGCTTTAAATGACGGCCGGCAGCCGGTCACCAGTGGTGAGTGGCGGCTGGCGGGTCGTCATCGTCAAGCACCAACACAGCACCAAAACCAGAGGCCAGAGCCTGCAGTCCGCATCATGTCATGTGCCCATGCATTGCATTCCGTGTTCTCTTTGCTTCTTTTACCTCTTTTCTAAGATATCGATTTCATCAAAAATGCTTTGTTTGAGAGACTCTTCATTTACATTGCATTACAGCAGAACAGAAGGAGAATAGTAAGATGATGGGATGGGATAGGAATTGGTGGGCGACAAGCGGTCTAGTCACAATCACTGTCAGATGCATTGGGCCAAAACCCTCGAGAATACTTCCCAAGCCATGAAACAGAGATCTATATGTGTACGTTCGGAGTCCGTTCTCTAAAATGTTCTATATTGATGCTTATGGAAAAGTGCCAAACATTGACTTTATATATGCCATAGAGCCTAAACTACTATCCATACAGGAAAATAGTCATCTAGTAATTTAAAGCTTGGTTCCTTACCATACCAAAGGCTACACTTACTATATACCTTACTTAACAAAATAATTAAATAGTTTTGATTACAAAGTAACCTTACCATTTTACGCTCAATACATCTCAGCTGAGTGATAATTGCATGTGGGTATGTGCAGCCGTAGTCCGAATCTGTAGGCAGCTACATTCGATATCATCAGCCCACGGCATCCCATGACGGCACAGCGGCATTGCAATGATTACTCAGCTGAGAATTTTCGTTTGATGAATCGTAGTCATTTGGTTACGATAATTTTTTTTAAATAATTTTGTTAGGAAAGGTATGAACATTTTATTACGGTTCGGAAGAAAAGAAAGCAAGCTTAAGATTAACAGAACCGCATTTTTCTGTATGAATAGTAGTTTAGGGCGGAGGAGCTATTCAAATCAAACTTTTGTCACTTTTACATAAGAACACTGCAAATATTTTAGAATGTAAGGACTACGTTGGGCCTCGCATGTGGTAGGGAGGTGGTCTGTTTCATGGCTTGTGAAGTATTCTCGAGGGTTTTGATTGGGCTAAACATTTTCTTGAGGTGTATAGTGAAATATAAGAAAGTTACTACACAGCCAGCAATAGCAACAGCCTACAATCCTAGTAGAAATTACTCACAGTTTTATCTTGTCTCTTGCCCCGCAAGGGGCTATTATTAGGTAAACCAATATTAATTCGACTGAAAAGCATCAAGGTGTTTGCAATTCATGAAGATACAAAATTATGTCCCGATGAGCCTCCTAATAAGCATTCATTAAATCTCATCGAAGAGCTCATTGGATATCATGAAACTGCTCCACCAGTAATAAATAAATATTTATTATTGTCATCACCGTGTCAGATAACATTTCTACTAGGAAAATTCGATGTGATTTCTGTGCTTTATTTATTTAAATTTTTAAATTATTTTACTTTTAATTAATTTTTTCATTTGTTTTTCCGCGGAAAGACTGTCGCCTATATGCTGAACAAGACGTTTTGTCCATATCCTTACGTCTCAGGGTCGAATTTGGAAAAATATATGAAATCAATAGTAAAATCAGATTCTCATTTATGAACTCATCATGACACTCATTGCTATGCTCATTAATAAGCTCATCGTGACACTCATCATGTATACTCATCGAAGTGCTCATCTAATATTGTAAAATGCACAAAAGAGAAGTAAAAAGAATACATTTCTAAATAAGTGCAAGAGATGCAATATCTCATTGACACTGTCTGTGAATAAGTTTAAATAAATGATTTTTTCTCCAATTTTAATTCAAACGCGAAAAAATTTCATCAGTACGTTCATCTGATTACTCATGAGGAGTTCATTGATGAGCTCATCATGATTTGTCTACTAGGGAATAGCCTGCTATTAACACTTATACACCTAACCCTCGATTTGGACGGTACTCGATTTGCACGGTTTAGGTTTAACACGACAAAAATGAGGAAAAATTCCATATATATTATACTAATTTTCAGATTAACACGGTCATAAAAATGTTTGAAAAAAATTTTTTTTTTAAAACAATCGCGCAAACTTAGAATTCAAAATCTAAAAAAAAACTACTATGTAGTATGTACACAGTTATCTCGCCTGCTCAGATCGAATAGGATGCATTACAATGAAATATTGTGGGGTTGTTTGTGCGACCATGCTTTGACCAATTGAATGAACTTGAAAATATTTATGCTTGAGCTCTAAGCTTTCAAAAGAGGAGAACAAGGCGCACAATGCAACAGAACAGAATGAAGCAAGAAATAGGATAGGAATTAAGGGCTAAACACAGTTTTGATGGCAGACGGTAGACTTTTGCAGCAATAGGAACAATTTTCTCCAGGAACGTTTTATGGAGCGTGTATTAGTGTATTACATAGGGATGGATTGGGATCGGAAACGAGGTTGGTATCCGAAAAGGGTCCCTGGAACGTAGGCTACAGCAAGCCCCATTGTTCATCCTACAGACTTATGAGCAATTGCTCAGAAGTCCCAACCGGACGCTCTAACAAAATTCAAAATTGGTCTCCCAACCCTTCTTTCCTGCTTCAAGCAGTTCTTTCAGGAGGTGTGAGTCAACCAATCTATAACGTTTTCCTTGGGGGGTCAAACAGTGACAAAGAAAATGTGTCACCGTTTCAGTTTCCTCTCCGCATCCTCTGCATACCGGAACTTCAATAAGCTCCATCCTATGCTGGTGACCTCTGAGAAGAGAGTGTCCAGTGAGAATTGACACTACAGTTCTCAGGGTTGGCTTGCTTAATCCCAGTAACTCTTTCGTTTCATTTGGGTTGGGTAAGCCCCACAACTCCTTTGTGGTTTTACCTGAGGGGTCTTCCAAGCAAAGGCAACTGCGTTGGCAGTCGGCCCAAGTAGAGGTAGTGGAGGCGAAGGTTTTTTGCTGCGATCCCAGTTGTGGAAAAGATTTCCTCCGAGGTTGCACCAAGACGAAGAAGTTCGTCCGCCTTTTATTCCCGCTAATGCCGCTGTGACCTGGCGCCCAAAATACCAGTACCCCGTTGTTCCGAAGAAGGGAATCCAGGGTAGTTTTACATTCAAATACAAGTTTGGCGGTTGTAAAAGTTTTTAACAAGACCTTGACAGCTGCTTGGCTGTCCGAGCAGATGCAATCTCCTTGTTCTTAGCAGGTATCTGAGTCTAGAAGATACCTTCCCGCTTCAAGGATGGCCTTGACTTCCGCCTGGAAAACCGTTACATGGAAATTTCCATATGATTTTCCGCGCAGAAAACACCTGCTCCGGTGTTCTCTTCCAATTTGGAGCCGTCTGTATATACATATGATAGGGTTTGTCAATGGTTCAAGCACAGAATATGATTCTCATTCTGCCCTATCTGGAATTTTCGAATTAAAGTTGCTCCTCAGCATAGTCTCGCGGAGGTACGATGGACTACACCAATTCAAAGATGGATTCTTGTGGAATATTTGTACCAGTGTGAATCCAGCTCCGATTGAGATGCAGTTTCATCGCAGCGATTGACGCCCCCTTCTTGACGTTTATATAAACGGGGTGCGCTGGTTGACTTGAGAGCACCACGTACACTAGGGAGACATAATCTTTGAATTTTCTCCAAAGGATCGTCCGTGATTTAAGTCGCCACTTTTTCTCTATGGATCTCCAACAGATCGTGAAGCTTTGATGAGCGTGATTCGCTCTGTTGGGCTTCCAGCTTAATTTTTATCTAATATGATAGCAAGATATTTTACTCTGTCCTTGAGTTCCAAACGATAGAGGTTAGATTAAATCTGGTAGTGTTCCTTTTCTTAGTAAAGAGGTATAAATCTATTTTCAATCTTTAATGCAATGTCCGAAATCCGTAGCCCAGTCCCTTTGGATCACTTTTTACACCAATCCGCTTGAGTTCAGATTCGTAGCTACCGGTGACCAAGATCAATAGGTCGTGTGCGTAACATACTGCTTCGTACCCATCCGGGTAAGTATTAGAGTGGTAGAGATCATCCATAATTAGCACCCACAACAAAGGTGATAAAATATCGCCTTGAGGGTGCCTCTCTGGATTATTTTTACTGTACTTACCCCTCCCAGTTCGGCAAAGAGAGTTCTATTGCTCAACATGTGAGCAATCCAGTGTTTTAGGGACCGGCTCACTTGTTCTCGATTTAATATGTATGTTCGCCTGAATTTATGAAAAACTACATACTTTTATAATATCAAAATATGTTAATATATGAGTAATATTGTTTTACCTTAGATCTATACTTTTTCAATATACATATAACATGAATTTAATTGCACGATTTCAATTTACACGGTTTCGGTTTACACGGTATTTCTGGAGAACGAATCCACCGTGTAAATCGAGGGTCAGGTGTGTTTGTATTAGAACAGGTATCTGTGCGTTTTGTTGGGATACTACTAAGCCTATTTTTTCTTTTAAATCACCAAACTCCAAAATATTTTCTTTTGTAAGAGGAACTTTATCGTTTATCGGTAATTCTAATCTCTACCCATTTTGCATTTTCATTGTTGCGTTATACTGAATTTCCTGATTGATAGACAGCATACAGGGATAGAACAAAGTTTAACTTCATTTCCGTCAGTTTCGAATTCGAACACAATGTAAAATCAATAAAAGCAGAAAGTTATCAGTTTGCTGCGGCAAACAAGTCAGAGGTCAGTTTCGAAGAGCATTGAAGTTCAAGCAGAGGCGTAAACAGAATGCTTCGCTGATAAGAGAGTTTTCTTTTAACTACATATAAACAGTTGATTTCGCAAAACTTTTTTCAACTCTTTTTTTCATTTCATATTCATCTGATTCTGATAAGGAAGTGGAAAGAAAAGAAAGCATAAATATGGGACATATGTATGCCAGTTTGTTTTTTCTTAGTTACATACATATTGTATCTATTCCAACAGTTCATTTCTTATATGGATGTTTGAAAAAGTTCTCTCTGGCTGAGCGGAAAGTATGTTTTTGCATCGATCAAAAACTTGGCCAAAAAGTTTACTGTTCGTGAACACTGCGTGGGGAAGAGTTATAGGATGGGAAACCCATTTAAGCGTGAGCACGATATTTATGCCACAGCTTCTGACTGACTGCCTGCGTTTGATTTATGGGAATTCATTTCAAATAGATGTTATTCATGACGTTGCTCGATATCGTAGGTCGATTAATCACAGCTGTTTGCTTTTTTCACTTCATTTGAAATGCTTTAAGCAACTCACCCGTGGTGAAACATCACCCGGCAACCACCTGTTTTATCCTATTAGCTACTTCTCTGCGGTGGTTTTATATATTATGTATGTACCCATACCCATATATACATATATATATATATGTATATATACTTTGTAAACTCAAACGGTATATATTTGCTGATGTTTTAGTTTGCAAATCCTGTTTACGAACTGAACTTTTACTCTGACACGATGCTGGGTGGGGAGTACGTGAATACCCTTGCGATAAACCGCAGTATTTTGTGGATTTTCGGCGATTCCATGAAACCTAAGTTTTTAGCTGATTAAAGACTTTGATTTGTTTACGAAATTTACCACAGAACTCAAAGGTTTTAACTGTCAAAAGCAAACAAGAACAAGGCAGCATTGTATTGTAAAACTTCGACCTACGATTTGTTTGTTGCAATTTGGTTTAGAAATTTTAAGCTTGTTGTCGGTGTATTCATACGCTTAAGTTTTAATTATATCACCACGTTTTCTATTGAACTTTAGTACCTACTTCGAATCTTGATAATCAATTTCTATGAGACGATTACTTACAGAAACCAATTACACTTACCTACTAGTAGTTAACATTTATTAACCTCCACGATTCTGCGATTTACCTGTTGATTCATGATTTCTGTAATTGTTAGAGGAAAAGCTGGTAATTCTAATTATATGGAAGTTATGGTTAGAAAAGGTATAGCATAAGTCTGTTGCCCATATTCAATATGGGATAGGTCACAATTAACGAGTTTTCCACGAAATGCTAAAAATCTTTTCTCGTTTTAATCCTGCTAGAAAAGTTTGTTTTATTTATGATTATAGAAAATCAATATACTAAGCTGCAAAAAAATAATCAGAAATGATTAGATAATAGTTTTTTGTAAAAGAGAGACACAAATTTGGACATATCACCTTTTGCAACTACATATATAATGGACATACCTACTTCATATTGCAAATGTAAGTTATGGACTTATCCTCTTTAGCACCTGATCCAAACAAGAATACAACTGTGAAATATTTTAATTTAATTTTTATAAAGTCTCACCGAAGTGTACAGTCAGCAATTCAACAGCGTTTTTCTTTTTTACTTCTTTAATTGATATACCGGTATTTATTATAGATGGGGTTAAAGAAGTTGCATAAGACTTGCCTCGTTTTTACAAGGACTTTGCCGTGCCGATTTCATTTGTATTTGGCCAACCCCGCGCCCACGGGCGCACGTGCGTTCGTAAGCGCTTTATTATGCGCACACAACACGGACACGATAAATTAAAATATTTTTTTATTTTATTTCCACTTACTTATTTATTAATTAAATTAATTATATAAATATATAAATTATCAATTGAAATTTTCAAGTAAATGTAAAAGGTATTATTTTATCTTTATAAAATTCTAGCGCCATCTTGTATGTTTTTATTTTATTCTCACTGATCATTTTGCCATCTATGAGCGACGTATGTCACTTAGTCAGTGACAGTTAGTGTCATACGAGTGTTGACATCAAAGGTTTTGTGCTGTATTTATTTATCGTAACCATAAAATACAGTTATTATAACCAATTCGTTTATTTTTTGTTAAAATTATAAATACTTTTTCCTTTTTAATTTAACAATAAAAAATACCCAGTAAAACTAAACGACCATGTTCTTACATTTTCCAAAAAGATTGGGAAGAAGAATATTGTTTTGTGGAAGTAAATGGAAATAGTGTATGTCTTCTGTGTAATCGCACTGTAACTAATAAAAAGTATAATATTGAAAGTCATTTTAAATTAGAGCTGAAGAACTTCGATAAAAAATTTACGCCTCATAGTGCTATTCGAACTGAGATAATAAAAAGTTTAAAAACAATTATTGTTCAAAAAGCTAACAGATAAATCAAAAAACGTTTAAAATAGCACATTTTTTTTGCGAAGATCATATTCAAATGGGGAATTATTTAAATAAGCTTTACTTATTGGTGCCGATTCTCTCTTTGATACTTTTAATACTCTAATAAGCCAGAAATAATTAGGGCAATAAACGATTTACAGTTGTCACGCAATACTATAAAAAGAAGTACTGCGGCAATATCTACCCATATTAAAGTTCAACTGGAAGCTGTTATGTGAATAGGTGCTCTTGGTATTCGCTTCAAATGGACGAATCTTTGGATGTAACGGGGACATCTCAATTAATAGTAATAACAAGAATGGTTTTCGCAGACTATTCTGTGAAAGAAGAAATACTGTGCCTTTTGCCAATGAAAGAAAGAACGAGAGGTGGAGATATTTATCAAGTTTTTAAAAATTATGTTTTGGAACAACAACTTCCCTTACATAAATTATCTTCAATTACAACTGACGGAGCTCCAGCAATGATAGGTAAAAATAAATGATTTATAACTTTATGTAGAAAAGATGAATCATTTCCAAATTTTATTGCTTACCATTGCATAATACATCAGCAAGTTTTATGTGCTAAACTTCTATCATTTAGCCACGTTTTGGGCCTCATAACAAAAATTTTAAATTCTATAAGAGCTGCTCCATTACAGCACAGACTTTTTAAAAAGCTATTGGAAGATGATGATGCTGAGTTTTCAGACTTAATAACTTACACAGAAGTGAGGTGGCTTAGCAAAGGTAAAGTATTAGACCGGTTTCTTAATTTGATTACTACAATAAAAGAATTTCTTGAACAAAAAGGGAAATTTATAAAGAACTTGAAGATCCTCATTGGCTAGGTAGGTGACTTAGCTTCTTTAGCTGATGTTTGTCAGAAATTAAATCAGTTAAATCTTGAACTACAAGGTAAAGATAAATATCTAGTAGATATGGATTTTCTTCAATGGAATTCATCAAAAATAAATTTAGATCACGTCTTACGGATGAAAATTTGAATGACAGTTTAAGAGTAGCAGTTTCAAATTACTGTCCTGATTTTGAAAAATTATGTCAAGAAATACAGTCCCAAGCTTCTCATTAACTATTAATAATTTTTCACGTATTATGTAACAAATCTCGTTCAATAAAATTGTTATTAAAAATTTTTATTGTTATTTTAATTTAACCTACAAAATAAAATCAAAAAGAATCGAAAATAAAAATGCCACAAATTAAATGAAAAAAAAACAATCTTAAGAAAGTATAATTAAGGATTAAAAAAAAATTAAAAATATATTTAACAATAAGCATATAGGATGTCATTACATATTGTTGTGCTCGCAACGTTCATGCAAATTTTTAATTGCGCCCTTGCTTCTAAAAGGTTGGCCACCCCTGAATGGATCTCACCTTGTACAAGTACATTTCCTGTTACGCTTTTGGTAATAATAAATCTTTTGGAGGGGGCGAATTGAAAATGGTAAGAAGAAGGAAGCTTCATTACAGACTTAACTGCAGTTTTCAAGTCATATACAGCGCATTCTTCATTACAAGAAACTTGGATGACGGTTCCTGCACTTTTAAATATTTCGAAGTACTCATCTGGATTTATCATGGTTGCTTTTTTTTTAATGTTTTTCTCCAGACGATCAAAGACCCGATCAGGTGGTACAAATGAGTGTCCAACTATCGGATAGATGCACTAAATTTTCTTTGGGTTAGATGAAGGATTGCAACTAAACCATTTGCATAACATACCTATTACCATTGATTTTATACATATAGATATGCCACCGCCGAGCACAAGATGTTGTTACATCTCCTCACTGAGTCACCACTGTAGTACTTCATCATCCGCCATCTGTTAGCAAAACTTGGCGAATATTACAATAATAAGTTGTCTACGGTTATAAATAGCGCCATTACACAGGAAAGAATCTAATCTAATTTTGTTTTTTCCGTCTTTCTTTATCTAATGATGTGCAGAAATGTGGAAAAAATCTGTAATAAAGAAATTTAAACGATTTGGCAGATGTGTATCATATAAGTGAAAAGAATCTCATACTTCGCTTTCTCAACAGAAAGTTGCAGAACATACAAAATTCTTATCTAGGCACTGGAGGCTTCCAAGAAATTTTTCGAACGGATTTTCGATAGAATTTCTGCGATCTACCTTTTCACATCTGGTTGTTGACTAGTGCATTGATTTTTTGTTAATAATTTGAAATATTTTCTGCCAAGCAATTTGTTTAGCTTGATGAAATTTCTTAGTATTTTTGATTCGGATCGCGGTATACAGATTACATACAGAAAGCAATACTTATGAGCTTAGAATATATAGCAAACAGGAATGGTTGAATCGTGTAAAATTCGTGTACATGAGCGTAATTTGTCAAGAGCAGGAGACTATACATAGGAGTAAGTGAGATGCTGTATAGAAAAATTGTTAAAGCTGTAGATTAATTGTCAAATGTGCTTTTGTTTTGTGAGCAGATTTGGTCAACTTAAAATTCTTTTGTAAAATTTAACAAAAGTACCGAATCAATTCTTTTCAAAACTATTCATCTTTGAGTTTTATTCAGTGCAAAGTTTTATAGTGTCACTAGTGCCCGTTAAAATCTTCATATCAATTAAAAAAACAGAAATGAAGTGTCGGTCAGTGCTTGCAAATATAAATTGGATTATAAACTAGGGAAATCCTGTTTGAGGCAGCTGCACTATCTAAATTATCTCTTTTGTTAATATAAGCAAAGATTTATATAAATTAATTAAGTGAATTGTTTCAAAATAAAATAGAAAAAGAACATTTTTTACCACAGATGCTCCGCACAAAACCTTTGTTTACTTTTTGCAAATTGTCAACTTGTTTAGAATAGGGATGGCGTGTAAATGCATGTAAAAATGGACTACCAACACAACCAGGAATTCATTACGCAAAATCTGGCTTATCACCATTCCTGTTTGCTCTATATTCTAAGCTTATGAGCGTAACAAACATTGTTTTTTCTTATAATATACTGGAAATGTTTCTTCAGAGTTCTTATGCATTATGGGTTGCCGAGACCGATGTAATAAAGTTGGATTGATTCGGGTGCTGAGCCTAGATAGAACATTCTTTTGTTTTTCTAAGAAATATACTGGCAACAACTGGAGACAACAAAAAGGTCAGATTTAATTGGTTGATGAAATTGGCATACCAGTCAGTGAAATTCGACTTTTGAGGACAGGTGTTTCATAAAGGAATTTATTTAAAAAAAAAACCATAGGTACCTACATATTACGTATACGGTATATCTACGAGTAATTTTATTCATTAATTTATTCTGTAGGTATATAGAGTATATAGAAATCTTAAGCAAATAATGTTTCAGAATTGTAATATCTCCGAATTTTCAAATTATTCTGACTCAAATTCAGTTAACTTACTCGATTTTGGTACATTAGAAGCGGGATGCTCTTTATATCCTTCAGAAAATACGGATGAAGAAATAATAATAATTAAAGATAAAGAACTCAATGAAGAAGTATTATCTGAATTTGGTTTAAGTGAGCCTACTACTAATGAACAAAAATATGCTGACTTGTCTGCTGATGAAAAATTTTCTGAAAATGCAAAATTGTACTTTTTTGGATTTATTGCTAATAGTCTTCCTAAAATGTTATCAAAGTGCAAATTTTTTGAAGTCTATATGGTAAATAATAACCCTGTAGTGGATGAAAGATATACTTTTATTCAGAATATGGCATTCAAAAACCAAGTCAGGAAATGTATATGGGTCATTAACAATCCCAACAAGTGCCTTTCAAAAGGACTTAAATTCCATTTATACTGAATTTAACGAAATGTTTCCAAACATTAGACATGAAAAAAATTTAATAATTGACTGGCTTTTTCCAGTAATTGTGCCAAAAGTATCTCAATGGGATGGATGTCTTCATAAGGAAGCAGCTGTAAAAATTACCCTAACTATCATGCTAAGGATTAAAATTAAGAACACAAATACATTGCTTAAAAATAAAGACTACTCTAAGCGTATAAATATATTGAAAGTATTGGAATAAAGTGTTTGTTTCCCATAGAGCAGGTAAGTGCTCTAAATGCAACTTCTCCAGGATATCTCTTCGCGTTGTATTGCCTCCTTGTTATATGCCTATATTTAAAATTATTCTGGGCTGCAAATTTAATTTTTCTTAAGAAAACTAAAGCACATCTTATGTTTCACAAAAAATATATAACATGATTAATTTAATTTAATTTAAGCCTAGCGCGTTTCGATCAACTAGATCTTTCAGCTCGCTATGTCAACGGGTTCTCAGAGCCATAGTATATATCCTTACGATATATGTGGGGCAACAGTTCTGAGAAATTACATAAAGTGCAAACATTTTTCTTGGCAGGAAATATTTCAAATAAAATTCACCCGGAATGAATCTACCTGTCAACAATCACATATGGCATCAGACAGACGTGCCAAATCCCAAAAATTTTTATGAAAAATCCGACCCATGAATTTTTTGGAAGCTCGGCGTTCCTATTAGTGTAAGAGCTAGCATCGTTTTCGAGAAATTAGTTTAGTTCGGTTGGTTTTTCGATATGCCTTTCCTTACAGTATCTCAATAGTGTTGCAGATAGCTTCCTCGTTGCTAGCACCGTGCTAGACTTTTCTTTTCGTTAAAAACCAACGTCTTGTCGGCCGTACTCTCACAAATTTATTCCCTATCGCACTCCAATCGATTTGGCTATTGGCAATCAACCGAATTTCTGCCTGACAAATTAATTTCATGTTGTTCCTTCGATAACTAAACCAGCTCGTACAGATAAAAATTACAGCCATAATAAAATCATTTTTTTTTTATTTATTTTTATAAAAAAAAAGCGTCTGGCACATACTAGGAGCAAAAAAACTGTCTGATAATAATGAAATTATATTATTCAATGTTTATATACAATAAACCATTCCTAATTTGAAAATAATTTACTTATTTAGCTAAGGTACCTATAATATATATAAGTTACTGAAATAATATGTCAAATAAAATATGTATTAATTTAAATAATAATTTCTTGTAGAACAGAAGGAATACAAAATTCAACAAAAAAAAAGTCTTACGAAGTACTTCTATATATATATGTATGTATATCTCATAAAAAGCAAATTTATTGAGAAAAATCTGAAATTCCTTTATTACATTTTTTCTACATTCCTAGACAGATAGGGAAGAAGAAAAAACATTTGTTATCGAAGATAACTTAATATCCTCATATTTTACAATTTTTTCTAATATATGGCGCCATCTGTAAACAAGATTTCAGTCATTCGGTAAAAATTTCGCCTCTGTTTTCTAATTTGGTACAAGTAAGGCCATCTGTCGAGAAGATGTAACAGATTTGGTGGCATATCTTATGTATAAAATCAATGCTATTACTTACAATTTGATTGTTATTCTGACCTCCGCAGCCATCAGAAAATAATTGAATTGTATGGCTATCATTTAGGTCTGTGTTATTCAAACGATGAAATAAACAAGAATCTATATCTCATTCGAACCTTTTCTATGATCATTTTCCAGCCAAGTGTATATTAAAGTATTTTCTGGAGTTTTTTTTTAACATTTGATGAACCAATACAAATTGTAAAGTTATAAATGTATAACTGGTGTAAGTAGAGCAGCAGTCAGTTGCGGGGCTAGCAAAACTAATATTGTAATCACTTCAATCTTATCTTCTTTCTTCCTTTCCCAACAGGTGCAGAGTTAACATTTCCATCCAATCGAATTTCATTTTCACATAGGCTAGCCATTATAATTTCTTTAAAATACCTGTTTTCACAACAAAATCCAAACAATAACTAAAGCAAAAGCAGATACAGCAATAATACAACGCGGTTGATATTCTTAGATCGACCAAATTGTGATCCAATGGACATATCCCATTTTTTAGTAGCAATTTTACTCTAACAACAATTTCATTCTAAACACAAGGACATATCTCCTTTTGAAACTAAGAAATTGCTTGATGGACATATCCTATATTGCATTAGGACTGGTAGAGGACTTGCCCTAAATTGCAACTCACTTCAATTTTCTTGATTCATTTAGCGTATGATATACTAGATTTTGAAAATGTTTCATTCGATGTGTTTATGTAGTTTTAGGTTGCCTACAAATTGACGTTTAAATAAGAATTTTTAATTTTTGCATGGAGTTTCTGACTGTCAGTTGTCATTGATAGTTGGTGTCGTTTGAACAACTTTTTTGGCATATCTACAGATTGAGACAGGTAAAACTTAACTAGCTTTTAAATTAATATTGTCACCTGATTAATATTTTAGAAAATTCACTATTTTGTTGTTTGGTATGGAATACGTATTGGTAATTTGGTACCTGGGTGCAAAATTACCCACACAAAAAATTTCTTTTTTTTTAGTATTTCATGCAACAAAACGTCAGTCAAAGATTATGAAATATGTTTTTATTTTTAATTTTTAAAAGCAGTAAGTTGGATACACTTAAAGCAAAATATTGTTTTATTGTGTGGGATATTGTTTGAAATAGTTAATTTTAAATATTTCAAAAAATGTTGGGGTGGCAGATATAGCCCAAAATGTGAAAAAAATACCGTTTCCACTAATTTTCTAGGTTTATAAAGCTAAATTTACAAATTTGGTATTATCAGGTTTAGTATAGCCATTAAGTCATAGATAACGGGAAAACAGGCGCTTTTTTTCTGAAAAAGAAAATAAAAGTTTGTTTTTGTGTTAATTTATAAAAAAAAAGTCTTATAAAATTGTTTGAATATTATTAAGCAATCAATTTTAGCATAAGAACCATTAAAAAGCAGATTAAAGCTATGAAAGAGTGATATAAACTGATGCAGCCAATAAAATTTGAGCCACTGTTATCAAAAATTCGAAAAAGATGGAGGGGAGAATACTTGGAATGAACATACTCCTTAATTGTCATTAAATAGGTATAATGACAACTAAGCCAATTAGCGTAGATTCTGAATAAGATTTTTCTTCAGGACAATTTGTGACAAAAATAAGAAGCCGTTTGAACCACTAAAAGAGATGTGCTTTCTAAAAGCTTATTAAAAAGAAGAAAAAAAAACAGAATAATTTTTGTTATTTTTACTATGTATACTTTTTAGATCAACTTTTATGATGACTGAATTTTAGTTTTATTTTGATTTGTTTCAATAAATAATAATACTTAACCAATTTTTGATTAATATTGTTAGCTTTATTATGTAATTTCAACAATGATATTGTGTATGTCCTCTTCATTGATAGTCTAATCTCGGTACCAGTCCCGGGTTCCCAGAATTGAGATAATGTGATCCGGAAATCCCGGGACTGGAAATATGTCAAGGGGTTGCAAACCCTAATTAAAATCCTCTGTATGTTTTTTTTTTTTTAAAGACCCAATTCTTGAGGACTACGTAAACTCAATACACAGGGTGATTTGTAATTTATGGTCATAAATTAAACAGATGATAGTTGAAGTTTTAGAAAGGAAAATATGTAAGGGAGCGGAGGGGGGGGGGCAATCCACTGCTGCCGTTTGAAAATGTTAATGAGTAGTATCGTTCGCTACCAAAGCGGAGTTACGTTTATAATCAATGGTGAGGCTATATATCCCATGAAAAAAATTTCTCGGTGTCTTATTTGGAAAATAAACCAAAACACTCGCATAAACAAACTATCCTTGAAAATAGTAAAAACTAAACTAAAATGATAAAACTCTAAAAAAAATGTTGGTGGTGAAATATGGACTTTTAATGCCTTTTTCGTCGACTCAAAGCTGTCTCATCTCATTAAAACAAGATCATAACTTAACCACACCCGTTTCTTTTGATGGAGCATTAATTTCTGATTCACCGTCACTAAGCATTCTTGGCATTAATATTTCCAGTAAGTTAAACTGGACAGATCACATCTTCTCTGTTGCCAAAGAAGCATCGAAATGTCTTGGATTTCTGAAAAGGTGTAAGAAATATTTCAGCCCGTCAAATCTAGCGCTCCTCTACAAGTCCTACATTAGACCTAGAATGGAATACAACTCCCATATATGGGCCGGGGCTGGTCGCACAGCCTTAGCTTCATTGGATATTGTCCAAAAGAGAGCCTTCAACCTCATTGGCGATTTGGCAATAACTTGTCATATCGACTCACTCGAGCACCGCCGCAATGTTGGATGCCTTTCGCTACTTTATCGCTATATGCATGGTCAATGTTCTGATGAAATATCTAGTCTAATCCCTTGTAGAATGATTCCTGCACGCAATACTCGCGCTGCAAACCGCGCACATCCTTTAACCCTTCAAATTACTTTCGGCCGTACAGTAAAATTCCGAGATGTTTTTTATCCCGAACAGTGCGAATGTGGAACAGCTTACCATCTTCTGTTTTTCCTCTGGCATACAATCTGCGGAAGTTTAAGGGCGACACACATCGGCACCTCCGCCACTCTCCTCACATCCCCTAATCCTTTCCCTATCTCCTTCCTGCCATGCTGTGCTTTGCATCATAGGGTATCCCCTGAGCTTGGCTTAATAATATAAAAAAAAAAAAATGTGTTTAGTCATCCATAGCTGAAAATATTTTAATTTCTCGAGTTCTTTTTTTTTATGAGATTTTCAAGAATCCAGTAAAAGTTATTACTATCATTGATTTCTTTTTTTAACCGAATTCAAAAAGGCTAGGCTATCCGTTCGACTAATTTCTTTTTATCGATGTTACCTCATATATCCGGTATTTCTATATCAATTCAATTTAAAAATTTGGTCAAGATCTGATTAAGACCTTCGGACATGAAGAATATAACTCCTCAGCGGAGAACAGCATATAAACCTCGGTTAATGTAGTTGAAATGTTGTAGATATAATGTTTCTTTTACGAACAGCACAATAAACGTCTGCGAATACATTAACCTATTTCGCCCCAATGTTCTCATTTGAGACATTCTACTTTTATTCAAGTACATAAATGGCAAACTTTGTACAATAAAAAAAATCTTGGTTGGCAATACTGGTTTTGCATGTTGCCCGCTTCTTATTTCCTATTATTATGGACATCCCATTATCATCAATGTTTATTTCACAATAAAAAGCAATCGGGGCACGTTTTACAACTCTAGGATATGAAATGCCAGAGGGCATACTAACTTGGTGATTCCGTTTGTAACGCACAGAAATAATGCTGGTAGAGCAAAATGGGTCAGATACGCACACATAATATTAAAAATTATTTTGGTTTTTGCATTTCCCTTTGTCTGTCTGTCCAGCCATCCGGCCGTCTGTTTGTTTGTCTGTCTGTTTTCATTGAAAGTCCGCTCTCGAGTTATTTTCCATGTGGCCTATTTACAAAAAAAAAAAAAAAAAAAAAATTAAGTTTGAAATTGGGATAATCTGGTAAGTCCTTCGTAGAGTTGCCATACAAACACTTCGTTTTTCATTATATATTTGGATACTGCCCGAGAACGCGTTAGCAAAGAGAGCTGAAATTTTGTACACGGTGTTTTCATAAAATTAGTAAATACAACTTGAAAAATATACTAAATCGGGGTACCCATTCTTGGTCTTTCCGTTTTTTACAAAAACGTTTAACAAAGGTATACTGTGAAGACGTTTTTATCGTACTGAAAAGTTCTTCAGAATATAAAATCCTATACAAAAATCATTTTTATTGTCCAACGAACCGTTCTAGAAATAGATGTGAAAAAACAATTTAACAATCAAACTGCATACCATACGAAATTTCACACAGGCATTCATCTAAGGTATCGTAAGAATTGGTCTAAGACCAATTCTGGATCCTCAAAAGTTGTACGATGTAATATTTCTTTACATTAAATAATATATAAATCACGGCATTGTTTTATTTTTTCTTGTAACTCTTGTTTTTTATGAATTAATTTCTCAACTTTCATGAAAAATGTTCAACGGATTTGGATTTGAACGCGATCTTAAGGCAAACTTAACTTTTGTGAGAAAGAAGAGGAGCGATTAAAATTAAAGCTGTAAATTAAATTCCACAATTATATATTCTTCGGCAGAGCGTTTACACAACTACGTCGCTGCAGCGACAGCCAACAGAATAGTAAAATATTACACAAATCCAAGCCAGCGAAACGAATGACAATGACACAAATGACATTTCACAAATTACTTTATTCTCTCCTTTTTTTCAATAAGATAATTTTTTTGATATGATTGAACTGGGTAAATTACAATATAGTACCCCTACCAAACAATCCTTTCAAGTTCAGCCTGTACTATGTACCATGCATACTTACTCAACTCTGTCCTCAATCCTAGGTGAATAAAAACTTTTGAATGAACTTGGTTTTCTAACAAATACAGGAGTTTAAAAAATTAAGTGAGCTCCTTAATACCAAAAACGGAGTATTTTTTTAAAAAGAGTAGTACCGGAGTACACTATTAGATTTCGGAGTATAAATACTCCGATCGGAGTACAAACGACAGCACTGGGGCAATCTTTACGGCTTTCCAGGTATAGAATGAATCATATCTGAAGGTTTTTTTTTCAGACAGGGTACCTGACATAACGTTTGTATTTCTATCTCCGGTGATCTTGTAACTCAAGAAGTCAAGATCAATGAATACAAAAAAAGGAATTACTGGAGATGCCCCAAACAAACTTAGGGTCGCGATGAGGTCGACGTATATCATAAGAGGATAATATTGATGTTTTCTTTTTTAATTCATAATATGTTGAGGAAAGTAATATAATAATAATATATAATAATAATAGTTGTTGTTGTAGCTACGCTTTCATACCTTTTGTTGCGTTCCTTTTCTCGTTCTGAATCGATAGAACGATGTCATAATTTAGTTCTGTGCACATAGAAAAGGAACGAAACAGAACTATTTCAAGTGTTTGACATTTCTTCCATTTGACAGAAGCAAGAATTGTTGTTTTTATTGAGACACTTTTTTTTATTGATAAATTATTTAAATATGTGTTAATCGCCTATATTTAATTGACTATTATTTCTAAAAAAAAAAAAAATTGTGAAAGAAATGCGGTTTTAGAAAAGATGGATAATTTCCAAAAGCAATGCGTAAGCTTAATTTTTAACGACTCTAACAGCACTATAGAAAGTGAAAATGAGTTTGATTTGGAAGAGTATATTGCTGACATGCGGAAGAAAAGAAATCAAAAACTAAATGACGATTTGAAAATCCTTTCAACCGCACCTGAAAGAAGAAAAATCCAAAAAGTTCACTGTTATTCCGAGACTCTAAGCTGTAATTATTATTTGTAATGTGTGAACAGGATATACTAATTGCCTTAATGTGCTTTCAGATAAATTTATATCAGCCCGATGTTTTCAAATCGCATTTTCGGTTAAGTCGAGAGGCTGTAGCTAACTTAACCGAAATAATAATGCCAGATTTCAATGCATTGACGCAAAATCAATTTGGGGACAGAGAAAATATTAATTTGGAATATCGCCTTGTTATGACTTTGTGGACGCTTGCTAATCCAGAGTCCTTCAGGGGCATTTCGGATAGATTTGGAGTTGCGAAAAGTACTGCACATAGGATATTTGTAGAAACGTGTAGCATCATAGCGGGAAAAGAAAAAGACTGTATTACTTGGCCTCAAAACTATCTTGTGATGGCAAATAAATTTAAAAACTTGTGACCTCATAAATTTCCTGGAATAATAGGTGCTGTGGACGGTGTTGATATTCCGATTCAATGCCCTCTGGAAGACAAAGCGAGTTATTACATTCGAAAAGGAATTCATTCTGTAAAAATGCAGGCAATATGTGATAGTGAATGCAGGTTTACAGATGTATTCATTGGATTTCCTGGCTCCTGTCACGACGCAGCAATATGGCGCTCATCACCAATTTATAAAAAGCTTTTAGATATAAAGCAAAAGGAGTTTCATTTACTCGGAGATTATGCGTATCCACTTGATAACTTTTTGATGAAACCGTACAGAGATAATGGGCATCTTTCACAGCAACAAATGTCCTTCAATTACATTTTAAGCAGTTATCGTTTGACCATTGAGAACGCGTATGCCTTGTTAAAGGGAAAATATCAACGTTTGAAATAATTGCATATGTTTAAAATGGAAGAGCTTCCCAAGGTTATATGGCTTGTTGCGTATTACACAATTTTGGTTTGAAAGAAACTGAACCGTCTGAGCTATTAGATGATGACGAACAGGATGACTTCACCTTAAGTAGTGGAATGGAAGATAATGAAACCAACTCAGAAGCCGAAACGAAAAGAAACTATTTGTGTTCACTGCTAGTAAATTATATAAAGACCTTTTTCATGAATTCATTTGTTTTAATTTTTCCAAAATTATTTCATCTATTTAAATATTAACCTTAAAACTATGTTTATCACTTCATATTTAATCAGCCTTAAATATTTTTATCACTGTTTGTCTTTCATCAAATTAATGAGCTCTTTTATGAGACCATTCTTTTCTTCGTCTGCACGGACTTTCCGTTCTAGCAACACATTACGTTCTTTTAGCGGGTTTATCCTTTCCTCCAAGAATGCGTTTTCCACATTTCTTTGTTCCCATTCTTCATCGGACCTTTGGGTCAGATATGTAACTATTGGAGTCGTTTTTGGGACTTGATTTTTTCTCTTTTGCGTTTCTGTGCCAACATTCTCGCTTGAGGAAGATGAAGAAGCTAATAGTCGCTCTTTTGGGGTATTAACACTTGCACGTTTCCCGTAAACCTCGTCCATTTCTACAAAGAATGGCCACGTTATTGTCGCCTCCCCAGTTTGTTCCTTCTTTTTCACATTTCTTTTATAAGTAACTAGTAAGCTCTTAAATTTGTTTTCGCATTTTTCACGTGTAGTCGTGTAGTCATTATCTGCCATTGCACGCGAAATTTTCCCCCGTCACACCAGAGCAGAACCTGTCTTCGAGACCAAGTCTGCAGGAAATTAATAATTTGGTTGCTGAAGACGACCAGCTGGCAGGATCATCGTCCGCAAAATCTTCTGCATCATCCCAGGAAGTCAATTCCTTTCTAAAACCTTCCTTTGACGTTGAGGCAACTGGATCAGCAGATAGAGGGAAATGGTGAACGCTGTTCGCATTTTCGTGTCGTCTGTTTAGATAACCTTTTCTCCTTTACTAGTAAAATAATTTCTTCATCTGCTACCGCCGCAGTTAAATAATTCTTATTTTCCAAGTTGACCCTCATGAATTCTACCTCTTCTCCAAGATTTTTTAATATATATTTGTGAGCATATAGATCGTCTAGAAATACCAAGTTAAAAACTAAAAAAGCTTTCAAAAGTAATTTTTACCTGTTTGCAGCTTTTCTATTTCATCCTCCGTATCACCAAATTCGTATAAATTGTTGTTTATGAAAAACAAATCCATTTTCAATGAAGAGTACTTAACCTCAACTACTCCGGGGAAAATGTAAAAATCACATTCACAAATACAAATTCACAATACAAATGAAAATCGTTCTGCTTGAATCCGGAAAAATCTCAGGTGCATTTAGAACTATTCGGAGTCCGAAAAAGGCGATGACAGATTGAAACTAAATCGTTCGGCTCAAAAAAAAAGAACGACATGGATCGAAAAAAATTCGATCTGAACGAGAAAAGGAACGCAGCATTTGATTCCATATAGAAATACCTGACAAATTTTGTTAGTATTATTTTTGAATTTTATACAAGTAGGCGTCATTCGTTATAAACGGGATTGTACGGACTATTCCGAACTGCATTAAGATTCACATTTTAATGGTGCTAAGTCACTCTGTACCTGGAAAATTCATTAAGTAATAGAAATTAAACTCAAAATTAATTTATATAATGTTTTTAATTATAACGTAAATTGCACTCATTCAACTGAAGTCACAGAGATTGAAACTCGCTGTTCCATATTATGCATACTTACAAACATATAGTAGAAATATTGTGCAATTTACTGTTTCTGTTTTAATTTTTGATAGGATGGTAAACGTCAATGTACAGTTGTCCATTCGGAAAAATATCAATTTTCTTAATTTCCTGACAGAAATTGGTTTTTGGCTTGTCGAAATGGAGAAAATAATTTATATCCCGGTAGGAAAAAATCTAATGATTTTTATTGAAACCAATAAAGTTTTAGCAATATCGAAGAGTCGCAGGCTTGTCATATCGATTTACTTCTAAGCTCTCCGTTAGAGTTAACCATGTAGTTCAAAAGTGGGATTTTATTTTGATCCTGTATTGGTAGCAATATGTTTTTTTTTTCATAATTCAATAATAAATCGGTGGAAATGCTCATACAAAAATTTAATACCCTAGAGCTTCGATTAATGTACTGCTTAAAATACAGTGTGATTTTGAATTGGTGGTCAGGAATGGAAGAAGAAATAGTTTAAAGTATTAGGACCAAAAAACTGTATAGCAGAGGGTGGGGCAATCTCACCTGTTTCGGAGTTACAGGGCGATTAAAAAAATATGATAGTTTTTTTTTTTTACAAAACACCCCTTAGCTTTCTTGTTCTAAAATCTATGAATGTGATTTTAAACTCAGATAAGAGTAAACCGTCTAAGCTTTCCATTGAATATCGATCACTCTATTATCCTCTTGTCTTTAGAAATAGTACATCAAAATCAAAAAATTGGACAAAATCCATTTGTTTTTTTGATTTGAACGATTTTCAGCGCCAAATTGCCTGATAATCGTTACATTTTCTTCCAAGATTATGAAATTACATAACATTGCCTTTCATTTGATCACATATTACTCATGTACCTACCTACTCGCTACCGTTTTTGAGATAAACCTGTTTTTATTAGGCATAATTTCATTTATTTGCTACTGACGATAGTAATCACTTCCAATTTTATGCAATTCTACGCAATATTTAGCAAATGACGAAAATTAATGAAATTATCCGAAATATTTTTTTTTAATTCTTAAAGGACGTGCGATTTAAATACATCCCGAATTAATAAATGCAATTCCCACGTTTCTGCACTTAAACTACAGAATGGTAGCAAATTTTTCGTTGATCATGTGTTCCATGTGATAGACTATCAAAATTTATATGAGAATTTCCTGGTTTTTAGCGGGCGCTCTAAGGCAAGTAGTAGGAGGTTTTCAGCAATAAAAATTTCACGGTGATTTTGTTTTTGTCGTTTTTAGAAATGAGATGGTTTCTTGCGGCCCTTTTATGTTTCTTGTTTGATTTTAAGAGCATCTGATTTATCTGTAGCCTCATTTTTTTGGAATTGGAATAACCTGGTAATTATATACTAAATCAAGATATAAGTAGGGTAAGTCCGGGTAAGATGACCACCTTAGGAAATTATTGACTATATCTACAAAACAATTCAAACCTGCATTAAAATTTGAATAAACTATTTGATTACCGAACTAAAATATGGTAACCCTGAATATGTGATAACTTTTGATTTCCGACGAGGCTGTACAGATAGAGGCTGTACAGATAGATGCAAGTACATATTTCGACACTGCGGGAGAGAAGGCCACGGAATTTTTTTTTCTAGAATAAATTTTTTAATTATATATTATGGGCAAATGGCTGCATAAAACTACGCAAATTCCTTCTGTTTATATTTGAATTTTTAGTGCAACCTAAAAAAGACTTTTATTCTGGTAGAAAAAACAATTAAGAAAGTATAGTATTTATAACATTCAGAAAAGGAACTAGTTATTCAGCGTTATGACATTGCATGCACATATTATGAAATTCCGTGCACTGCTCGTGTAGCCAACGTAAACACTTAATACAACGTATCCAATCTTCTTTTCGTTTCGTCACAAAATAACTTTCCAGACAACCAACACATTTATTCTCATCAAAATCGCTTTCCAGAACTCTGTACGTCAATTTCCCACTCCGAGCTCGAACTGACTTTCCTTGCTTTCTTGCATGATTTTTTTGGTAGCTTTTCCTTTTGGGCTTACTTTTTGGCTAAAATTTTGTTTTTTTAAGGGTTCTTTCTGGCAATTCGTTAATGTTCTCGGATGATGTTAAAATAATTCGAAGATTCTTTGAACTTCCTTTAATTTTTTCAGGGAGTGTAGGAATCGGAGAAATCTGTAGTAGGAGATTTCCAGGTGTGATATCTGCCTTAGAAGTACTTGGGTGTGTTGACACTTCCCCACAACCAACATTATTTATGAATTTTGCGGATCCTAATATTAGTAATGAAGAGATATTTGATTTTTGAACTACCATAGTACTCGTAGAAAGTTGATGCTCGAAAGAAGCCTGGTTATTTGGTGTTGAAGTTCGTGAGCTTTCCACAAATGCATCCGAAACTAAAAACGCATGGTTAAACTGGAAAATTCCAGTATCTTTATATCCTGATACATCATTAGATATCGTGCCTGATTTACCCCAACCTTGCGTGAGTATTTGACCGAATTGAAGTCGGGTTAATTTTCTTCCAGCGCTAGCACGAACCCATTGTTGACAAGTACTATATATATAGTGGTTGTAGGTAGTGAATCGTGTGGCTAGGAAAACACAGCAAAACAACATCATTATCAGCTATTTCAAGTAGTTCCACAGAGATAGAATGCGATGCATGCCCATCCAATATCAAGAGCACCTTTCCCGCAGGCTCTCAGGAATAAGATGATCTAACCATTCGATAAAAATTTTTGTGTTGATTTAAGCCGACTTTCGAAACATAAAAATAACGGATCCGGGTGGCATATTATCTTGGTATTCTTCCTTTTTATATTTTCCCTTGAAAATGCAAGCTGGTGGGAGAAAAGTGCCTTCTGCATTGTAACAGCTGATGCACGATATTGTTTCTCCTTTTTCTGAGTACGTAGTCGTTGATACATATTTGGAATCTTTTTCAACAACTACAACATCCGTTTTATTATTCAGTTGTACGCCAGTCTCATTGGTATTACAAATACAGCCTTGTACGTTCACCAAATTATTTTCTTCAAGAGTTTTCTGAATAAGTTGGAAATAGCTTTCCACCTCTACTCTATTCATTCCTTGACTTCGTGCAATAGAGACACATTCTGCTTTTCTGAGGGATAGATCCGTATGTCGGCGAAAAAATGAGTTAAACCAGTCGTATCGCGCTCTCTCCTTTTCGTTATTGAATCTGTTCGGTATTTGGAGTTGTTCTGCAAAAAAAAAGGCTACTCTACGTACATCATCAATACTCATAAGAAATGCAGAGCTTTGCATTCTTTTCGAATGATTTGTTAGAGTTAATTCGTTTTGTTCTCTTAAAGCAGACTCAGGACCCATACGTCCTTTAGAAGAATCATTTTTCTTAAGTCTTCTTTCTAATTTTTTCTAGGGATTCCATATTTCCTAGCTGGAGCATTAATCGAAGAGCCATTTCTGACAGCCAACATAGTTCTACTTAAATCCTCTTTAGTCCATGAGCCCCTATACCTGATGTTGCTTTACGCTTATAGCGGGTCGGAATTTTTACTAAAAGAAAAAAATACATAATTGAAAGTTGCTCATCTGTACCGCAAATATCTTGGCCATCTCTCCCAACTATAAGCAATCAAAAGGATAGCAAAGGTATGCATTTGAGGTTATTTATGAATTTCCATCTATTTTTAACCCACCTAATGTAAAACACCAAATTAAACGTAACTTACAGAAAAACTGCAGTAGATATTATTGAACACTACGAATTTGTGGCAACGTACAATTTCTATTTTGACAAGAAAACTCTCTTGTTTAAACAATGTAAGCGTGTCTTTCCTTACTGCACTAGAATTCGGCTGCTACTGACACAATGTGCAAGTAGGTGCAATTGTGCACATACAGATCACAGATTTATCGACGTTGACAATCTCACCCGTATGGTCATCCCACCCGGACTTACCCTATATATATACATATATTATAAATTAGAGAATAAAACATTCTTAGATTCTGTTTGTCAGTATGCGTTTGTCGCCACCATGGTTGATTCTCTCGAATATTATGCAGTGTTCTCTCTCTTAAATATTTTTTTTTTAAATATTAGCCAATAAACATAAATATATAATCTGACTTATAAAAGTGACATAATAAATAATTGAAAAAAAAACATTTTGCAATAAATTAAAAAAATCAAAATAATCAAAAACCCCTTCAAAGATCTAAATAATTTGAATAGTTGTTGTACATTCTACACATATTACTGAGGAGCTCATAAAATCCATAATTCGTTCGATGACTTTCGATAAAAAGAATATCGCGGTACCTTAAAATTCTACCGGGAACATTCAACGAAATAGATTTAAGAATATCAGGAGAATCTATTAATCCAGTCAAAACTTTATGAATAAAAACACACAATATAAACTCACACCTCTTATGGAGCGACGGTATTTTAATTAAAACTAGACGATCAGAATAAGGTGGAAGCTCAAACCTATTATTTAATGGAAGACGACGAAGGGCAAAACGTATAAACTTTTTCTGTACAGATTCAATCATATTAATATGTTCGCTGCAATATGGACTCCACACTTGACAGCCCTATTCCAGTATAGACCTCACAAATCAATCATACAAGGAACGCAATGCGTACGGGTCATTAAATTCTTTAGCCCAGTGCCTAACAAACCCAAGCATTGGAAAACTTCTCCCAATAATATAATCAAGATGGTGAGAAAAAGTAAGTTTTGTGTCAAAGATAATGCCCAGATCGTTAATGTGGTTTACTACATTTATAGGAACATCGTCTATATGATACTGGTACGAAAAAGGAGAAAACTTACGGCTAAAGACAATCAGTTACATTTGAGAATAAAAACATATGCTTACACCACCAATTTAAAGCACATAGTATGTGTCATCATTCTGTAACTGTACACAATGATTCAGTGAATCAATCTGTTTAAAGATCTTAACATCGTCAGCATGTATTAAAATTCCAGAGAATTTTATCACAGATTTGAGGTCATTAATAAATAAGACAAAAAATAAGGGACCAAGATGGCATCCCTGTGGAACTCCAGACTGCGTACAAACAATACTTGAAAGCGCGTTTCTGAAGAGGACCTTTAAATTTCTATGACTTAAATAAGATGAGATGAGATCAAATCTACCAACAATGGAGAGAAACCTTATTTTTAACACCTTAAGCAGTAGTTCTCTGTGGAAAAGCTTGTCAAAGGCTATGGAGAAGTCGATATAGACACAGTCAGTCTGCAACAGCTTTTCAAGGGTATTAGCAATAAAGGACGCTAAAAGTGTCAAGTTGGTTGATGTGGATCTACCCTTAATGAAGCCATGTGGTTTTGAGATAATTAATGGCTGACAATCGAACGTCAGCAGTTCAAAAACCAATGCTTTCAAAAAGCTTTGGTATAGCAGACAATTAAGCAATTGGTCGATAATTACTATGTCCTTCTTTCCATTTAAAAAACAGGAATAACAAATGACGATTTACAAGCAACAGAAAATACACCCAAATTAAATAAAGTAGCGGCCGCGAAAGACTATCAAAACATTGTTTAAGAACAATTTTCACTAATACACCGAATATTAATATCTAAGCTAGAACAATTAGACATGCAAGACGACACATAAAAAAAAATTCGTTCGTATTGCCATTGTCGACACTAAAGCACTTGGAAAAATAAATCACAAAATAATTAGATATAAGACACAGATCATGACTAGAACTGTTCAAAAAGGACAGGCTGCTGGGAAAACCATCGCTTTTACGAATAGCGTTAACAAAGTTCCAAAAACGCTTAGGATCATATTTAATATTACTTTAGACGTTATTGATGTAAAAAGTGTGCCATTTGAGCCTCCTCCTTAAACTGTTTTCTAAGACAAGAATAATTGCGACAATCATACATAGATTTAGAAATACTATAGATTCTCCACACCTTGTTACGAGCATTACGCAAAACACGTAGATTGTCATCGAACCAAAGGAGTGTAACTAAAGTTCCTAGCTTTACAGCGTCAAGGAGACAGTTACAAATTAATAAACAAACATTGCTTAATATCAACTTCAAATTTTCAAAATTTGGTCTACCAAAATCAAAATCCAAAAAATAATCAGGAGTAGCACTATAAGCATCGTCAACATAAATTATAAGAGCTTGATGATTAAGATCCAAAATCCTGTTGCGAATATTGCGAATGCAATTTACTTCCTTAAGCCCACAAAAAGTTAGCGGTCCGCCATAGATGTAAGCCCTGTTGGAATTAAAGCAACGGAGTCCATCATATAGAAGGCAAGTTTAAATCTCCACGAACAACCATACCATCATCTGAACTCGACATGTCAAAAACCGAATTAATGCAGCTAAGATAGCCCTTGTAAACAGCAGAATTAGATCCTGGCGGTATATGCAGAACAATAATATAAAATCAGGAAGCATTTAATGCGGACGCAGAAGAATTCTAAGGAGCCAGATCTATTCACATTAATAGTTTCAAACAGCAAATCTTTTTTGGTTGCAATCAAAGCACCACCAGCTGGTCCTGATGTCTATCACGTCGAAAAACATTAAAGTCATCAGAAAAAAGTTCTTTGTCAAAAATTAATGCCCAAAACCAAGTTTCAGTGAAAGTCAATAAGTCACAGTCGGATATGAAAGAGCTAAAATTGACAGTAAATGTTTTGGTTCTAAGCCCGTTTACATTCTGATGATAGACTTTTAATGCCTTGCCGGTCACCTGCGATGGAATTTCCCTCCTTAAAAATTATTTCTGGCTACAAATTCATGAACCATAGTTCCGCTTGGCCAGAAGTCTGATGAAATCAATGACTGTGCCAGAGTCTTATCAGAAAAAATTTTAAATGACGCTACAAATCTATTATCAATAGATGAGTTCATATGTAGGCAATTACAACCATTGTTCACTGGGAACATTGAACTTAGAGGCAATATACTTTGATATGTCATCAGCTGTTGTATGAGGTGCCAAACGGGAGATGAAAATGTAAACTCTTTTACTACTTCTTCGGGCACGGCCGGACCAATCCGATAAGCCAGGATGCCTTATTAAACTCTTGGGCGCAAATAAATACATATGTACATACATTCATAAACATAAACAGAAATCACTTGAACAGTAACGCACCCAGGACTTGGCTTGGGGGAGGGGGGGGGGGGACCATAGGTGTCCAAGTCCTAACGAGTCGGAAAAATAGGGCTCTAAAGTCGCATCCTGCACCCATCTGAGGACTTAAGGACTGCTATTGTAGATTAAAAGGTTTTATTTTATTTTATCGGACTTTGTAATAATATACAGACCACATTTTATACGTAATTTGTAAATTATGTTCAGAAAACTGACATTCTGGAGGGGGGCCGGTCCCGTTCGTCCCCCCTCTCGGTGCGCCCCTACACTTGAATATCATCACTGCATATAATTATGAAAGGATGCAAGAATTAAGATTGCTGCATTATATTACCGGATGAGTTTTTTATTCAACCAGGAATTTTGAATTTTTAAATATCTGGAGAAAGAAGTATCCTTCGAAATAAATTGTTATTATTTTCGCGTGGAAAGTTCATTAGTGCTAAAATTAGACCCCTCCCCCGCCTCTCCTTGTATGCGGGTAACTTTAAAATCTTAAATAATAGTCCCCATTTTTATTGCAGATTCGGATAGTATGCGTCAAAAAATATGAAACTTTTATTCGAAACATATATTTTGATTCATAATAGATGGCGCTGTAATCGATTAAAAATTGCAAACCAGTACATTTGATTCTGCAATATATTCGATGAACACTTGTAATTGTTAGAGTATTCGGGACGAAATTTTGCAATCAGAAAACGTTTTTATGTCAATGACCGTTATATTTTCGTACAAGCTAAATCTTCAAAGTGATTACAAATATAGAAATGATGATATTTCGCTCTTGCTATGCAATTGCTGATCCTTTCATTTACCTAAACGTCTACGCAAACTATTTCACTTATCTAATCACCTAATCTTTCATGTGCTGCATGTTCAGCCAATATAAAAAAACAAAAAACAAAAAACTAGGAGAGGCAAGCGATGCAATTGGGCTTACTTCGATTTTTCCAAGGTTTTCAAAAGACTCAACAAAGCGCAATTAAAGAAATATCTTGAGACTAACCACCTCTCAATAGCAAAGCGACCGTTGATGGTATGAATATAAAAAATAGTTTTTTTACTCAAAATTAAATCTGGTGGTTTTGTGCAAATTCTATACCTCTAGTTCCATATTTTAAAAACTTAATGTAAATAAATGCCACCGTATCATCGCCATAACATTAATTTCTTACAAAAAAAAATTAACAGAGTTTCATATTTCTACAGGCAATTATAGGAAGCGACTAACAAAATCACAGCGGTTAGAAGAAACGAAATCCTCTAAATAGAAGTTTAATAAAAAAAAAAAATAAAAAAAAAAAAAAATAAGTCCCTAGTTGAGAAGAGTCAAAATCTTTTTAGGTGACATACATATATATTACATTCATCTTTCGTACGGATGAATGAAGATGAGTCCCACATGGTCAACAAGCACGTCAAGTTGAGATGCTCCGGAGAGCGATAGTCCCCGCAGTCTCAGCTGCGGATATTGCAATTACCAAATGAATTAACTGGCATTAATATCTTTTTATCTTAAAACCTACATCGAGAGAAGAATTTGGACTAATCCGAAATTTGAGCAGAGGAACACGAATTATGGGCCATATGCGGGCAGTACGGGTGTATGCAAGTCAATTAGGGATTTATAAGGCGGGATATAATGTAACAAGCGAAAATTTGTTTTGAAAACAATCATTGAAGTTCACTCCAATTTCATTCATTTTGGGAATTCAAGAGTTTTACTGAAGAAAGCAATTCAATTTTCATATGAATGAGATAAGTCAAATTTTGACAAGGGTTTACATAATTGTATATATCATAAATGTTCTCTTTGTTATATGTAAGCATACAAACTAGAAAATCAAACTAAATTTCAAAATTTACTAAGAACATCGGAACCAATTTCAGAATAAATTACTGACTGATGAACAATTAAGCTAATTCAGGATCTGCAAATGATTTCGATTTATGCGTCGTTGTATTCATCAGATAAGTTTTAAGGGCCTTTTAATTGACGGCTCTGGTATACTTGCATTTACATTAAAAATTTATTTCTGTGATTTTTCAATAAGGTAAAAAAAAAATATTAATTTGATTTAACTATGCTAAAAGTAACAACTTGCTTCTTTGTTAAAAGTAGTTATTTTAAATCAATCGTTGCCATCAGTGAAGCTGTCCTCCTTCGGTGTCTATGGAGTCAAATGGACTGTCTTGCAGATTTTGATATTGTTGATGATATCTGCTTGCTAACCCAGGTCTTCAAAATTGTAATTCATGATCATTTAACAGAAATTAGTTTAGCTGCCCTAAGTTTTAATCCAGGTAAATATCAAGGAATTACAGACTAATACAAATTGAACCGTCATTGATAATTAACAACGTAATATAAACCCAATAATAATAACGTGATAGTTGTTAACAATTTCTGTTACCTCAGTAGCATGATTGCCAAAACACACAGTACAGAAAAAAAAACATCTTTTCTTAGCTAGCCCGGATATGGAACTCGAGAGAGATATCAATCAAGACAATTCTATATACAAATGTTCAACTTCAATGTGACGACATTAGTTTTTTTTTAATTTTTACGAAATGGATAACCCAACCAATCACAGCTTGATCAAGTGGATTTCAAAACAGCTGGGGGACAAGTCTCTAGAACAATTATCTTACGTAGTTAAAAGAGAAATTTTTGAGACCATTTGAAAACATATGTTAGTTAATGTAATAATAAAAATTGATTTTATTGAAAATAAAAATATAAACAAGAAACTACATAAAATATGGCATAAAATTCTTAGGGACTAAAATCTCATAAACCAATAGCACTCCTATCTGCTTTCGAATAAAACTCTATGAAATTTTAATAGTTTCCCATTATTATGTCGAGGCTAATAAACTAAAAAACTTGGTCCTCTCTCGTTCGCTTGAAATTCGTGCAATTTAATAATGTTGCTTAAAGGACATAACTGTGTTAATGCTTTCGGCATTAAGTCGATTGATATTTTTGCTTTTATCAAATTCAATGCCTAGAAACATATGTCAACAGTGACTCTTTTGTGGAAGAGAAGTATAGGAATTATGACGACCCGACTCAACCCGACTCGATGGAGTTCGAAAATGTACTCAAAAGTATCAATTTGATTTTTCTTTGGAATGTAAAATTTTGTAAATTAGATTCTATGTATTATTTGAAAGATCATGGTCTTTTCCTACCTCAGTCCATTTTATTGATTATTGATTTATTGATCAGAATGTGAATAATAAAAAAAAAAAAGGTGCCAATGATACCACATTTCACTCCATATTTGGCTTAAATCTTGGTAGATTTGCTTAAAAAAAAAGTAAAGAACGCAAAAAAGGTTTGCATTTTGGATACATAGTATGATGGAAAATTACCCCAATACTACTGCTACTGATGATTCGTTTGAAATTTGTAATATGTTTGCTTCATTTTTTGACAATTCATTTTCTTTGTCAAATTTCTAACCCTGAAGAAATAAGTTTAGTCATATCACCTGTTACCATAACGTTTCATTCAATATACCAACAATTGCACAAGAAGATATACTTGATCATATTAATAAGCTTCCAAATGATTCCATAACGGGTCCGGATAGGATCTCCCCAGCCTTCTTTAAGTCGTGCTGCCTTGCCCGTTCCTTCGATAGTGGTTGTTTCTCCCAGCTATGAAAAAATTCTTTTCACATATCTATATTCAAGAAACGTAGTAGGCCTATAGGGCCTATTGCAAAATTATCTTGTATGCCCAATTAATTCGAATCTATCATTTACTCTCAGCTACCAATTTCCTGCAAGAATTTGCTCTCTTCATACCAACATGGGTTTATTTCGTGCAGGTATGCAACCACTAACTTGTTGCAATTTGTCTCGAATACCATTTGGGGCTTACAAAAGATCTACCAGACAGATTGTATTTATACAGACTTTAGTAAAGTGTTCAACAAGTTAAAATGGAAAAATATGGGTGTCCCCCTTCATTTCAAAAATAGGCGGAGTTTTATTTATATAACAGAACGTACCAAATCTATTTGCGTCATTCCATATCTAGAGTTTTGAAGGCTTCATCTCGCGTACCACAAGGTAGTTACTTGGGTCCGTTGTACTTTATTCTATCTATTGACGACATTGTCTCATGGTCGTGGGGCACTGCAAAGTCTTGATTTATGCTGACGACATTAAGATTTTCGCTCATATTAAACCAGTTAACGTTTGTGAACAGATACAGGCCCTTAATAAATTTTACGATTGGTGCAAAACCAATAATTTGGTATTCAATATCGACAAATGTGAGATTATGACTTTCCCCAGGAATCAGAAACCAATCACTTATGATTATCGGATTTCAGATTCCTCGATTCGCCGTGTTAGTTTTGTCTGTGACTTGGGTGTCAAATGTGATCACAGATTTTTATCTCCCTTATAAGCTATATTGTATCAAAGAGTAGCTCTATGTTGGGTTTTATAAAACGTTGGTCCCCAAAGTTTTCGAATCCCACCATAACATTGCGTTTGTACACTTTGAAGTGGTCTCATTCTTGAATACGCTAGCCAGGTCTGGTCTCCATTTTTACGGTACACACATCCACCGCATCGAATCTGTTCAGGGAAACTTTTTACGATTTGCTCTCAAGCACCTACCCTGGAATAATTCATTAATTCTTCCATCCGATGAGGATCGCTTGAAGCTTTTAAATATGCACTCGCTTGAGAAACGTCACATCGTTGCTAATGTAACTTTTGTGCATCAACTCTTAATCCTGAATGTTGGGTCTTCTTTGGTCACATAACAGAATCTCTTTTCGTGATAGTAGGCACAATTTGAGAAGGCTACCTCTGTTGCATGTTAACTCCTCAAGGTCTAACTTTAGCACGTATGAACCTATTAATCGTATGTGAATTGCTGTTAATAATATGGCTGAGCATTTTGTTGTTGACGTTTATAAGAATGTTTCAAAAGAAGGTCCATATTATAATAATACTTAGTTATATGTTTCTATGTCGTATTGCATATATTTTATCAGGTGTTTGGTTTATGTATAGTTTAACATACTAGTACTCGTACATAAGCTGACCAACTCTAGCTATGATAATCAGGGCTGTGCAAATGACCTGTCATTACAATTAAGGGTAAACATGATTAGATAATCTCTGATCTAAAGCAGAAAGCCCTAAACATAGTTTGCGACTGATGCCAAACAATGGGACTTCGAACCAATCCTGGTAAGACAATAGTTGTTCCCTTTACGAGAAAAAGGAAGCTTTAGTTACATACACAATCTCTTGCGGGAACAGTAGTGGAATTCTCGAAGGAGGTTAAATATCTAGGTATTAGTTTAGATAACAGACTAACTTGGAACTCCCACTTAAAAACAGTACTGCGACAGTGGCAATATGGACATGCCGCAGGCTTTTTGGCAAAACTTGGGGGTCTAAACCAAAACTGACTCTGTGGTTATACACATCTATTATGGTCAAATATGCCTCACTTACTTGGTGGCCAAAAACAAAACAGAAGACTGCTCAAGCTGGTTTGCAAAAACTACAACGGCTTACCTGTCTAGGAGTAGCTGGTGTTATGCGTACCCACCCAACTGCAATCTTAGAGGGTATGATGGACTAGTACCTTTTCATTTACATGTTAGGAGGAGGCCATCCTCAGTGCAATTAGGCTGCAAAGGGCAAACCTCCTGAGCACAAATAATTTGGTTGGCCACCTGTAAGCCCTCCAGGATTGCATAGAGGACCCGATGGCCAACCCAATTTCAGACGTTATGCCGAAACGCCATCATTTTTAAACACCTTTTAAGGTGATCTAGGGGGACGGGACCGTCAACAGTGGCATACTGGTGACCTACCCTTTGAAAAATCATCTCTTAAATGGTACACGGGTGGGTTCAAAATGGAAGGTAAAGCAGGCGTGGGGCATATACATATGTGCCAAGGTGCTATCTCGCAAAGGAACTGGGGCCACACCAACCATTTTTCAAGCAAAAATATGTGCCATAGAACTCTGCGCTCGTGAAATAATCCGCAAGAATATGCGAAGAGTCAAAATATACATAATATCAGACAGCCAAACAGCACTTAAAGCGTTAAACTCCTTTACCTTTGAGTCCAAACTGGTTTGGGACTGTCTTACTGCCTTGAAGAAACTGGCCGAAGCAAACAGGGTGACGCTGATTTGGGTACCAGGACATGAAGGCATTAAGTGCAACGAGATTGTGAACCGCATTGCAAAGGAAGGAGCCAAATCTCTGTGTATTGGCCCGGAGACTGCATTTGGACACCCAAAAAGTCACCTTTCAGCTCAGATCAGGCTTTGGAAGGACAGAACTAAAAATGCACTCTGGAAAAATACCCCAGGGCTGAGACAAGCAAAGAAGTTTATAAAGTATTCATTCGCAACAGAGAACAAAAACATTCCTTAACCTCAGCAGAAAGAAACTAAGACTCATAACAGGTCTATTTACTGGGAATTGCCTACTTAGATTTCATCTTAATATAATGGGTTAAGGTCGATGATGAGACCTGTCGCTTCTGTGTGGAAGACGATATAACCGCTGAACATGTCCTGTGTGACTGTGAAGCTCTATGCCACATAAGGTTAAGACATCTAGGAAAGGCATTCACATTTAGAGATAATGTAAAAAAAATGGCCCCCAAGAACATCATAGGTTTATTAGAGACCTTAAGTTCGAGTGGGCGGCCTAAGACATTTAGGGGTAATGTCACAATAGATCTTATAGGTCGCTGTGACTAGATGAGGGGCGGGAGTGCTGTTTGCATCTCCCTAAAAATAATATTAATAATAACATACTAGTATTAACATCGATGAAAAGCGTGTATTTTAGCGTTTATTTATTGAACGTGAGAATACAGCTTGTCTTAAGCTGGCTCTGATAGTTAAAAAATTGATGACGTATTTTTGTTTTTATAAAAATTATACTTAACTTTAAGAAAATGAATAAATATTCCGAAATCTTATTTTTGTTGAGACATAACTTTAAAAAGAAGGGAAGAAGAGAAAAAGATTAAGTTGATATGTATAGTGTGATTTATACTTAAATCTGTCTCCTAAAAATGGGGGAAATATGTGGTAACTTTTCTTCATAGCTCGAGGTCCTCTATCCACTTCAGAGACTATAAGTTCTGGAATGCCAGAGACTCCGAAGCCCCTGCATAAACTTTTCTGCTAATGCTGTTAACGAAGTCGCAGCACTTTATTTCGCTGTTTAAAATAATACTAAGAATAGTGACTTTGTTTAGCATAGTCAGCGAAACGTTGTTTAAGACCACTGGTGGTATAACAGGGAAATTCAGTTTTTTATTTTAGAAGTAAATACAGTGAGACTTGACAGGATTTATTCTACGACCAAATATAATTCTGTTGATATCACAATTAATTCGTTCAATGTAGTCTTCTAAAAACCCAATAGGTCTATTGAAATATAACTGAACATCATTCGCATATAAATGGATATATACATCCTGGAAAATATCAGGCAAGTCATTTATAAACAGACTGCAAAGCAAGGGATCCAATATAGAACTTTGAGGAACCCCACTTAGCAGTGGTAGTGCAGTAGACAACATTTCGTCGGCTTTGATTCGCTGTTTACGACCAGTCAGAAAATTGTTGATCAAAGCAAAGGTAAGCTACTAAAATGAAAAAAATTATTAAGCTGATCGAAGAGGATGCGGTAATTCACAATATAAAAAACCTTAACGAAATCTAGAAGGACTAGAACCATGAAATTCTCTCGATCTAGAGCGCTTCTTATGTCAAAAGTTAAGTTCAACACAGCAGATTCACAGCTATGGAATCGTCGGAATCCCGATTTCCAGAACGTCAAAAGATCATCTCGATCGAGATATTCAACTATCTGTTTTTACATTAGCTTTTCAAGTGCTTTGGATATAAAGCACAAAATACTAATTGGACGAAAATCTGCTGCAGATTTCGGAGACGACTTTTTCGGAATAGGCTGGTGCCAAAACGGATTGTGGAGTGTAAAACGAAAAAAATTAATAACAGGCAAGGACCAGACGGAAAATTTAGTTAAGGTTATAATTAAAAAAAAAAAAACAAAAATTAAACACGAGATGAAGTAAGTGAAATTTCTTGGGGGGGGGGGGGGTTAAGGGGTTGAAAGTGGTTTTTTGCGGAATTTCGGCGAAATGTGACTTCCTAGCGGAAAATGTTCTTCGCGAAAGTTATAGATAATAAAAATATCTAAAAGTTTCATGTACGGCCTTTTTCAACATAACCTCAAACCCCTCGAGAAAATGGCGGAAAACCAATTTTTAAGTTTTTTATTTTTTGCTCTCGTAAAAAGAATTCAAATTACATGAAATTTTCTGAAAGTATACCTTTTTTTGCATTGAATAAGTACAATTTTTTTTTAATCTGGAAAGCATGTAGTTTTCAATATATGTACAATCTTCGAAAAAAAAAACAAAATCTTCCACGAAGAACATTATTGGTGTTTTTTTTCGATTTAAATATCTATCTGAGCTCATTTTAACCGTTGAAATGTTAACTTTTAAATGGTCTATACAACTACATATGTTGATTGTTTATTTTTGAAGAAACCGCTTAAAATTGAGAAAAACCAACAAAATGACTTTATTTTTCATTTTTTTTTATGATTTGCATTTTTTTTTATTATTTACGTAAATAATGGATTAAATTTCAATGACAGAATATACTTTAATGTTATATTACTACTGACTCAATTTAATTGAAGACAGAGGCGGAAATCATCCTGAAACTTAAATTTTTCGTGGCACTGCACCGTACCGTACTGAAAGTCGTAAACTAGAGTTAAGACTCGCTGACCCAGTATGCAATTTTATTAACGTAAATTTTGCTATTAATTATTTCACAAAATAAATAGTATAACGATGAGTAATATGTTTTAGGTATATTTGAATAAAACAATTTTAATACGTAATTATTACGTAGAGCAATTAATTTATTGCTATTTTTTTATAAAAATAAAAAATTTAGAGCGCGGTGTTCTCGACACAACGTTTTTACGGTCGGCCGAGGTAATAAAAATTTTCTATCCAACCGATTGAGCTGAAATTTGGATATGTTATTCTCAGGCGTGTTTAACCCGCGGTCCGCATATGGCCCAGGACGGCTTTGATTGCGGCCCAACAAAACTCATATACTTAAATACTTTCTCAATTAATTTTATAAAATATTTTCTTTATCTATACATATAACATTTCCATGGGAGTTGTTACTTCTCGACATAATAAATATAGAATTGCGCAATGTGACCAAAGAAAGTATTCATTGTGCAATTGTACCTAGTCAAATTGACACTGAAGACATTGGGGACATTATTTATTTTTCGGAAGTAAAATGGTTAAGACGGGGTAAAATGTTGAAAGGATTTTATGATTTGCGAAATGAAATCAAGTCATTTATGGAATCAAGATTAAAATCTGTGCTAGAACTTGGTGATGAAAACAGGCTCACAGATTTCACTATTTTAATAGACTTAACAGCTTATTTTAATGAGCTAAATTTGCGTTTTGAAAGTAAAAAACAACTCATAATACTAGGTATGCATCAAACTATAACGGCTTTCGAAATGAAAAAAATTCAACCAAATAATTTTTTGTATTTTGAAACTAAACACTGTCCTGAGAGTAACAAAAAATATGCAGTTTATTTTCGATTTGATACAGGAATCTGAGAAGAGATTTCAATATGTTCCAAAAAAATCATCAATTTTTTACATATTTGCGACTCCATTTTTAGTCGACATAAACTTACCAGCAAATTTTCAAATGAAATGGCTAGAGCTTGCAATCTGATGTTCAACTTTAAGAAAAATTTAAAAATTTCTCTTTACTGGACTTTTATAAGAATTATCTTCCCACAGAAAAGTACCCCTTGCTTCACAATTCATGCCATCGCTATTTGGAAGCACCTACATTATTGAGCAGCTATTTTCTAAGATGAAGCACAGAAAGAATAAAAATATGAGCAAAATAACTTATGAGCACCTTGAGAGTTGCAACAACTTCGATCGCAAAATATCGAGGCATTATTATCTCAAAAACAATGTCAAATATCACATCAACTTCATGTTTCTATTTCTCTGATTTTATAATAAAAAATTTATGAATAATTAAGCTTTAATTACTTAAAATTGTTAACTAAGTATGTATATTCTTCGTTCATGTTCATAATCTATCTTTAGGGTTCTTATTTTTTATGTATGGCCCAATATAACTCGTCTACTTGCAATGTGGCCCAGGGAAGCTGAAAGGTTGGTTGACCACCTCTGACTTATCAATAGCTCTCGCAGGAACTAGGATCTTTTTTTTTCGTCCCTAGCTTTCCATTTTACAGCCCGATTTCCACTAAAAAAAAGTCACTTTTTTTCTTACAGAACAATAATCTTCTTGCGGCGAAATTACTACGGCCAGCCACCTAACTTTTTTTTAGACGCTACAAAACTATACAACAATTTAAAACAAAACTCTTAGTTACTACTAATAAGATATTATAAAATATCAAACCGATTGAAATTTATTTTCTACTAAAATAACTTGAAAAAAGCATTAAAAAACGTGCAAGTTACCATACTACGAACTCGCTTGATTCTTCTGTTCGTATGACATATTTCTAAGTATTTCTATTGATACAAATAATTTGAATGGTTTTAATATGTATTAATGAAAGGATACAGTTTACACCACAATAGTGTCAGGCTCTTAAATATCTAGTTAATCTACTGAACGTAATTGATCTTTATATTTAAATGGATACAGTCTATCATTTGGTCGTTTGCATTATGCTTTTGTACAAAATCCAATAAGTAATGAGACATTTTTGGTATTAGAGATGCCGATATCCATATATTTATTAGATTTTATATGAAAAATTGGATCCGTGGAACTAATAATATCAAAAGTATAAAAATTGTGCATAGTTTATAGCAATTTTTTAGCCGTGCTTGTATGGCTGACATAATTTCGGTCAAGTGAAAAAAAAAACAATGACAATTCAGTTGTTAACAACCAAACCAAAACCAAATGTTTTTACCGCGGCTGTTTATTGTTATAACTTTTTCACTCTTATTTTAATTAAAACATCATAATTTATTATTGTAACAATTTGAACTTGCCTGAACAATGATTTCCAACTAGCACAATTTCAGCTGTTTCTACAACACAGCACCACGCACTGCATAACTATAAAATTAAGACCCCGTAGTCTGGATTATATAATTTCACTTACACAAAACAAAATATCACACTATAGTTTTTCACTGTTACTAAATATAAATCACTTTTAATTACTATTTTGCACAAACAATCACAAAAAGAACTCTGGACTTATTTTCGTAGAGGCCGAAATGCTCAATAATGTGAACTGACACAGAATAAGTCAAGGCCATATTATACGTACACGAATTTTACATAGCATAGCCTATCCCTTTTCCTATATAATATTATTAGAATATTTCAGACAATAAAGATGTATGTAATAAAGAAAATATAGAAATGGATAATTCCCAGTGAAAAATGAAGATACATGTAAAACAATTTTTATTTCAATATTTCTTACTTTAAAATTAATTTCAACCCTTTCAAATCGCCGTTCCTTCCTTTAATTTTTCAAACTATTCCACAAACGTGAAAATATTGATATAAAATGGATTTATCACAAAAGAGCCACATCGAAAACTAGAGTTTACCTGTTCGATTTTTTTTTACTCTATCATACTGCTTGAGAAAATCAGCACACAAAAATATTCATTGAGCATTCCCTGTCCTTGACCATTTTTTTACATATAGTTTTTTTTTTATAGAAACAGGAATTCCTAAGGTCTAGCATACCCCCCTTTACCTAGTCATTAATCATTTCAGTAAAATAAACAAAGTCTTCATTGTATTTAATTGAAATGTCTTGATGAGTAAAGTATTTCCGCATATTGTGACCAATTAGCCACATAAATTAATGTTCGCATTGAATCACCAATTTGAAGGGATCAATTAACAGACATCATACCCCACATAATACTACCTCATTTCGGAACATGCCTTGATTATTATTCCTGAATACAATAGAGACAAATTTATCATAAATTAACTGAAAATCAGTAATTAACAGTATCTGCTGCTACTGTATCCGATCGATTACTCATCGTGGTCCTGCTGAATATATATAAATATACCTCGAACATATAAATGCAAATTTTGTATTTTATATTTGGCATTTTTCCCTAGTCATAAATAAGCGGTAATACCAATAAATTAGCATATTTTAATTGAAAATTTATCAATTAATGTAAACATTCGCTGCTTTCATTGAGCACTGTAAATTCCTTCGATTACATATATTTTTGGGGAAATAGATGTATACACAAGCACGGGACAGATAATAATTACATGGACTATATTTGCATGTCAACATATCGGCCCAACCACAATGTTGGTCTGTGATTTAAATTATTTAAATCAGCATACGTTTATTTTGTAAATATGGAATTTTACTCAAAACTGTTTTTGAGAAATAAATAAAACAAAAATATAAACGAGAGAATATTAAAATATGTAAAATGCATATTTTAACAGGACTTAAACTGAAAAGAAACAACTCCTGCAATTTATTTACTCGTACCAGAAAAAATGATTCTGGAGTGAAATGAACTCTGAAATATTGTGTCGATTAAGTTTCATCAATTTAAAAACATTTTAAAATCATAGAGTATATTAAGATTTTCATTCGGTTTGGAACGGATAGGAATAATGATGGTACCTACTTGAAAATGGATTAGACACCCATTTTATTTTTTGCATAACCGTTTGTCTGTCTGTCTATCTCTATCTTTTCGTCTGCACGATTACTGGGTAGCGCGTTGACTAGTTTTATCGCTTACGCAGCCTATTTATAAAATTTTAAATATAAGGTAGACTTGTAGCATAATGCATTACTTTTAAAGGTTGGCAGAAGTGAGCTTTGGAATATCTGGCACCTACAGGTAAATTTGGGAACAATAATAATGAATTAAATAGATTAATAAAATCATGCACATGCGAATTCACAGACTTCCTAAATATTAAAATTGTATGTAGAACAGGCGCGTATCCAGACCTTCAGCCTGGGGGGGGGTCACAACTAAAATGTTCGAGGGGAGAAAAAAGTCGGAAGTAGTCGCTTTTAATTTTTATTTATCTTATTTAAGTTAGATATCACAAAACCCAATTTTCGGATTGATTTGGAAAACCTGTCGATAATATTATCCATATCAATGTCGATCTCAGAGTGGACAGACATTAAGGACTCATATCCAGATTCTCTTTCGCGTGCAAAGATTGTAGAAATAGATGTGACGCAACCCATTCTGTCTCGGGTGAAATGAATGACTGAGAGTAAAAGCTTGCACCTTGAATCGCATTCAAAGGAATAGGAGTAGCACTGCATGATATGTCACTGACTACATCTTTTGATGGGAACTTAACTGATCTTGCATTCTTCTGAAAAAAGTTATCAATGGTCTTATCAGTCTTCTGCTTGCCACTTTCGCTACTATTTCTACCTCCATCGCTAACTAGTGTATCAAGTTTATTCTTCTCCCATAAATTAAAAGTAAACGCGAAGTTAAATTAAGCAATATTACTTGAATTAATACGAAAGTTCAAGCAAAGCAACGGCAACTACCGCAGAGGAAAGCGAATGGTTTTTATTTTTATAGTCTTGCCGTAAAAATTGTAGAATCAATTTTAGTGGCATCAATCCAACTGATCGTTTTCAGCAACCAATAGTGTATACAAATTCGAAAGAAAAATGTTTAAGTAATTTTCTAAGAACAAAATTTATGCTTGCCAACGCTCATAAATATCTTTAGCGAACCCAGATCAGCCAAGGCACCTGAGTCAACATAACTCTTTGGAATCATTGTCCGCCACCAATATTGCATGAAAAATTTCCAGATCTTTCTAAGAAAACTGAATGCTTGTGCCCCTGTCCGAAAGAGTGAGCCAACGGAATCAATGCACCATTTCGTTTAGACCGTTGTCTTAAGAACAATTTGCAAGTGTATTTCTAAGAAAAATTTGATGTTACGAACCTAAAAATTTTGAGCAACTCTTGAATCAGTGTCGCTATGAAAAATCAACGGCTGCCTAGACGTTGATTGCATGGAACTAGAGTTTGTTCCCAGATCTGAGGGATTAAACCCTTTTTTAAGGGATTTTTCCTTGAAAGTTCGGTTGAGGGACAAAACTTTCAAATTTGTTGAAATTAAGGGATTTTTGACTGAGGAAGCAAATTTAAAGTATTTTCTTTATTAATATCACATGTACAAAATATTTTCTGAGCTTAGTGATTGTGTGTGTGATTCTGAGCTTTGATTGTGTGTACTGCCACTATGCTATACTATGTTATATTTGGTACGTAATAATAAGCCTACCCCAATGCGCTGCGGTGTACTTGTGCTTAGTTTCCCGTTGGTCTATTTTGCGGAATATCTTGTATTGGAAATAAAGTGGTAAAGTAGAAAAATAGTAAATAGTGGAAGAATTTTTTTTTAAATAAGACAGTTTAAAAAAAGTTGAAAACAAAAAATAGGTCAAGAAATTTTCCGATTGCTGGTTGGAAAACGAAAGTAAATATAAAGCCTGGATTCAAAAGCTAAATACAAGGTTTGCGGTTTTGAAATTTGTTTATCATTGAAATCTTCAAATAATTTATAGGCTTGCAATAAAATTCTTATTTGTGGAACATCTGAACTAAATAGAAATTCTACCAGAAAAATGCATAAACAAAATTTTAAAATTAAGAGTGTTCCAAAAAGTGAAGGCTTTTACTCAAATGCAAAAAATATCTCTTTACTTATTCTTGTTACTTTTTTATTTACCATAGATTTATTCAATGTGATAACTTCGTTCTGAAATAAATGATTTTGTTCGAAATTGATTCTGTCACTTTACAAACCGATTCTTAACGTATTTTAAAAGATTTCTTTGAAATATGGTATTAGGGGATTTTAAGGGAATTTTATGTCCAAAATTAGGGATTTTCGTTGGCAATAATCTAGGAACACTCTACTGGAAGACGGAAGAACCGTAAAACAAAATTTGTTAAGTCAAGGCTTAAATACAATTGCGACGGGCAACGGCAAACGACGAAAATATGCCGCTATCAAACTTCTAAAGGCCCACCGTTTTATGCGAATGCCCAAATTTCGACAGGTGACGGTCAGCGGTGGACGAAGTTTCCGTCGGGATTGATTAATTTTTAATTTTGCCGTCGTCGCGAGCAAAATCAAACGAATGAAACTGTTGTGGCATTTATTTTTGTCAAGGTTGTAAGACGCGCGTCAATTTCAAAACAATGAATTTTGATGAAATATTGATGAAGTGCCAAATCATAAAATAATTTGTGATTTACAAGACAACCAGTATAGACGAGTTGGCAAAAAAGGCATGGTTTGGATGAATATTTCGAGGCGCTTAAATACAAATGGTAAAAATGTGATATTCTTGGCATTCAGTTTGATTTTAATTTAGTTAATTTCTTTATTTTAAATCTTTCCTTTCCACACTTTGGTCCTTTGCAATTCTTTCAAAATAATATAAAATATTCTCGATAAAAATCTGTTTCAAAACGCTCAAAACTAATAATAAATGAAATCTCAGTAACTTCTTCTTTCACAATCGCCGGCCGCTTTTCGACTACGTGTTTTGACAGCGAATTTCCCGCTGCAGTCTACCGTCGGAAAATCAGATAGGTAAAAAAAATTATGATCGCCGACCAATTTCTTAGAAACAATAACACTTTTTAAACTCGAAATTGTGTGCTTTTTCATATATATCTATGTATGAGTAATCGGCGCAACAAAAATATAAAAGCATCTTCATAACTGGGCAGCTAAGCATTACGTGCCTTTTTCTAAACAATCAAATACTAAAATAAATATTCATTCCAAAATTACTTACTATCCTGTGATAGGTATGATAGATGACTTTTCGACACTATATAAAAACGCAAGAAAATTCTAAAAAATGTGTACACGTTTAAAAGAAAAGAAATAAGGGGGGGGGGGGGGGGGGGGGTCATGACCCCTGTGACCCCCCCCCCCCCCCTGTATACGCGCCTGATGTAGACATAACTTAACAAATATAAAATGAATAAATAAAACATGCAAAACTAAGGGCCGTATTCACCAAGCAAAATTAAATAAGTTTTAAATTAAAGCTATTCACTAACCACACTGATTGAGTCGAATTAATGAAAATTTAATTTTAATTTAATTTTAAGTGAGGCCTTATACTCTCTTAAATAAATTTTATTTCGATATCAGCTGATTCAAGTGTCATGCAATGAAATGCCATATTTTTGATAGCGATGTTAGAAGATTGAAAAAGCGAAAATTTAACTGTTTAGATATAAGCCGATATCAGTAAATAAAAGCACCGTTTTTAGTTTCAAGTGGATTAAAAAGTGCATACAAATTATTTTAATCTTAATTATTACTGACAGTAACGCACCCAGGATTTTGGCTTTGGGGGGACTATAGGTGTTCCAAGTCCTAACGAGTCGGAAAAATAGGGCTCTAAGGTCGCGTCCTACACCCATCTGAGCGCTTAAGTACTGCTATTGTATATTAAAAGGTTTTATTTTATTTTATCAGACTTTGGAATAATATACAGACCACATTTTATACATAGTTTGTAAATTATGTTTAGAAAACTGACATTCTGGAGGGGGACCGGTCCCGTTCGTCCCCCCTCTCGGTGCGCCCCTGGCTATGGAAGAAGTAAGACGATCCACAGCAAGAGACGATGATGAATCTTCAGATGAAGAGTTTATTGTGTTATTAGAGAATCTCAGTACATACCGTTGTCGCCGAAGAGGAGAATAATTAGAAAAAGCCCAAACTTGTTCCTAAAATACGATGCCGATTCCTTCTAATGTAGATTCAGACTACCCAAAAATCTTGGCTTGGAAATGGTGGGAAATTGAAAAGAAAACCAGAGTTTCAAATAAAATAAGTACTTGGTCTTTCACAGAAAAAGGAAAGAAATAATCCTGTTTCTGTGAAAGACCAAGTACCTACTTATTGCCCTTAGATATTATTCAACAGGAAGTTTTCAAATAATTAATGGAGATTTGTTTAGCGTTTCTCAACCTAACATAAGCAGAATAATTCTAAGGGTGTCAAAAGCCATTTCATGATTAGGAGAAGAATATATTCATGTGCCTGAAACCGAAGCAGAATTAGAAAAGTTCAAAGCTAAATTTTATGCCATGTAGTTTTATAATTTAATTTTAATTATAAAATTGTTTTTTTCTAAAGGCACGTCAACAAAGAATAAATAGTACATCAAATAACTTACTTTAACTTATTAAATGATATTTAAATTTCATCAACTATCACTTGCCAAATTCGCAAATCTTGCAGCTGATAGTTCGAAATTGTTGATTTTATTAAGGTTGGTGAATAGCTACAAAAATTTAATTGCAGTCCCTCAATAATAATTAAATTAAAATTAAATTTATATTCAATGGCTTGGTGAATACAGCCCTAAATTATCAAACAAACTTTACAAAATAATAACAAGGCAAAAATTCCTAATGCGAACCCGGCCTGTGTGTGTGTGTGTGTGTGTTTTTCTTTAACAAAAGTTTTTCTATTCCATTCTAAGTAAATGCTGCCTACTACACCTCAATTGAATACTCGTAATGAATAAAAAAAACGCAATGCTGGTAACCCGAATGGTCGGAAGGTATATTTACACTACTTGTATACTTGTTACTAAAAAGAAGAAGAAGAAGAGTTAATTAATTGTGAGAATGCCAAATTGTGTTGTGAATTGCAGTACAAAGTTCGGGAATTTTAAAGTCGATTATCTCTAAAACTATAACTTTCCGTGAAATTTTGTTTTCATATTTGTGATTTGTGAGTAAAAAGCAACTAGTGTGCAAAGTTTAAAGAAATTCGGTGCCGTTTCGCAATCTTGACCTGATTCTAAAATGTTCCCGGGCTTTTGTGAAAACCGGTTTTTGCTGAAAAATTGAGAGAATCGGCTAATGTTTTTTATAGCATGGCCAATGTTTGTTAGTTTAATGTCTATGCTAATTGACGAGCACGTGCTTCTGTTTACATTCGTTTTGCTGTGAAGAAATTAAGTGGGAGAAATTCTTGCTGGATTCTCTGATATTTTCGGGAAATTTTACATCTCCTTTCAACATTTGGGCCAAAGCGAAATTTATCTATTTTTTAAAAATGGGAGGTAGTGTGACCTGATGTACATTATTATGAATAGGTTGAAAGGATTTTGAAGGATTTAATAAGATTTTGTCGTTCCGATTTATGATATAAAACATCGAGAGGTCTATTTTCTGAATAAAGAAGGCCAAGAAGAAAAAAGAAAGCATTTTCGAGACGCCGAGAAATAAAATTCAATCTGCGCGGAGTCACGTCACTTACCGGGCCTTCCAGGCTTGCGCCGAGGGACATCCAGGAAAGATAAAGTAATAAAAATCAATTAAAAGAAAACATGCCTAAAATATAAACGATATTTTAGAATACTAACTTAATTTGTATCTGTAGTTATATTTAAAAAAATCTTCTAATAAGTACTAGCCATCTTATTTAATTATTATCTCATTGTAATTAATTAATAATGAAATAATCATTAACCATTGTAATTGCAATTAGATTATGGATTCAATTGCTATTCAGTATTGGTGAGAGTTAATACTTATTTTCTACTGCACAATATAAATAATTAATACAAAACTGAAATTCATCAATAAAGTATTATTGAAATTTGTAAAGATTTCAAGATTTTCCAGAATGAAAGGCTCAATAAGTACTCCGTTCGCAATTCCATACCACACATTTACTTAAGAACGTTGTTGGAAGTATATTCGCCAATTAACATGGAGATTTGTCAATGCCCAATAAAAGTGCGGAAATAGTGAATACCATTGCATCTGAAAATTACATCATTCGCAGATCAAATGTTTATGGCAAAGCTTAGATTTAACTGATGCTGATGTAACAATCACTCGCAAACAAGGGCGCATCCAGACATTTGCTCTATGGGGGGATTAAAAGAATTTCAATTCTCATTTTAAAATGTTATATATAATATTATTTATAACATAAGTATATTATATTACTTAGCGACAGGTTATATTTATAGGATCATGTGCACATTGTTAATAATGTTATATTATACATAGAGTGGTAAAATATAAGACTGAATGCATTTGAGGCAGTACAAAATTTGATATACCTGTACACATTTTTAAACAATATGGAATATAATTATGTGTTGCACATAAAATCGTATTGGAGACAACCTAAGTCACGTTTAATTATAAGAAATATATTGGGTAAAACTAATTTCTTATTTCAGAAAAAAATTTCGTAAAGTATTTACGAAAATTGTCGTAAAATCTCGTAGTATTGGAGAGAATTACTTAAAATCTATGGGTTTTTTGTAGAATTTGTAACGCAATTTAACAAACATATTGCAAAAATTTATAAAATGTTTCGTAAAAAAGGAACGCACGTACGCTTGTGGTGATGGGAGTCTGTTTCGTTATTTTTACACGAAATGTGAGATTATTTTAATAATATAAAAACAAACAAAAAATTACGAACATTTCGTACATGTTCTGTAGGTGGAGATGGGGTAGTATTATACGCATTTTCTTAAACTCCAGAATAATATCGTAAAATTTACAAAAACATTTACATACCCGCTCACTTATATTTGTCCTCCCCCTCCCCCCTCACCAACAGGGGGGCTAGAAATTTCAGGGTATTACGATGAAGCACCATTTTCAAAATATCTTATCTTGAGAACAGAGAAACCAATTTTTCTGACTCAAATGCCAAATGAAGCTTCATAAGCTTCATGCTTTTTATTTTTCATTAAAAAATATAGCACTAACTAACGAAAATATTTCTTTTTAATAATACTATTTAAAAAAAATAGTATTATTTACTATTGAGGACTTCTAGCAATTTCTTTTTGTAGAAGCCTTATCTATCTATGTACAAGCAGTTGTGATGGTGTTCGGCTTCGTTTTTGAGATATGAAATTTTAAAGTCACCGTATTTCGTGCGGCCGCACATACGCGGCGATACTCTATTTGGATCTATCGAGTGCCGCCGCACACGTGCGGCCATACTCCTCAAAAGGTTAAAGATTAAAAACCTTGATATAACAGAAAAAATTTCATATCATGACTTCAACACATACAGGAATAAACGCTTATATAGGTAATAAATTATTATATAAAGATGTAAATTGTTGTGTTGAGAATAGATACTTCTATATAGCATTTGTGGTGCTATATAAGCATAGTAGAGAAAAGACCACAACGAAAACATTCATATAGCATTTAAGTTCCTATATCGTGTCGAGAATTCATATATAAGAATTCTGATCGGCCAGCATGGTGTGCTTTTAAAGTCTTCCAAATGCACGATGCATTTCGGAAGGCATTTTATATTTGAGCAATCATTCGGAAATATACTATATATCGAGATGACCACTTTGAATAAATTACAAAAATTTTCGTCCCTATACGCAACAAGACGTCGTTGTTTCGTTAAGCCTAATTCCATCAAATGTAGAGGCTCTACATCTATAAAATCAGCTATCATATTCAAGGGAAGCACATACCGCGACATGGTACTTCAGCATCTCCTATGAGCTTTGATATAGGAACACATTTTTCAAGCAATCCCCTTGATCGTATATAAAAGATCACTAAATACTGATTGCTTATATGAGTGTTGATATCGAAAAGGAACTCTCACTGAAAATACTAATTCCCCATATTCTTACGTAAGGATTGACTGTAGATTGATTTTTGATATGAGATTGATATATGAACATATTTCCCAAGAGCTGTACACCCATATAAAATTTCCTAAATACTGATATAGAAATGTTACATAGGATTACAATTCTCTAGGAATTAAGGTCCTTTATACTCACGTTTATAGGGCTAATGTTCAAGTAGTAGATTCTTCATATAAGACTTAGACTCATATAAAAAAAACAATGTAATGTAGATATAACAATCTAGTTATTTCTTTAAGAACTCCAAGATCTTTGTGAGAACTTAAATGTTGATCGAGATTTATATAGGAGCCGTATAAGAAATATTCCAAATTTCCAGCACTTGAAGTCTTAATGATGTTCCTTCGGAACCAAATTATGATAATCTGTCGTCACAACATAAACAATTATACATCCTTCTCATTGATTAGAATGAATTATTATGAATGAATTTTATTTGTCGTTTATTATTATTTTGTTTATGTACTAAAAAAAATTGTTTTTAATGTAAGTATAATGCATTTTTTGTCTCTTACGACGGGTACTCAGTGTTACCAAAATTATAGAAGGGGTATACAGATGTCGAAAGTTTAGGAAACACTGACCTAGATGAATACCCATGCAATTTCGTATAGTCACCTATCAGTGCAAATTTGATCGTTGAAGTGGTTTTTCGCATATATTTCTAAAACAGTGAAAGTAATTATAACATATTTCGTAGGATTTTACATTCTGAAGAACTTTTCAGTGCAATAAAAATGTCTAGAACTGATCGTTTTTACAATATAGGTAAAAATCATAAATTTCGATATGGCAACACCAAAAATGGATTCCCAATTTATCCTAATTTTTAAATTATATTTACTATTTTTATCAAAATACTGTATACAAAATTTCAGCTCTCTACGTTGACGCGTTCTTAGGCAGTGTCCAAATATGTAATTGTACTGTCCGTTAGTAGACGTACACGCAAATTTGGATCAAGGTCAATGATCGAATCTCTTATCAAAACAAACACTGTTCACTACGTTTTAACTTCCAATAAATTTTCACACTCATTTCTTAAGATTGCCCACTAATTATATTAGATCAGATTGTGTAATGAGGTATTAGGTCTAAGATTCACACACACTAGAAAACACTTATTATCACAGACTTAGAATATACGATTATCTTGAAAAGTTGTATTGGGATAAAACTTAATATGTAAGTTTTGGGTCAGAGAATTTTGTATAACACTGAAAACACGTATTGTCAGAATAATTGCAATATAAAATCGTCAAGAGCGTAATACATACATATAAATATATATATATATGTAAAATTTATATAGAATAAATATGCACAAGAAATGTAGAATATGTAAATATATATCTGAGTAAATATATAATAAAATAAATATATGAATAAATATTAATTTGTTACAAGTGTCTGATACTCACCGATCTACAACTTGACGCTTGAGGGTTGGCTTTAAGCTAATGTTAAGACCCTTTGCTCTAACCATTGGTTAGAACAATTCTTTATTCCCGTCGAGACCAAAAATAAAGTGTTAATGTTAGTAAGATACTATCTCAGTCAAGACCCGAGAAAATATTCTTTAAGTCAGTCGAGACCCGGATTAAAGTGGTATCTTATCTTCAGTCGAGACCCGAAATAAGATGCGTTTATTTCCGTCGAGACCAGAAATGATTGTTAGTAAAAGATCATCTCAGTCGAGATCCGAGATAATATTCTTTAAGTCAGTCGAGACCCGGCTTAAAGTGTTATCTTATCTTCAGTCGAGACCCGAAATAAGATGCGTTTATTTTCGTCGAGACCAGAAATGATTGTTAATTGTTAGAAGTGAAATATCAGTCGATACCCGATATAAATGTTAGTCCCTAAACAGCCGACTTACCCCAAGCGATGCCAAGTACAAAAAGAGGTCGAGATCAGTCAGCTTGCTTCCACACGACACCACTGATAGAGTATTATTATTATTATTATTTATTGGACTGGCAAAACGTACACAAGATTTTACAATCTTTTTAGTACAAAAAATTATGGAACTAAATTTTAAATTAAATTAAAAAAAAACCTACAAAAACTAAGCAAAAATTGGAATTGACTAAAATAACTGAAAAAGTATACTACTAAAAAAAAACAGAGGCATAAAATTAAAAATTAAATAAAAGAAAATTATAGCTGATATACATGAAATGAAACAAAATATTAAACAGTATTGAAAATTAAAAATTATAAGAAAGATAAAAATTATAAAAATTACGAAAGTGTGAGCTACGCTGTGAGACTGGATAACAACATGAAAATGAAAATGGGCAAAATTAATTGAAAGCGTGGACCCTCATAAGATCCTTAAAAGCACCGACAGATCGCGCGTTCTGATAACTATGGGGAAGACTATTCCAGAGACGGGCTATCTGGACAGGATAAGAGCCCTCCATTACTGATCTATGAAAACGGGGTATTACCACATTGTGATTACGTTCCGAAGCTGTGTGCTGGAAATATTCACGTAGATAATACGGTTTGTTTTTGCGCAATAGGTTATAAAAGTGAATCAGTCCTCTTTGCTTTAGATAATCTAGTATTGAGCAACCCAGAAATTTTGTACGGTACGGTGAAACATGGTCAAACCTACGAAGTCCATAAATGAAGCGGATACAATCATTAAAGGCAACTTCCGTCTTTCGCAGACAAACGCTATCGAGTCTAGGGTAAATCAAACTGCCGAAAGTGAAGTAAGGTAAAATTAGGCTTTTAATCAGTTTTGAGCGGATTTCGAAAGATAATGAGTCAGCAGATAGCCAGAGCCTACGAAATACAGCATAAACCTTTCCGATAATTAACTTTGTATTGTCGCAGCATTTCATATGTTGATTCAAAATAATGCCTAGATTTTTAACTTTGGGTGCCAAATTTAAAATTGTACTATCCAAGACCACAGGAGGTGAATCATGCGGGTCAAAAGTGCCATTATGGAAGACAATGCATTGGGATTTGTCAGGGTATAGCTTTAGGCCATCAGCCTTCGACCAAATATTGATTCTCTCTAAATCGTCATTAATGCGAGCAATACAGTCCTCAAACAAACCAACAGGTCTGCTTAGGTAGACCTGCACATCGTCAGCATACATGTGCACGCTGACATCCCGAACGGTTTCAGGGAGATCATTTATAAATAAACTAAATAATAACAAAGGGCCCAGTATTGAGCCCTGAGGAACGCCAGACAGAAGAGGGAGGGAACAGGAAGTATTAAGATCCACTTTCACCACCTGCTTACGATCGACCAAAAAGTCCCGGATAGGAGCGACGGCAGAAGGACTAAAACCAAAGCAGCAATTGAGTTTCCGAAGTAAGATCCCAAGATCAACGGTGTCAAAAGCCTTCGAAAAGTCGAGCAGTGTCAAGGCAGCCAAGTAGTTTTGATCTAGGGCAGCTCTAATGTCAGTGGACACTCGCAGTACTGCTGTTTCGCAGCTGTGGTCACGACGAAAGCCAGACTGCCATTTGCTTAGAAGCTCCCTCGAATCCAAATACTCAACTAATTGCCTATTCATTAGCTTTTCCAGAACTTTCGATAAAAAGCATAGGATACTTATAGGTCTGAAATCAGAAGGGGACTGAGGAGAAGATTTTTTGGGTATTGGCAACACCGTAGCGGTTTTCCAGCCGCTAGGAAAGGACGATGTCATAAGACATGTATTTATGATATGGAGGATGTAGGTATCTATGAAAGGAAGCAGCAACTTAAGGAACCGCGGAGACATATTATCTGGACCAATAGCAGAAGACTTAACCGAAAAAATCGCTTCAATTAATTCGCGGCGGAAGGAAAAAGATAAATCATTACCTGTTGTGAAATTTGAAGTTATTTGATTTCTATTATCTTGCATTTCATCCACAAGTCCTTGCTGTGCGTTAGTAGGAGATGTAAAGAAAGCATTGAGTACATCCGGGTCAAATTCACAGCTAGTTTTATCAGTACCAAAAACTCCCGCTTGCCGCAAGTTATGCCAAAGAGCTTTGGCAGGGAGATGACAATTAAATTTGGAGCTAAAGTAGCGGCGTTTGGCTCTACGTATTGCATTTGTAGCGATGTTGCGAGCTGCACGGTAAAGAGAACGATCATGGTCAGTTTTAGTTCGCATATAGCGGCGATAAAGAAACTCACGTTCTGCTATTATAGACTGAACTTCACGTGTATACCAAGGACATCCATTAACTTGCAAGGTCTTAGTTCTTAACGGCACATATTTTTGATATAAATAGTTGAGCAATGAAGAAAAAGCTGCGGTTTGGTCATCTATAGATGAACAGTCAAATATAGAGCGCCAAGGTAAAAGCAAACACTCTTCGGATAAAGCGTTGACGTTGATATTTTTATAGTCTCGATAAGAAAATCTGTGAGGTGATTCAGGGTTTAGCGAGATGTCATAAGAAAAAAATAAAATATCGTGATTCAAGTTACTAAATGTAGCAGCGGCTCATGATTACAAGAATTGGCAATGCAGCTGGGCTCTTACGGTACTAGCGATAAAATGTGCCTACCAACGAACAAAAATGCATAGCAACAAGAAATTTAGAGCAACACATGCTGCTGTGTTAAATTGAATTATATTTGCAAAAATTTTATTTCGTATCACGTAGAGAAGAAATTCCCGTTCGATGGTACTTTTAATGATGATAATGCTAGAGTTGCAAATTGATCTGCTTGATCTGATTGTATTTGTGCCATGCATTGTATGTTACATGACAACACATGCTTTTGATAGATGTTGTACCTATTTTTGGGAAAATTGTAATTGATCCCTTTTCAGGAATGGTTTTTAGCACGGATCTAACTGGTTTAAACAAATGGAAATAATTTTTATTTGATCTGCTCGTTGAGGCTATAATTTTGTATTATATTCGTGCAACGTGTTATGTGAAAGACAAATACATAGCTTTGTCGGGTTGTATACATGTTTTTTGCTGAAGAGAAATCAAATTAGATTTAGTTTTACTAAGAATTTTGATGCTTTGTTTTCAGGATATTTTCTTTTCAGAAGTTATCTGTTAAAAAATATATATTCGAAGCAATTTGGTTGGAACAGTAATGAAAATAGAAATGGTCACCCTACGAACGAGCTACCCGATTTGTCCCATTTTCGAATTCAATTTTACATTTTTTTAAGCCCTTGTGCAAATTTTCAGCTCTCGAGGTACACGCGTTCTCGAGTTATCGTGCGGACGGATGGACGGACGAACTAACGGACATGTAAAAATCAAAATAACTTTTGATAATATGCGTGAGGATCCAATATTCATTGCTCTACGAACATTATTTCTGTGCGTTACAAACCGAATGACTAACTTAGTATACATAGGTACCCTATGATTTCATCTAGGGTATAAAATGGACGATCCGATCCGTCTCATGGTTTTACTTCTATGGAAACGTTTAAAGCTAAAGCCAACGAAATTTTGTTCCTATACAAAAACTATGTAAAAAAATTACCAATACCTGGAAGTAGTATGCTAGAGACAAGAAATTCAAACAGGAAAACTCTACTTCTGGATTGACAAAAAGGTGTCGTTCTTTTTCGAAAAATCCATTTATGTCAATATTTCATGAAGAAATAAGTACCAATACACATTTTTCTGTAAGGAATTTTGACGTTGCTGGAATAATTGAAAAATTTAAGGAAGAAATGGCGATTTTGCGAGAGGTGAATCAATTTTAAACTGACAAATAGAGGAATAAAAATTGTTTTGCGTGTGTCTTCATTTTTCATTGGAAATTATGCATTTCTTCACTTTCTTTATTATTTCTTTATTCTCTGAGATACCACACAATTATCAAATCCAAATTGTCAAAAATTTCTTCATCTAATGTCAACTTTTCTTCAAGAAATAAATGGAAAAATTCCTGGCTCTAGCATATCGGGCTTAAGACGAGAACTCAAAAACTTATAGTTTTCATGTTCTATTACATAATTGGAATTTATTTGATCTTCTATGACATTCATCCCCTTAATAATTCAATGGGAATTATGCTATTTTTGCAATAAATACAAAAAAAAAACATTAGTAAAGAGACATCTATACGTGATAAATGAAATTAATATCCACTTCTCTTGAGCGAAAGCTGGATGGCGTAGGCTTTTGTGTTGCTGTTTTTGTTGTTTAATGTGCTTATATGTAGATCTGAATCAATTTAGGTCAATGAATCAAGAACGCGGCTTTATTATTACGCCAATCTTAAGAAATACTATATAGTTCCAAATCTGCAAGGTGTCAAGTAATTAGGGCAAGGGAGGATGTGTCGCTGCCGATCATGATTGCCTTCATAAACAAGGATGGAAGCTAGCTGATTCATCCATGTATAGAAATAATGATAAAGGAGTGAATGTCATCAATTGAAAATTTTCTTTGAATCCTCATATTAAATTCTACTATTCTATTCTCTCCATATTCTGTAATAAATTTAATTAGCATTTCTAACAATCCAATTATTTTGCCATCGACCACTTGGAGCTAGTACAAACCTAAACTTAAAATTAATCAACGAACGATCAAAAATGTGCAATTTGTTCTGCTCCCGTGAATTCATAAAGAATCAAGGATCTTTCGCGAATCAATTGATAATTTCATTAGTTCCATTTGAACTATTTCGCGTTCGTTTGCAAAGGACGAGCTCGAAGGGAGGTACATTCATCCATACAAGAACTAAAGTGCGATAACGATTTGTAATTGTCGTCAGTTAGGCACAGCTTAAAAGTTGGAAAAGTATTCAACAGAGTGTCACAAAAGGCAATTCATGCATGAAAGGGGCGGAAGCGGCAGATAGGAGAAAACGTAAAAACCTCGACGTGAAATTAAATTCCTTGCTATGGGATGGGGATTCGGGAAGGAGCTGCTCAAATTTACCTTTCCTGTTCCTCCGTGAGTTGAGTTATTCACATTTTATGACAATCTCGGTGCGAGATCTCGTTTCAATCAATTTCGGTATATACCTACATAGTAGGCACCTAGATAACTACATCTGATGACTTGTTCTTTATCCGGTTGCTTGCTTTTTTCCTGCTGTGATGTTCTCATTCCATTCTTCTCAATTGATGTCCTTTTTATAGTGTGGGGAAGCTGTAGAATGGGCAAACGACATGAAGAACTTAATACTTTCGTAACACAAAGGGAATCTAACTATATCTAACGGCCATTCCAGGAGGTTTAGCTTTAGAGGAGTCAATTTACACTTTCACAGACAACGAGCGAATGTCATGGCTTTAGCAATGAGGAAAGGCCCGAAACCGGGGCGTTATGTGTTGGGTGTGGGTATGCCAAGCTGTTCACATTTATGATAACTTTATTACCCAACTTAACCACTTTAGCGCTCTGGACATTCACTTCTAAATCAATTTGCCCATAAAGTGCTACTTCACTGCATACATAGATGGGTGATGGTCATACTGAACGATGTTCTTTATGGAAACAGTGATATTTATGACAAAAGGAGAAAGAAATGTTAAGAATTATGTAGAAGGACGCATTAAAGTGTTTTTTGTTTGTTTTTTTTTAGATGTTCATCTTGGAACATTGAACATTTCTCATTGAAATGCTGCAAATTGAAGTTAGATTAGATTAATTCGTGGAGGGGAGTGCAGGTGCTAGGGGCTCGCATTCACTGCGACCTGAAAGATCTATTGTGAGTCCCAGTTCAAATTATTCCCTTTCTATGTTAAGACTGTTAATAAAGTCTAGAAGCATTCTGGATGTTCGAGGTGGAGTATTCTTCGCCTGGATAATGCTTCGCAATTGCAGAGTAGGTGCTCTGAGGTTTTATGAGAATCCTAGCAGACACCGTATGATGAAATCTCAGTCAAGCCCATCTTCTTCGGAAGATGCCGCAAGGAGCCGTAGCAATTATTTTAAGCTCTGTTATCCTGATGATCATTTCTCAATATTCTCCCAATAGCTAGGTATTTCTGTGGTAACATTTAGAAATGCGACAAAATGGCTCTGGTCCGACAAAGGGAGTTTCTGCTCTTCTTTTGGCTAGGTCGTCAGTAATTTTATTGTCCCGGTATCCACAGGAGGATAGCTATCTTTCTCCTCAATACATTTTTAAGGGTTTGCAAATACTTTCATCCTTGACTTAATAGTGAAAGACTTTAAGGATTTGAGAACGCCTTGACTATTCGACAGGATATTGATGGTTGAGCCATTTATATCTCCTTTAATAGAAAAATTGGCGCATTCTTCTGTGGCTAATACCTCAGCTTAGATTACGGTAGAGGTAGAGCTCACGGCTTTTGAGATATCGCATCTGGAGCCGTATACGCCCAGTCCGACTCAGGCATCGAGGCAGAGGCTCAATTTGTTATTAACTCGCACCACTTTCACAGATAATTACTCACTAACTTTCATAAAATTTTCAAGAAACTTATTTAAAATTTATTATGAGCAATTTCATGATGATCAAACTTTCATTATTTTTTAATCCCAAGTTGAAATTCTGATATATTTTAGAGGATTATATAAGCTAGAAAAAAATTAATAAAATTAAAAGTACATCTTCCAGGATGTTCAAGGATAACAGATATAACCCTTATCCCTTTTCGCATATATAGTATCTGAGCTGGAATTTCTCTTAGATAGTTTGAAATTTTAACTTTCAAATGAGCCATACTTCTTTATTCTAGCATGAATAGCAAAATATGTAAATTCTTAAAGAAGACCAGCACATCATTGTTTAGAAATTTTAAAATGCTGTGAGTTGCAAAACACGTAATGTGTTGGGAAAATTTTAAATTTTTATTTCTGTTTCAAAAATCCTCCAAGTGTGTAAAATTTCAAAAAAATTGGCAAGGGTCTGTCATACATGTCGCCTATTTTATATGGAATGACTGACGTCCATATTGCGTGCACTGACGTCCATATTGCGTGCACTGACGTCCATATTGCGTAGCCTGACGTCCATATTGCGTGGACTGACGTCCATATTGCGTGGACTGACGTCCATATTGCGTGGACTGACGTCCCTATTGCGTGGACTGACGTCCATATTGCGTGGACTGACGGCCATATTGCGTCGACTGACGTCCATATTGCGTGGACTGACGTTATGCGTCCACATTCTACTACAGATTTCTATAGCACCGCGTCGGTGCCATAATTAAAGTCTCTGAATACTACTGACACAATTGTATTTGGATTGTGGTAGTGTGTATTGATTATTCGTGTCGCACTTCACGTCCAAATAACTGATGTGTGCATAGGGTCTTAGGTTTCTTCTTAAAATTTTGTGAAAACGGAACAAATTGTGTCAATTGCAAATAAATAAATAAATAAATGTGTTTCTTTGTTTATGAAATTGGGATTCATCTATTGAAGATAAATAAAACAGTGGATTGGTTTATGTCGAGATTTTATAAAATAAAACTTGAAATTCAATATCTTCAAAAAAGGAGTTGTTAAGTACTCAAATGTGCTCAGGACGCGATTTTACAGCCCTATTTTTCGGTCTATTCTTGGACTTGGGATACATATGGTCCCCCTCAATCCCTCCCAAAGCCCAAATCCTGAGTGCGCTACTTATTCGACTCCACTCTTCATTTTTGAACCGTCTGCAACCACACCATTAATCCTTGCTGGTAGAACGGTTTAGTTGAACACCATTGTTGTCGATCTGCAAAAACCACGTCAAACGATCTTACAAAATCCAACGTGAGTGCGATTATATCAGATTTTGTCGTCATTTGGTTGAAGCATATGCTTAAATGATCAACCAGATCACCTCACTTGAACTGTTTCTCATTTCGTAATCTAATAGCTGTGGAGATCGCTTCTTTTTCAACCAGTAAATCTAGAGATGCAAAGTTTAATAATGCTTCTATGGCTACTGTAGCACAGGTATCCATGGCACCAGCTATTCCAAGCCAAGCAAGTCGCTGGGGTTTCTGAAGGAGTGCCTCCATTTTCTTTTGATTAGTTTTTGGCCACCATGAAGGGTTGCATATCTGACCAGAGTCCAATAACCGTGATTTATATCCAATACATAATCCTTGGCTTCAGAAACCATGTTCTGCCAATAAAACGACGACACGTGCATAGTGAAGGATAAGAATTTAGATTATATGCAATTCATCAATCGGCAAAAATGTTTTATTCCATATTTGACAGTTCCGGATGTCAAAATTTTTTATCAGTATTGAAGTGGAAAAATGTTTAACAAAATTGTTTCGTTCGTTGAAATAATTTCAATTCATTAGTAGAGGGGACGTTAGAATGCTAAACTTGTCTTGTTCACAAACTGTATCTGGGTTGTTAAATGCAGTTACACAAAACATTTTTGTTAGCATGATTAAGGGTTATAAAAGTATGAGAAAAACAATGTCATTGTCCAAGAATTGAAATTTTTAAATGGAGAAGACCAGTTTTGTTGCTAAAAAATTGGATAACAAAATTTTTAGAAACAAAGAACAATAATAATCAAAAATTTTTGTAGGAACTTTAAGGTGTAAATAATTAATAACACAATGTAACTAAAAAAAATTAAGAATTAAATTAACAAAAAAAATAATGTGTGTTTCCATCTAGATACAAAACACCAAAATATTCAGGTTGGATGCAATGAATTTATTTATTTATTTATTTAAGTCTACAGAGAAAAGCTCCTACAGACTAAGCACTAAAAGTAACTTAAGATTAAGTCAAAAAAAGGATATATGTACATATAATATATGAAGAAAAAAATCTGAAGAATACCTAAAGACGTGTTAGTGCATGTCCACAACGCCGCAACCCACCTAGCACTGCACATAGCACAGTATAAGACCAATCATTACCTAGCACATCGCTCCTTGCACATGGCGAAATTAATGGCCACAGCGAAGCACCGCACATTGTCCAAAACCAACCTGAAATATTTCATTTCTGTAGTTAGTTAAGATTTTACGAAAGTTCAGTCACAGCCAAGGTATTCCCATTACGAACCACGTTCCGCCATTAGTGACGAAATATTGTGAAAATGTATAGGAAAGTACGGTGCAGAGAACACAATACTCTCTCTCCTCTCTCTCTCTCTCTCTGTCTTTCTTATAAAAATGTATATACATTATTCACTGAATTACGTCACAGGCTCTCAGCTGCATAGTGCCAAAATTTTAATGGGAATACCTTGTCTTCTATATACTTTGGTCACAATTTACGTTAAAGAGAATAGGCAGAATTCAACACTCTAGTTGCAGTTGCTCTGAAGAGGTCGAAATTTTGTGTGAAGTTACTAAGTGGAATTTCTTAAAAATTCTTAAAAAAAGACAAGCCGCATGAAATTAACTTTAAGAGAAGTGATTTCGGTGAATTTCATCATTTCTATAACGAGCTCCGAAGAGACCACTAACGCATCTACATTTGATTATATTTTAGACAAGATTCACGGACAAATTGTGAAAAATTGGAAGAATTTCCACAATCAACCAATAGGAATAATAGAAAGACTAAGACGTTACGCTAAGAATTTTTTTGATTGATTATTGTATAGTATAGCATTACAAAAATAAAAAATGATATTCTGACTTGTCCATATTCTGCATAGAAAAATGTCTGAAAATTCATTCCGATAAATAAATCGGTGATTATCCTTTTTGTTTTTTTAAGGCAGGGGCACAGGAGAACAAGTCACAAGCACGGAAATCATGGCGGCCCATTGTGCTGCCCTGTTAGAAGCCCATTCAACAAAACCTTCTTGTCCTCTTAATGAAGCACATCAGGTCATGGTGAAGAAGGTTTTTCAGCTCATCAACAGAAGGAAGGGCAGACCCTAGAGACCCTGTTCAGTTGTCACAGGCTCTCCTTCTAGACACGACCAACACTCAGGGCGTGAAGTGAGCTGAGGCAGGTGATGACGCCAACCACAATTCTACATTGTTTCCCTCCGAGCCCCATAAGAAAATCGGAGATATTCCTATTGGTTCCATCAAGAAACAGTTTTGTGCACCTACTAGTACTCAGGTTCTCCCATCTCTGCTGGTGCTTCCTATAAATCAGCTTTGATGAAAGACCGGATACTCGAGGTGGCAACGCCAGCGCCGGGCTCGATCCGAGGAACGGAGAATCAAAGCTAGCCCTCGCTAAAACGTCAGCCCTTTCATTCCCAATTATTCCCATGTGACCAGGAACCCACAAAACGGATACCTTGTTGCGGATATACAACTTTTCGTTAGATAACCTGCAATCCCCCAGTAACTTAGATATTATCGGAGGGCCACTCAGTGCCATCGAGGCTGCCTGACTATCCGAAAGGATATCCACTGTCCATTCTCTTGAGCTCCTCCTCCTTTCATTCCCAATTATTCCCATGTGACCAGGAACCCACAAAAGGGATACCTTGTTGCGAATATACAACTTTTCGTTAGATAACCTGCAATCCCCCAGTAACTTAGATATTATCCGAGGGCCACTCAGTGCCATCGAGGCTGCCTGACTATCCGAAAGGATGTCCACTGTCCATTCTCTTGAGCTCCATATCAAGGGCTATCTTCGCTGGCATTGAGATGGCGAAAGCTTCAGCCTGGAAGACAGTGTTTTGTTTTCCAAATGAGTACTCCATCCCAATGTCAGGTTCAGGAGAAAGTAGACATCTGCCGCAGCTCCCTTATTAATGAGAGAGTCGTCGGTGAACATTTTTGAAGCGAACCGAGGAAGGCTCAATAAGGCACTTCCTGCAGTCCACGATTCCCATACAGGAAAGTTCACAGATAAGCGACGCCCAAAACGAAGCTCAGGTACCATCGCATCGCATCACGTGGCATACTCGCCAGAGGGTTTTCGAAGTCCAGCCCATAGGTTAGAGAGCGATGATAAGAGCCAGTCCAGCAGTCCTCTCAAAATCTCATGAACGCAATCTGCACACGGCCCTTTTGGCATTTGCCTGAATGACAATACCCAGGTGTGGTTACCTTTACTAGGCTCCATATCGTGATCATAATATTCTTGCGCGAGAAGTTGCATAACTTTAGTTCGAAGTCTTATCTTTTGCCAAGAAGCTAATGAACTAACATTTTAGGAAGCTATTAAAAAATGTGATGTTGTCGCCTATATCTTTCTCCATCCGCATCTTGAGAGTATTTTCCTTTCGTGTAAGGTATTGCAGTTTTTCTCTTTCTGCATCCTAGAAGAGAGGATCCATATTTAACTGTTATATATAAATCTACTGGATTTACTCGCTATAAATGTTTCCAAAGTACTCCACGGAAGAAGATTTTCTAAAACATCGTTAAATCTATTAAATTCACTGCATGCTACCAACGCATCTCACAAAAGAAATAACGACTCATTTCCTGTGTGCAGTGCTAGGCTCAGTGCAATGGTTGGCGCAGGGGGCGATGCAAGATGCGGTGCGCCACTGTGGCCATTTCTATTTGAGATAAGGGATAAATTTTATCATCGCACACCAAGCTCATGGCAATGCGATGTGCGGTGCTAGGTGCGGTGCGTTGTTGTGGCCATGCCCTTATCGATAAATTTGCTGTACAGTATATCTGAAACTACTACGTTCTTCAGTAAGATCTATGAAAGTACAAACAACGTTAAAATTTCGAGAGCAATGAGTGATGGGTTCATACTGGCCGTAACATGTTCTATGGGAAGGAATATATAATAAATCTGTAGATCGAATAGGAAAACCAGGCACATAAATTTTTAATAATGCAATCAATTCGGGTGAGCAAATCTTGTAGCAGAAAACATCTCTGACAAACATAATACTGAAAACCTTTCTACGAGACTCTAAAGTTTGAAGCCCATGTAACTGGCACCTGGCCTCGTATGAGGGAAGACCAGCTACCCAGTTAAGCCCGCGCAAAGCATAACGAGTAAATGATCTTTGTATAGTAGATTCAATGTGTTTATAATGTAAATCAGTATAAGGGCACCAAGCTACAGCGGAATACTCCGATATGGAGCGAACTAATGAAACATATAAAGCCTTTAAAGTGTAAAAGTGTAAGGGTCTTGAAAAACAGTGCAGTTGCACTTAATGAAACCGAGCATTTTATATGCCTTGCAGGTGACGTAATCGACATGCAAAGAATAGTTTAACTTGTTATCAAAAATGATACCAAGATCTTCAATCTCAGTAGGCCTATCTACAGTAATGTCTTTGATCACGTAATTAAAAAAAATAGGATTAATGCAACGATAAAAGCTGAAGCTCTTACACTTCTTAGGATTGAGTTCCAAACCATTTAACCAGCACCAAACCAGAAGTTGATTTAGGTCATTTTGAAGCTGCAGAGAATCTGCCAGATCTCTAATTGGCAAGATTTTTTTTGGTCCATAAAGTCTATTAAATCAAATGTTGTTGACTTGGATATTATACATCTGAAATTTGTAGGTTCAATAAAGCAATCACAACAGAATACTTTGAAGCAGACTATGAATAATCGTAGAACCTAGAAGCCTAACTTGGATAAAGAATACGTGCGAGGTAGAGGGCTTGAAGGTAATCAGAATTTCTTTATAGTTTTGAAAATTTCAAAAAATCTAAAAATATTTCGCATACTATCCGTGAATGAAAAAGAAAAATTTTCAAAATATCGTAAAATCAAAAAATAAAAATAAAAGCATAAAGAAATACGGGTAAATACCTACTTAGCCGAAATATTAAAAATGAAACGTTTTTTAAACAAGATTTTTTTATTTGAACTTTTACGTAGGTATTTATCCATAAATGTTTCTCGTTCATCAACGAGGAACAACTAATATCTTGCTCTAAATAACTGGGCGGTTTTTTTTCTATGAACATCATACTAGATCCGAGCTCATTATTTATCTCATTGTCACACGTTTTCTGCCTCTTTCAGCAGCAAGCAAATCTGGCTTAATTAATGACCCTTGATTCAACTTAATCCTAGCTGGTAAGTACAGATCTGATGATGAAGTACTTATGGCAATTTGTCAAGTAGAAAGGAGGCGGTTAAAGCTGCTTTTGGCTAATTCCAGGAATAAAATATATTTTACTTATGTATGTCGAGTTGACACTTTTTTTTGTTTGTTTTTGCAACTAGAACAAGAATGCCAGGATCAAATTGTTTTTAGGACTTTCATTAGGGAGAAAATCGTTTTACCCTTTTTGTAGAAGCAAAAATTTCATGGTGTGTCCTTAGTTAAAAGAGAACAAAAAATTCATTTTGAATAAAATGAATTGCCTTAATAAGGAACAGAAGGTTAAAAGGCATTAAATATCAAGTCTTAAGTTGTCCAACTTTGGAAGTTCGGAAATGTTTTCTGTTTTGCTTCTAGAATGTTTTTAAGCAGTCATTTTTTCCGTTACCTCTTACAATACTTAATAGTAGTCTGTTTGTAGTAGTAGTTTGTAACTTGTAATAAAGAGGCGACTAAATACAGGGGCAACCCGCTCAAGGTATACATGACACATTTTATAGTAGAAGTTTCTGCATGATTATGTAAACTCACGCAAAAAGGTTTGTGGCATAGGATTACAACAGTTCATATGACTTATTGTAGCATCCACAACTCTCAAAGAGGCCACTGAAAAAATAGTTGCTTAATTATCAAAATTTCTCTTAGAAATTAGGAAGCAGGCTGATGGGGGCTGTGATATTTAGGTAAAAGGTTCTCTTATCATCCACAAACATAAGTTGAAGAGGTGCATTCAGTTGTTGTAATTGTTTGGATTATCCAAATTCTAGGTCACTGTCAACTACAAGAGTATTCAGATGAGTAGAATTGATTTCAAAGGCTATGACCTCTTGAAAAATATAATCCAAATTTTCAAAGCATATAGGCACTTTAAATTGCTGAACTGTAAGAAGGGATTAGGAAGAAGTATTGGTATGCGAGGATCGAAGTTAAAGATCCTTAGGAATAGTCGCACACTTTGGAACAAATACGCATTTACTTAGCTACCATTTGGTCTTTTCATAGACGATAGCCTGAGGCTGAACAATTTAAAAATATATTTTTTAGTTCAATATGGCGAATTATTTTTCTTTGTTTTCTCGCATACTGTCACAGGAGTATGATACTTAAAGGTCCGTTCACATTAACTCGCCTTCAGCAAAGATAGTCAAACGCATGTGACAAGTCTAAAAATTCTTGCAATTTTAACGCTTTACTTCTGTCGTTTCGGTATTGTGAAAAGTTATTTTAAATTCTAAGAAATAGTAGAAAATTTCGTGAAAACTTCAATCAACCACACTCCAAATTATCCAAAAATATCTGCATTCATACGTCTATACAAGTTGTTAATGGTCCATGGATGTCGCAGTCAGGTGAGTAACGCAAGGTTCATTTCTGTCCATAACCATGTCGTAACTTTGAAAACCCAAATTTGTTCTATCATTAATTGAACCAAATTGAACCTATTGAACCAAACAAATTTATTGCGTATAAGTCCTAAAATAGCAGAGCAAAGAAAAACTAATTTAACAGTGAAAAACCGGCCAAGAACGAGTCGGGCTCAAGCAATCAGAGTTCCGTACCAGAACTTTACCAATGAACAGCTGATGGCCCAAATTGAAGTATATTATAAATCTAATCGAAAGGGAAATGCCCACTTTTAATACAATTTTGGGTCCGATATGAACAGACATGTGATATGTTTTAAATGATGCATTTATGATACTCTGAACATATTTTATTAACAATGTTTATTTCAATTAAACTAAATTGGTGGAAAATAACTTCCTATGAAAAAAATGTGCACAACAGAACATGGAAGAAAGAACTGCAAAAATATATGGCAAATGTAGTTGCGGGGGTGTATGTGACCCAAGTGTATGAAAATTGGCAAAAATGGCAAAAACGTTGCGAGAAAGTTGTCTGAATCAGAAAAAAAGTACACCACCCGATAGTATTCGGCGAGACATTTAATTTGATATGCAACATGCAGTATTGAAACCACATACCCCCCGCTGAGGGTTTTACCTTCACCCTAAAAGTATGCAGACAAAAATTTTCTTCTGCGAATTGTTGCTGGTAATAAGCCGAGGTGAACAATGAGACACGTTTTCCGATCGAACATAACAGTACTGAGTTAGAGCAAAAAATCTAATATCAGTTCGAATCAAAAAGGGGGAAATACTAAAGAAGTGAGTATGGGGATGGCTATTTAAGCCCCCGAGTATAGGAGTGTGGATACTTAAACTTCTTCTCAGGACCTAAGGACCTATACTAGATTTTCCAAGATTCTCTAGATCAAACTTTGACGCCCCCCCCCCCCCAAGGCTTCCCCCGTTTAATTGAAATAGACATTGTTAATAAAATATGTTCAGATTATCATAATGCATCATTTAAGACATCTCTTATATTTGGAGGTGCCGGACCTAAAATGGACATTACCCTTTACTTGTACTCATCGAGAGACAGTGGTAAGATTATATATTTTTACAGTATTTTATTATTATTATTATTTTAATTATTACTCTCTTAGCTAAACTTCAGACATTAGATCTCATGTGTATTGAAAGTTTTCTTTCTCGACGTTTAATCCAAGTTATATTGGACGGATTTTTGTCTGACCATTTTATATCCAATGCTACTCTCCTACTCTTTTTCTAATTTTTCTTAATGATCTGCTAGTTCTCACTTTCAATCCTATTCATATAGTTTTACAGACGGCAGCACCCTTGATTTAGTGTACTCCTTTGAATCTATAACTAACTCCCGTTGGATTATTATGGTTGACAAACGTAGCCACATGTTTACTTCACTAAACAATGCCCTTAAAACAATTCTCGTTTGGGGCAGAACGAATCGGGTCTTGCTTAAAATCTGAGTTACAATGTGATGCTGTCACAAGACGCGGTCGCGAATGATGTTGCTGATATGCTGACGTGAACGCAGTGACTGTTGCTTATGCTATTCCAATGATGATGCTCTTACACGTATTACATTTTTCTTTCATTAAATAAATAAAATCACTAAATTGTAAATAAGTAAATAAACTACTTATTAAATGCCCTAGTATTACTTAAAACTTAGTATTTTCAGTCATAATTTAAATTTTCTATATTGCCTCAACTCTAGCTGTCAATGCGTTCATGCGTCTCAAGCTGAAATATTTTCAACTTGTTGCCTCACCCATGGAAGCTTTGGTTTTTTTTTTTTAGTACTAACATCGATGTACAATCGATCCAAAGTACAAAAGCATCCCCCCTATTTAGGGTACATGAACTAAACCTGCAATTTATATGAAATACAAATCCGACTAGAAGGGTTTAAAAAATCAATCCTTGACAATTCAGTAATAGATTTTCTATTGAAAAGACATGTCTGAAATATTTTACAGAAGAACTTTTTTCAACATCTATAAAAGTCGTAAAATTACTTTTCACTTCCAAGAAAGTTGCTAGAGCAGACTTTCTGAAAAGTGAAACTTTTTAATATACACATTTAGTACTTTTCAAGAGTGTTCATGTAAGTGTCTCTATCACTTCTAGTAAACAAAGCTATTATGAAGAAAAAAGATTGAAAGACACTCTTTTCTTTGGTACATGTACAGAGGGCTAAAAAAAAAAAAAAAATAAGACCCCCGCAAAAAGTGAAAAGTCCCTGACATAATTCATTGCTACTACTTTGTTCTGAGGGAGAAGAAACGCTCAGGATCGGGAAATAATGAATATTTGTCAAAACGCTCCCCCACAAAATATCTCAATACATTTTGCCTCTTGAGAATAAAAACGCTGCAAAGGAATTGTTTCTGCATCCGGGAAACTCTATCTTTTCTACGAACAATCGAATATGTATTGCATCACGGTATGTTGGCTACGGAGTAGATTCGATTTGTTTTATATCGTTTTGTAAAAAGGATGTTCAACATTCGAGAAGATGGAGATTTTGACCATAAATCTAATAGGGGATGAAATTTTCAGTACGAAACTAAAAGCTTGTTCCCGTCGAACTTTGAATATTTTATTCTTTAGCTTTGCACAAACCGATTTGCATAATAAACTTGTAGCACACGCATGCACTTATAAGTATATTTATAATATTAGAGCTGTTTATTTTTTTTTTATTTTACTGAAGTGCTCCGTAATAATTTATTCTATACAGGTTAGATTAGGTATGTCGCTAGCCCAAAGATTTTAATTTTTCCTACTGCTTTTCATATTATTGCTAGCTAGTTTGATACAGAAAAAAAAGCCGGACAATAGTCGAAAAAAATAGTATTTTGTTTAGGAACTCTTACTGGTTGGAATGGATTAGTTGTAGTGGTACACCTAGTATGTATTAAGATAGTTAAGATTAGGAACGCATTCCGTTCGGGAGCGTCGGGACTGCCGCATTGATTACTCGTCGCGCGTCGAATATATCCCAGAGCTCAGACAAGAGTAGGATCGCAAAAAGTAAATGGATTTGGATTCTGTAAAATGGATTTTTCTCCGGAAAGTTGTTTGAATGTGTTGCTCGAATTTATTATTAACAATGTATGAAATAGTAAGTCATTAATAATAGTAATGGTATTTTTCTTGGTCACGTTCTGTAAAGTCGTTTTATAGAAAAAGCAATAAGTCAAAGGCCTCATAGACCCCGGCTCTTAAACTAAATGTAAATTGTTGCTTAGACATTTCTTCAAAACATAACCAAAAATTAGCAGCAACTAGCTACAACTGCGATTTTGATCATAATAATTTTTATTCACAATCCTAATTACAAAAATTTTACTTCATATTTATTATCAACCAATGTTGAAGACTCCTAAAAAATTAATTCAGTGCAAATCGAATTGACTTTCTACAAAGTAGCCGTCCATATCGAACCCACCATTTTGTTTTTTGGGAATATTTTTACTTATTCGTAATCAGCGACTTCGAAAATCGAAAATCTCTATGCATGAAATTTGAAAGAAATTTAATGACTATACGCCATGACGCCATTTTTGAGCTATACTGGAGCTGCGATTTCGTTTTTTTTTTTTTCGAAATTTTACTTTGAATTCGCAACCCCAAAAATACCCGAGAACAGACTTTCGCCCGAAATTGAATAGGTTTTTGTCTTTTGGCCTTCTTTTTACGATTTGGGACTACTGTTGATATGGCACTTATATACATATTATATAGGGCGTCCCAAAACTCAACCGTTCCTCTATACTCAGCAGGATTCCTCACTAAATGTGGAGCAAAAATTATATGGAAAGAGGGGCGAATATGCAGGATGTGGATGGTGCGCGGTTTTGTGTTTTTGGGTACTTTTTATATTACTATTCTGTATTTTTCTTGTTATACGCAAACTATAAAAGTGAAAACTCAGATGATAGTCTCAGCTTTCCAACAAATGTCGAATCATCTTTGCAAGTCACTAATTATAAAAAGATAAAGTAAAAAAAATTGGGAGCAGTTTCCTAATTTTTTTTAAATTTAAAGGGTTTTTCCACTAAAATGTCCGACTAACACTTTACATTTTCTTGCAAGATTTGAAAAGCTCGCAATATTACCCTTCATTTGATCTGAGGGGGGTCTTTTTCATTCTCTGAATGCAATTGGTCGAATGCAATAATTTATCCACTGAGCTCTAGTTATCGAATCATGGTGTACCTCAAGGTTCTATTTTGGGATCGCTGCTTTTCTCCGTTTCCATAAATGACCTGCCGAATATGATAAGATACTCTACATTTCACTTCTATGCTCACGATTTGCAACTTTATATTCCCATGCCTTTGGGACACCAATCAGTCCCAATAAAAGTGATTCGATTGTTATATACAAACTTGCCGTAGACCCTTCTTGTTTTCCATCAATTTTACTCAAGGAATGCCCTCTGATGTACTGCGATAATGTTAGAAATCTCGGTATTACATTTAACAAAACCTTGATTTGAAATAATCACGTTGACAGCATCACTGCTAAGATAAATGGAATTCTTCGTCGTCGGCCTATATCCACTAGACGTATGAATGTTCGTACGCCCATTATTCCTATTATTATGTATATGGTTGCGAAATTTTTGCTGGTAAGATGGACTCCACATCAATGAGCAATCTCAATACTGCCGTCAATTTAGCTGCTCGTTACATTTACGGACTTCGAAGATTTAACCATATCAGTACACACATTTATTCAGTATATTAATCCTTTTATACGATATCCTTAAATATAGAAAATCGGACTATCTGTATAATATTTTAATTTTTTTTCGTTCCAACCGAACTTCTACGTTAATTAGTCCACGATATATACTTGTGTGATATCAATGCGTCAGTTCATTGTCCAGGCTACCAGACTGTGGAATCATAAAGAGAGATAAATTTAGTACGGAATTAGCTGACTACAGGATATTAGTTTAGTTTTATTTTATTTTGAAGCACTAACATTATGTAGGTAACTAACTGGCATTGCTTGAAGATTTATTGACTTTCTCTTGATATAACTGGCTTGTGTAGAATATTTGCTGCTTTTTATACATACACTAATTTGCTATTTTTTTTTTTTTTTTTTTAGTTTCAGTTATACTTAGCTTTATATTTAATCTTACTTTAATTAAATTTAGTAGTTAGCCTTTTTTCCCATCCTATGCATACTTATAAGACTATTTTTTCATGTCTAAATTGTATAGAATTGTATTAATTATAAATAAATTTTAATTTAAATAAGTCACCTCCTTTTTATGTAATATTCTCGTTTCCTTTATTATTTGCGTACCCAATTGCACAATTTTCCACAAATTATCTTTAATCTTTTTATAAGAAAATTGCAAAACGTATTTTTGATAAAATGTAATCAACTGATTTTTATTAAATTCCAGTGAACTGGCTTGAAAAATATTTTTTTACCAAAATAATCTAAAAATGTGCCCCAATCTAAAATACAATTTCACATACGTAAAATGGTTAAAACGAAATGATTTTTTTTTTAATCGAAATTATTTATTAATTTTTCCCGCGGACGGGAATCGAACCTACACTTGTTAGAATCGGTCAATGATGGAGAAAGAAGAATTTTAAGAACATTTATTTTTAACGATTCTTAATCAAATTTATAAATACAGAAAGAAAATCATCTGTCTCGTTAGCTCAGTGGTAAGAGCAGTCGCCCGGCAAGCGGAAAGTCCCGATTTCGAACCCCGGACGAGGCGGTTGTTTTTTCTTCTTGTATTTATAAATTTGATTTAGAATCGTTAAAAATAAATGTTCTTGAAATTATTTAGTTGTTCAGTAATGCCAGAGGAATCGGAGGAAAGAATAAAGATAATTAAGTGAGAAATATATGTAAGTCGCCACAGATCTAGCACATGTAGGTACCTACTGCAAGCAACCTTTCTTGAGATAAACCTGCTTTTATGATTCATTATTTCATTAATTACCTTAATAGGTTCGGCTGTATAACAAGGAAGCTACAGGCTGTTGGGAGAAAAAGTACCCAAAATCATAAATGCCCCCCCCCCATGCTCCGAACTGCCCTCTCGCTATTAGTATAATTTTTTTAACACTTCAAACTACCTCGTGTTTCATTTAAGACCACCACGAGTACAACAGAGAACTACCTCAACAGTTATTTAAAGGTACTGATTTTGAATGCTAATACTGAAATATGCATGGTATTTTCGGACGTCTACAGATATTCACGAATCCTGTATAAATCCCTCGTATAGCTTTAAGAATCGGCTGTCGTAACCTGAAAAATGGTCTTGGGTATGTCGATCTTAATTCCTAATAAGTTTTTTACATTACTGGAATCGCCCTGGAGCAGTATCTCTAGAATACAGATTTTCTGATTTAAGTAATGTAGAAATATCTACAACAGTACTGATACAGTTGGACACCTGTTCAGTACTGAAACAGTTGCAATATTAAGTATCTATTCAGTACTGGCTCTAACCATTCATAAATTCTAAAAGATCTCTGAAATCCGCTTGCTTTTTTTCGACTGAGTTGTGGTATCTCGTATAGTACAATTTATTGATCCTACGATTAAAATTAGTTAGATTTTTGTTGCGAAACAGAAATTCTATAAATGTATGGAAGCTTACCTGGGAATCGAACCTGATCCTACCGCGTAAAAGTCATCCATCTCATGCTCTCACCTATCGTAATGTTGCTTATGTGTACTTTATTACATTATTGTAAAGTGCTGTATTTACTAACGAGTATCAGTACTGATACCGTAACGCATTTTAATGCGAAATTTCCACATTATTACAGACTTTTCTAAGGTAGGTACTGAAAATTTTAATCGATCAAGGTACCGTCAAAATTTTCTCCAGGATCGGAGTACTTTATTGTTCATGCCAGTGCTGACAGAATATAAAAGCAATGGATATGGTCAATATATTTACTTCGGAGTGAAAGTAAATCTGCGAGTTATATTAGATGAGGTACAACAAAACAAAAATCAAAATATTTCCTTTTTATATACATCGTTTAATATAGACGCAGCCACTATTACACCCAGCTGATGTGCAAATTTGTGGATAATTTCAGGTTGTATAAACATTTTGTGTGATTAGCAATTAGCATCTAAAGTTTTTGTTGATGACTTTTAATTGGCCTTGGTTTTAGAAATCCTGAGAATTTTAACAATTTTGAGGATTTCGTTTTAGAATGTCGTCCAGAATTTAGTTTCAAGAAATGAAAACCCGGAAATTGTTACGCCATTAAGAAGCGATGCTACTTTTAGAATTAGAGCAATTGTTGCTGGAGTGGAGGACATGACACTGATCATCATAAGAGCGACCGGTCAATACTCGAACGCCTACCACAAATTGAAATCTGAGCAGGTGTAGGTGCAAAAAGTCGGCACCTATTAAGCACAGTTGAGGTATTGGTATTCAAGATTCGATTTTGGTACAAATACTTCATTTTAGTATTGTCTCAGTAATGCATCAATTCGGATATCCTATAATCATGAAGAAAACAGAAAAACAATTGGCATAAAATTATTCGATACCTACGAGGATCTCTTTCAGAACGTGCATATCTAAATTGAGTTCCTTTTTGCACAGTTCAGTCTGAGACCACTTACATCCTGAATTTGATAAACGATTTGTTTAAGGTGTTTTTTAGCAGCTTCCTTTTTTCTTGGTAAAAGAAAGCGCCTGAACCCAGAGTCTAAGAATTAGAGCAGCATACATATAGTATCATTTTCTAACAACCTAGTTTACCTTGATTGATCATAAGTCAAAGCTTTATTACTAATATCGCTATTGATGGCTTTCAACTGGAAAGTCATGTCCAGCCAAAACTTATAGAAATCACCTAATAGCAATTGTTTTCTTTGGAGGTTCAAAGCTAATACATGCAAGGGTGCTAGAATTGAAACAATGTTTTCGATTTCCACCCATTCGTACATCTGTAATTCTTCAGACGTTTGCAAATGCTTAACGCAAAACTCCTTTAATTTTAACAGTCCTTTCAGCATATCATAAGTGGATATCCATTTGTGGCTTTGTAATGTTTAGGCTTTTGATTTTATATCTAGGAAAATGGGGAGAAAATGCTCGAAAGTACAATGAGAAATTTAAATTTAATTTACCTATATGCTGGAGTTCTCAAAATTTTAACAACTTGATGAGCCTTTGAAATAATTATTGGACTAAACTCTAGCAACAGGACAGCCAGGTGAAGACAAAGTGCAGCACATTTAATGGAAATAATTTTTTCTAAGCGGATGTTGTTCACGATACTCTCAGCAAAGTCATCAAGTTCATCTTCACTTTGTGATGAAGATAGCAATTAATCATGTTTCGTCCTTTGTCAGTTGTTACGGAATACACCTGTTTTTTATCAAATTTGAAATTTTCTAATATATTTTCAATTTCATGTTTTAAATTTTCTCCGATATGCCTTTTTTGAAGTTCAATCATTCCTACTGTATGTATGACTATATCATTATCTATTAATAGTTGCAAATTTATTCCCACTACTGATCTGTCACATCGAGTGGCAGCATCTATTTTCAAACAAAGAACCCTTCCAGTCAAAACATCCATAATCTTTTTATTTTTTTCACTATTAACGTAAACATGATCCATTAAATTCCTGAAATTTTTACCAAAAATGTCCAAGCCATTAAATATTACGCTGGTTACGGTTTTAAAAGAAGGTGAGTCAAAGAAATATAATGGCTGCGATTTTTTAGTGACCATATCAATACAACCATTGATGATTTCATTCTTCAGAATTTCAACTTTAAATTTTATTTTTTCATGACTTTGGTCAGTTTCAGTATCTTGAAACGTTAGTCGTTTTTCATATTCAGTCAGATGTTCTCTATGATCTTTTTGTAAATGCCTTTTCAAATTTGTTGTACTCACTGAGAAAATTTTCTTCCCACATGACATACATTCGGCTTATCCATTACTTTTATTGTAATATTTGCGGACAAAAAAGTTACTTTTACGTTCCATTTTCACAAAGTTAATTAATTTTCAATAGCGATTCACTTTACTTACAATATGTACAACAATTCAAGTCCACTTAATAATCTTTTCTATTTTAGTGGCTTGGGCCGTTCGGCTTGACTATTTATTGCTGGAGCGAATGTGGAATAATAGCCAATCCGTTTCTAAGATTCCTTTTTAATTCAATTGGCTTTGGAATAATGCATTTAGGTTTAAGTTAAATTCAAAAACTTAAAAAACATGGAAAGACCTATTAGGAAAGTACTTCTAAGATGGATGAAAAATGCTTGCTTTTTCTCTCATTCCTTTTTTTTTAACCACAAGGCCTACCACGATCCTTTCGTTTCCAACAGTGCCATTTTAAGTTGTCTCAGGTTCAGTAGACCTAAGCAGATTTGGCATTGATCCATTAGTCAGAAACGAAATGGCAGTTCTCAGTTCCTGACAAGTTCCAAAAAACTGGAATTGGCCGTGGAGTACTGAAATTTGCTGTACGGGCAATTCAAATTCACCCTGTATAACACCATTGCGAACTTGTCTTAAAATAAGTTTGTGTTCGATTAATTAATTTAGTTCACTTTTGCTGCAACGAGTTTCCTAACCTAATTTTATCTGTTTTTCCACAATCTCAATTTCATTTTTTTATTATACCAGGAGTTTCTTTAACAAATAGAAATTTAATTGGCCTAAAGTATGTAATTGAAGGCGGTAGAAGATTTTGCAACATTATAGAGCTCTCGTTATATTCGATCTGAACGCGAACTCAATGAATTACAAACATCAATGGCTCATAATGTTTCTCGAAATTTGAGTTTATATGTAGGTACAGACTGTGACCAGAACTCCCATTATATCACTATTTTGAAATTAGGATGACTAAAACTCTTCTGTGTCCTTCAAATGCAAATCACTCAGTAATATTTTCATGACGTGATCCAGTAAAACGTGCCGACAGTTCAAAAACGATTAGGGCATCATTCACTGTTGAGCAGCACTCCTTTTTTTCTTATACACGGTTAAAAAAGTTTGAATATTTTTTAAGTCAATACTTGTCTCAGAAGTTCATTAAATATGAATGTTTTTACATTTTAAGCCTTTACAAAACTTAAAATCATTTTAAAGAAAATTTGCATTAAAATTTAATAATTTTGTATTAAAGGAACAAAAATCTTGACTTTATCCTCGAAACTCCTAACTTTTAATTCAAATTTATTAAACGCAAGCTTTCTTCACATTTTAATTCCAGCATCTTTAAATCATTTTTTCTTAGAATTAACTCCAAATGTCTTAGAATTAGAAATTTCAATACAATTAGTTATAGCAAAAATGTTCGATGTCATGCATGCCTCTTCTTTGTCAACTAAATGAGAGAGGAATATTTCTTTATTTATTTTTTATTTTAAGAAACTTGTTAAACTGAAGTTTTTCGTCTTATTATTGAATTATTTGAAACAAAATAAATTGTTTTGTACAAAATGGGAAAGGAAAGGAGTTTGCTCGGGCATTTACGTAAAACTAAAAGTAAAAAAGGAAGAATTGGTCTAACAAGGAGAGTGTCCCTACCTCGTCATCACCGATTTAGTCCAAATTCACAGTACATGTTGGGCTTGACTAGAAATGAAAGTGACATAAGTGACAGCTCCAGATGACCAAGCAAAACCGAAATAATGCATAATGTAGGGGAGCCCAGGGCTTTGTAGGCTTATCCCTTGGAAAATGCTAAAATTTGAAAACTTTCGAGGGAGTTGTCGCGGTTAAATTGCAACAGAATGTGAAGGAAAGCTCCAAATTCCTTAGGATAAAATACCAAACACAGAGGAGATATGTAAATTGCCGATTCTGTAAGTGGCATTTCCGTGCGTTTTTAAAGATCGCTGGTAGATGGCGAAAAGTGGGTATGCACAATTTTTATAGAGTTAACTTTTTTAAATAGGTAAATGACATTCGATCGTCCTGAAATTGAATACCCGTATATGTAACTTCGTATGGTCACCGATCTATGCAAGGTTTATTTCTGAAGTGGTTTTTCGCATATTATTTCTAGAATGGTTCGTCGGACAGAAAAAAAAAATCATTACCAATTTTATAGGATTTCATATTCTTTAGTACAATAAAAATTTCTAGCACTAATCGTTTGCACAGTATATGGAAAAAACTTAAATTTTTATATGACAACACCAAAAAGGGGTTGCCCGATTTAGTGCATTTTAGAAATTTTATTTGTTATTACTATAAAAACTCCATGTACCAAATTTCAGCTCTCTATGCCAACGCGCTCTCAGGCAGTATCCAAATATATACTGGAAAACGAAATTTTTGTATGGCAACCGCATGAAGGAGTTGCCCGATTTGTCTCGAACTTAATTTTTTTTTTTTTAAAGTTCGTGTACACAATTTCAGCTTTCTAAGTGAACGTGTTTTCGAGATATCCTGCGCAGAGACGGGGACGGACGGACGGACGAACAGGCGGACATGCAAAAATCAAAATAACTTTTAATATTAAATTTTGTACTATTTAATATAAGAAATATACAGTGTATGTTTAGGTGGTAAGTGATTCTCTCGAAAATAATGAAGGTCGTTTTATATTAAAAAAAATTTTTAGAAAAAAGGAGAGCTTACTGATATTACTACTGTTATAAGCATATAAAATTTTATGAAATATACATTTGAAGATATGCCAAAAAAAGAGGAAAAATTGCTGTTGCTAAAGCTATTATGAAATTATGCCCATGTTATAAAGTGGAAGATAGTAAAATTGATGAGATTGTATGAATTGTGACTTTTGACTTTTTGTGAAACTTTCTCACTTTTTGTTTTATGGAAAATAATCCACACAAATGGAAGTTATTTGGTAATCGAACAGTAAAATTCAAATACGAAGAAACAGATAAAAAAAGGAAAAATACACACTCCACTCAATTTCAAGGATATTGACGAGAAAGATAAGAGATTTTTTAGAAATTTTGTGTGTACTTAGCGATCAATTGTATCTTATAAAAGATAGGCTCAGAAAAACTCTAGAACAGGAGTATTCTGGGAGGAAATTAACATATATGAAGGCTTTTCATTTTTCCGTTTATAGTCCAGAGCTCGTTAGATATTACCAATTATAAAAAAATGTTGCAGAAATTAATATTATTCTGAACAGATTTTATACAACTTTGATTGACACTTGATCCAACAATTTACTCGAATGTGGCGAAATACGAAGCTGTGGCTGAATAAGCTCAACAGAAAACATTTAAAAGGTACAATATTAGCATTTTTTTTATATTTCAAATATATTCAACTTTTTTGACTTTTTTTAGATTGACTTGCTCATTCATTGCTATACTGCAAAAGGTATAAGATCAAAACAAAACAAAAGGCAACATTTTCAACAGTGTCTTGTTAATATTTTACATTTTGAAAATGTGAGCAAAATATTTTGTATCAACAAAATCCATTTCATTATCATTTTTTGTATTTTCCCTGCCTTGCATGAAAAATGTTTCTTTAAATGGTTTTTCTTCTCAGACTAACATACCGAAATCTTCATACGACTTGAGCTCGTTACAACCATTTTTAATAGCAGTTGAACCCAATATGTTGCTTTTTATACTATTTTAGATACTTTTATTTTATACTTACGTGTTTTGTAATTACATAATATTTACTAAATAATCTTATCACGACTTTCATTTATAACCCGATATCTCGATTATTTGCTATGACGCCATTAATACCTATTTTAAAAATTTGGTTCAGCATATACCACCTGGTAGGTGAGTATTCAATTCAAAAGTTTAAATATAATTATCATAATTGAACGAATTAGGATATTGACAACGAAAAAATTAGCAGGTATCCCATTATCGAAGGGGAGATATAAATTTTAATAAACTCCAATACATTTCGGCCAAAAATGTAATTTATTTTTGATTAAATTTTAAAATAAGAAACATTCACATATAATGTTACTTAAACTTCAATTTTAATACAAACTGGTTGGCATTCCAAGTAGGAAAAGGTCCCAAACTAGATGGGTTGCATATGGGTTGCAATTTATGTAATTTTTATCTTGCAATTTAAGACGACAGGCTTAAATTTGAGGTGTTAATAGCAAAATTTATTTGTAGTAGTGCTAACTTAAAAGCTAATAATACTTCGTATGCTTGAGAAAGAAATGTAATACAAGATAAAAATTAAAATGTAATAAAAAGGACATTGAGAGTTTTTGTATGGGAGATGGTGATGTCCAGAATGAACACTTAGTGCATTTTGTTCCTCAGGTCAACACTAATCTATAAACCGAGGCGCATCAAAGTCTGTCCAGGGAATCAAGAGTCAGTTTCTCCTCCCCCTGCCCCTCCCAATCGCCTTCTCCCGCTCCACCTCCTAGGTTTGGGAGCCCTCTGAATGATGATACGAGAGTCCAAATAAAGCAGATACGATAAAGAAACTTCTTGGAGGTACTCCCACTTCTGGACAGCATTTGGTCCATACTCTGTCAATGTCCTTTGGTATGGATTTCTGTGTAACCCAATAATTATTGTATTTTAAGACAATATTTTTACCCGTGTAGCAAAGATATGCGGGTAGTAATCATTCGGTACAAAATATTCGTTACGTTTCTAAAAACTGGGTACCGAATACACACCCAAATAATTTTTCGTTACTTGTACTCATTATTCAGTTGATTCAAAGTTTTCATTTCATAGTAAATTCGGTATTCTATTACCTATAAGAATAATATGTAACGACTGAAATCAAATAACTACAATTCGTTCTACGTTGGTACCCGGTTAAAGTTTTTGATAAAAATTTCATGCCTTTGAGTATTGTACCTATACGATTACCAAACAGGATTAATCAGACTTTTTTCCACGTTTTTCACGTAAGTAGGTACCGAATCTTTTGTTTTTCATCACTAGTGTGACAGTGGCGGTGAGAAGTGAGCAATAGCTGCGGTGGTTGTGCCAAAGTTAACCTAATAAGAAGTAAACCCTATTATCGAGTTCGTGCAAAGTAAAATTTAACGCGGACTCCAAATATTTCACATTAAAATCGCTAGTAAAATTTTGTCGTATGTTAATTTTGAGAAAACAGAATAATTCATTTTCAGATTTTGAAAAAACAATTTTAACTCTTCAATCAATAAAAAAAAAATATGGAAATTGCCATAGAAATAGGAAATGCTAAAATTTTACAAGACATTTAATGCCTAGTCTCGAATTCGAGTAAAATGTCACATTTCCATATAAATTCTAGAGCTGGTAAAATCGCAAGCAAAAATTTTACTGAGACTTTACTAGTGCAATACGAGGTTTACCGGTAAAAACAGAGGGTTTCCATTTCATAAAATAGATGGCGCAATAATTTCTCCACTCATTTTAATACGCGAAGCATTAAATGACTTTGACATTTTCTATTTCTACGAGTTAAAATTGTTTTATCAAAATGTAAATATGAATGATTTTGTTTTCTCCACATAACTATACGTAAAAACTTTAATAGCGAATGTGAAATACTTGGAGAACGCGTCAAATTTTATTTTGCCTGAACTCGATACTAGGTTTACTGCATTAAAATGCCAAGTAAAATGTGTGAAGAATGTATAGTGCTATATATCTATTTTTATTTTATATCCTCCCTCAATATATTAGTTTTTAACTGAGAACTCTGTACAGTACTAGTAAAATCATTAGTGTGATTTTACTGGCGCTAAAATTTGTATGGAAATGCCACATTTTACTTGAACTCGATACTAGACTTTAGGAAACAGTCACACAAAACTAGAAAAATTCTTCGTTTAGAACAAACAAAGAAATATATGCAGGCGATTTTTGCGTGAATGAAATAACTTAACTATACATTGTACTAGTGCGACTGAGAAAACGAGTTAAAAACAAAAATTTACAAAACAAAACATTACCCGAATGGTAAAATCTTCTTGAATAACTTCAAAATCCTTTCAATTATTCATAATAATGAATTTTTCGTACATCGAGTCACCCTACCTCAAGTTTTTAAGAAAATGATAAATTCTCTTCGGCCAATGTGCTGAAAGGAGTATATAATTTCTATAAAATAAAACTCTTACTTTCCCTAAAACTGTCAGAGCATCCAGAATGAGTTACACCCAATTAATTTCTTTAGAACAAAGAGAAATTGCAAGAAAATATTTGGGATTAGTTGCAATTACTCTTCCTTTTGAAAGAATATTTTCGACGGCAGAACTAGTCATAAGAGATAGATGGAATCGACTTTTTCCCTGAAAATGTTGAGAAATTAATCTTCCTCCACTCTAATCAAAGTATTTCTTAAAAACTATTAATTTACTTCTGAAAAATCTAATTTTGTTTTCCTGAAATGTTTTGTTTAATTTTTCAGTTCTTGAATTCTAATTGGGTACTTTTATTTTCATATTTAATTAAATATTTTTTTTTCAGAAAAATATTGTTCAATTAATAAGTACGAGATTGCTGCGAGTATTTTACGTAAAGTAACGAATATTTTTCATAGAGTAACGAATGATTACCGGGTAACAAAAGTAACGACATTGCACATGCGTACCGTGTAGTTAAATCAGACCACTGGTAATACCAACGTTCGGCAGCACCCCTTTGGATTTTTTGTTCTGATACACGGCCATGTTGTCTTAAATGAAGTAAGCTGAAACTTCCTTTTTAGAATAAGATCTTTTCTATCTATCTATGGGTTGTGCGATCAAATTTTAAAAGCAAACTGATAGAGTAAAGAAAGGACTCTAAGAAAAAGCTTTATCTTTAAAAATTTCTACCTAAACTAAACACAATATAACTGCAAAAGTATGACATTATTAGAAAGTTCAGGTAGATGAAAAAAATTCTTAAAATGATTTATTTCATTTTTTAAATAATACAATCTTACGATCCTGAGATTAAGAGTCTACCGACTGAGTTAGCCGTTTATGCTTGTTCTGAGCGATTTTAGATATAAGGGAAACAATTCGTAAAAATTGGTGTTGCTATACTGTAAAAAAAAGAGAAACTAACTATGCTGCGTTTTTTATCTCTCTGATCTGATCATAGAGATAAAAAAGCGCAGCTATTGATTATGTTGCCAATCAATACAGATTAACTATTTATTTACTTCCTATGCTGGACAGATGATATTGATATTATTTACATTAAACGTTAGAAATTCCACAAGGAGAATTTATGTACAACCGATCCGATGACAGTCTTCGCTAACCTAATTTTTGTTAATAATTAATTTATTTTATTTCCACGAGTAACTAAAGAAAAACGGTAACCTGCCTGTGACAGAGTTCCGAATTCATGTATGAATCTTTATCTAGAGACATAAAATGGGGCAGCTAGAGTTTGCATATTAACGACTTTGCTCTTTCTTAGCCATGTAGTCCTTGGCATATGTTGTTCTAACTTGTATTAAAGGTTATTTGGTTAGAAGACTTTGATAAAAGATCATCTAAGTTAAATGTTCTTTGTTTTTATTCAAGTTATTCGATGCTTCTGGGTGGAATATCAACTGAGACATTTCATGAGGTTCCTCTATCTACTAGCTCCTTTACTCTCCCAATAATTATAGCTTGAAATTACTAACAGATAAATAAGCCGATAGAGTAAAGTAAATCTAGCCGATTGAAGTTTTTCAAAAGAAAGAGTATGCATCATTCCACAAAGTTAAAGCCTACCCAGGCATATCCTATTACTACTTTATGAATTGGGAACTGTCTGTATACCAGGAGTTTTACTAGAATCCAATAAAAGAATTAAATTTCAACGAACACAACATCATTTAATATCTGCAGGAACCTTCCCATTTTTAATCTTGGATAATATCAGAAATTAAAATTAATCCTATGAAAAGGCTTATGCATAATTGACCGTTTAGTCCCTCAGAATCAGCAAAACTCCTTTAAGATTCCTGAATCCTGATTCAAAAGACCCTAAATATGTTTTCCCCCATTTAAAATATAATCATACGTACTATATACATGCTGCTTATATATATCTCTCATAAAATAGAGACAATTATAAATTTATAACAGGAACCTGCACAGCTTCCTATAGCGACAAACGAAACATAATCTGCTGAATTTGCAAAATGAGTTGAAATTGAAAGTGGTGAATATATATATATATACATACATACATATATATATACATAAGTACATACTGCATTTGATACAGAGATGATTTCGTGAGCATTTTTTTAAATTTCAATCGTTGGAGTTTGGAGCAAGATTCTATTTAAATTCAATTTACCCTCAAAATGATTTTGAATCTCATAACCATGAGAGAAATGGTTGGGAAACCTATATTCACTGGGTAGTCAAAGAGACAAGCTTCGAAGGATCAAAATTAACAATGTATGTAAGTCATAAAAACGAAACTTGGTTTGGATATGCAGCAACTCGTACACACACACACACGGACATTTACCTATAGTTAAGTAAAAGGATAGAACAATTTGAGTCAAAGCGTATGATTCAAATATTTATGATATAAAATCTAAATTGTTACTATGATTATTGCCAATCTACTCTCTTCTGGAGTGGGAAAAGCTTAGAATTTTCTTGTATGTATGTTGGTGCAGTTGAAATTCAATAAATCAAAACTGAAGGTATATAGAAGGAAAGAACGATTCGAATAAAATCGAGTTTTTTATGACGGACAATTCAATTTTAAGAGGAATACGTATGTGTGTAAATTGAGTATATTCGAATAATTAGAATTTATTCCTTGAAACGGGAAAAATGTCACATATCGAAGTCAGTTATGCAGTTATGTTTCTAATTAACGATATTGTTTAGTTTAAGACTACAATGTTGTCACCGGTGATTTTGTTTTTTTTTTCAATAGTCCAATGTCTGAAGAACCTAATGTTACATCAAATGTAGCTATTTACTTCTTTGTGCCCGTCCAACGTATTATCTGTTTTTTTTCTTCAAATATTGTTGGAAGTAATTCTTTCAGATTTGTATACCTCCGCAAGGATCCTCTACCCCCTCCAGAAAGTTCTAAAGATGATACCCAATACAAATTCTTAAGACTGAATCACAATGGAACTTTACAAAATTGAACGAGACAGAGGTTTACTTACGGATGATTGACATTTTCGCCCTAAATAGACGTCGGATACCGTAAAGGAGACATTTAGTATTTTCACTTTTAAAAAGTGCTAAATGCAAAAATATTAACAAATGGAAGTTGATTTGTGCCTTTTATATAAAAAATATTAGAAGAATGTGAAAAATTATCAGCAGCACTTCCAGAAGCTCCTTCATATTCTAAAGAACTTTTCAGTACAATAAAAACGTCTAGGACTGATCGTTTTTACAGTATACGTAAAAAACCTAAATTTTTATATGGCAGCACCAAGAATAGTTTGCCCGATTTAGTCCATTTAAAAAGCTTTATTTACTTTACTTTACTTCATTATGTCACATTATAAAATTTCAGCTCTCTACGTCGGCGTGCTCTCAGGCACTATTCAAATAGACTGCTCAAAAGTGTATAAGCAAAATGTGGTTTTTCGGTTGCCAATTCCTGGATTTTTCCTGATTTTGGTTCTTTTCTTTGTTTTTAGTAGATACATCTATTGCGCATACAACAATAAAAAAATTCTGGAATAACGGTAAAAACAGGTATTATATAATTATAATGGGACAAAAACCAATTTTTACAATTCAAACCACAAACCACATATTGCTTATACACTTTTGAGCAGTGTAGTTCTATAGTATTCAATAGTGAAAAACAACATTTTTTTATGGCAGCCCTACGAAGGAGTTGCCCGACTCGTTCCATTTCGAACTTGAATTTATTTTTTTTTTCTTTTAAAGTCCGTGTGCAAAAAGTCAGCTCTCTAAGTGAACGCGTTCTCAAGTTATCGTGAGGACGGACAGACTGACGGGCGGACAGATAGACGGAAGAACGGATGGACAAACGGTCATGCAAAAATCAAAATAATTTTTAATATCATGCATGGGTGTCCAATCCATTTTGCTCTACCATCATTACTTCGATATGTTACAAACAGAGTGACAACCTTGGTATACCCTTTAGAGATTTCATCTAGGGTATAAAAATGCGTAACTGGGAACAACTAAATTCATGCATGGAAATGTACACTGGAAAGTAAAAGCAGATTACCTGAAAACAAAAAGGATTAAAACAAAGAAGTTCGCCAATTTGTAGTGTAAAGATAGGTAATACTATCAACGCTGCACCGTTATTTAACAGATCATCTCCCTTGTTGCAGACATGGAGTAGAATGCGGTTGCTTTTAGGTTCCACAAAAACCAAGAAAAAATTCGAATTTGAAACAATCTTCGGTAGTTCTTCGTTCCCTCATGGCTATCGCTGAAGAGATAGTACCTAGAAACATTTTTAATAATTAATCCGCTGATTGAATCAACATCAACATGAATTTTTGGAAAATAACGCAAAACAGCAACAGCACCATTCTTACATAAACACATGAGGCCGGATTCTGTAACACGGAGAGTTTGGGAGATGAGAATTTTCGTTTTCCCCGCTTAAAATGCCCGAACTCTCTCCATTCGCGATTCTGTAACATACTTGGGGAGTTTGGGGAAAACGTGAGAAGTGTCGTAATATTGAAGGACGGCTAACTCTGTGTGGGAGGGTCGTAGCGCATTAGGGTTTTTCCATCGAATTTAGGGTCTAGAGTAAAAAAATTTAGATGAACAATTTTTGGGGCAGGGGCATTTTGGGATGGGGGGGGGGGGGGTCATACCACCCCTAATTGGGGGTTGTCCAAAATACGTCATGTTTCATATCAAATTAAAGGGGGAGAAGCGGGTAATCGCGAGCGGTGAAGTTTGTTTTGTTCATTTTAATTTCATGACTGACTTTTTACCGCCGCCGACAGAAGGATTTTTGACACGTGGGTCATATATACACCAGTTCCTATATTTTGCACATATTTCTTCCGTTCTTTGTTTTAAATCCAATAGTACCTACTCTATTATGAACATCTTTCTCATAGAAAGTGAATTTCCACGACTTACCAGTTCTTCATAATGATGAGTTGAAAATATGTCCATTTTTGTACCAGAAAACGGCCATTTTTTCATCTTAAGAAGGACTGATTCACTTCGTTTGCAGTTATCTCCAAACCCATCTACTGGATTCAAAAACTAATGACATATCTAACAAAATGTAGATGCGATCTCATCCTACATATAAGCTTTAACATTCATATTTAAACTTTTTATACCATCTCTTTTGTACTAGAAGACGACCAAATTGACGCGAAAATGCGTGATTTAAAATTTTTAGCGGGTACCTTGAGACACCAAAATCCATATTTCTCTGTAAGTATTGGAAGGATTGCCATAATTTCTTTTTCTTAATATAACCACGATATGCGATGAATCCAAAATTCAATTTGAAAATCCTAGGTACATTGGTACCTTCGCAAAGGACAATAAAAGCAGACAATACTGTCAGTTGCGAAATATTCTTCTTACTTCTCCACAACTAACACAGCCGAGAGTTTTGTCGAGTGGAATAGAGAGTTTGGTAATTCTCAATATAAATTCCCCGAGTTACAGAATTCCGAGTGGAGAGCTAAATGTAAAAAAAAAATCACAAGCACAACATTGAAAATTGAATTTGAATTTTTTACGTTTTTTGACAGTTAGTTGCGGAGTGCTGAGTAAATTCTGCATTGCATTCTGTTCCATCGGTTAGAATAAAAGACCTACATCTACAGCCCCAAAAAATTAAGGAGATTGTTAAAGGTTAAAGCCAATGCACCGGTGGAGGAAGCCGGGGTAGCGGACGATTTACCGTGCAGATAATACAAAAGATAAGAACAGTTTTTATTTCCTAGATTAAATCCAAGGGGTATACTAAGCTTGTCATTCCGTTTGTAACGCTTAGAAATAATGATGGTAGAGCAAAATGGATTGGACACCCACGAATAATATTAAAAGTTATTTTGATTTTTGCATGTTTGTTTGTCTATCTGTCTGTCCGTTTGTCCGTCCACACGATAACTCGAGAACACGTTCACTAAGAGTTCTGACATTTTGCAAAACGATCATTAAAAAAAAAAACAACAAGAAAGTAAATTTACGACTAAGTTCGAATATGGGACAAATCGGGCAACTCCGTCGTAGGGTTGCCATTTCGTTTTCCGCTATATATTTGACAACGCGTTGACATAGAGAGCTGACATTTGGAACATGGTGTTTTCATAGCAATAATAAATAAAATTTCAGTAATGAGTTAATGGGCAACCTCTGCTTGGTGTTGCCATATAAAACTTTAGGTTTTTCACATATACTGTGTGTGTTAGTCCTAGACGGTTTTATTGTACTAAAAAGATCTTCAGAAATTGAAATTGGTTATAACCATTTTACTGTCCGAAGAATAATTCTAGAAATATATGCGAAAAGCCACTTCAAAAATCAAACACAGATGGGTGACCATCGAAATTAGATATGGGTATTTATCTATGGTATCAAAGAATTGGTCTTAGACCAATTCTAGCTCTTCTGTTTGATGGAGGAAGAAGAATTTTAAAAACTTTTATTTTTAATGATTCTAAATCGGGAAATCGCTGGAAAAATAAATAACATTGAATTTACAATTTATTTGTGGGCTTTCATCGTTACTGGTTAATGCCAGCTGAAAGCAAACGTGGCTTAGTATGCTAGTTACAAAATTTGATAAATGCAAGAAGGAAAATCATCTCGTTAGCTCAGTGGTATGAGCAGTCGCCCGGCAAGCGGAAGGTCCCTGTTTCAAATCTCGGACGAGGCGGTTGTTCTTTCTTTTTGCATTTATAAATTTGATTTAGATTCATTAAAAATAAAAGTTCTTAAAATTCTTCTTTCTCCATCATTGACCGATTGTAGGTTCGATTCCTCTCCGCGGGAAAAAATAAATAAAATTTTCTGTTTGGTTTAGATTTTCTTTTGCAGTGATTTGCGTTTGAAATTTTTTAAATGGTCATATTGGTATATGTACATAGTACAGATACATGATACACACATTTACACACAGTTCTTAGGTAATTTCGGTTTTTATTTATACCTACATATATATGTTAGCACTTGCACCTTTTAATTTCTAAGTTTTTACGTTATTCTGCACGCAAAGGCTTTTTTGGTGCAAGTGGTATTTGGAATAAAGATTTTTTTAAATAATTATTCGCGTATGTTATTAACAATATATTAGAATTGGTTGAATTTATTAGAGCAGTATTCTTCTCTAGTATTTTAATTAAATATGCGAAAGGGCAAATTAATTAAGATGATATAGGTGGTGAATTAATTAAAATAGAAGCGGATTTATTAAGTGAAAAGTTTTGTTCATATAAAATTAAACAGCATTTTTAATTATATATGGGAACAGACTGCATAATTAAGCTAGGATAAATATATAAGAACAATACTAGTATATGCAGTACGTACGATCAGCGAACATATGCTCAGTTCTAGTGTAATCCGTAATTCATAAGTTGCAACAAATTGGATTAAACATAATAAACGTTGTAGTGAATATAAACCTACACATCTTGCTTTTGATATACAGCTAGACTATCCCACCATTAGCAGTGATCTAGCTATACAGGGTGTCTCAGAGTAATATGTCAATAATTTGACAAATAATTCCTCTCGCCCAGAATATTAAAATATTGTATAGCAGGGGGGGGGGGCAAAATGTCACCCTATCGAGTTACAGGGTGATTAGTAAAATATGTTCTTTTGCATTAAATATATCTTCAAATGTATACCCTGTAGGGTATATCTTAAGACGGCATTATATGCACAGCCTTGGGGTCTATCCTATGCTCAACCAACCCCCGTACCCCTCCTCACTCCAGAGTTATGACGATTCACATTCAGAATTACGTTTTTTTTTTTTTTTTTTTTTAATTTTTCCGTTTTTACCTTAAAAACCCCCACTACAACACACTTCTTCTACAAAATTTCGAAAGCCTAGAGTCTCCTCTTTAATTTCACTTATAACACCCCATGCGCTAACTGTAGCCGTTAAAGAGTTATTAGTTCATAACCTATTCAGGTCATATCGAAATTAGACGATATTTTTTTTAAATGACGTGCTTTCAGTTACTAAGGGAACAAATTATCCGTGACCGGAAACAGTTAAGAGCTAATAACTCCCTAACCATCACAGATACAACATAAGTGTTAAATTAAAGATGAGGCTCTGGTCTTTCGAAAACAAAAAAAAACGAAAAATTAAAAAAAAAAAAAACGAAATTTTGAATTTGAAGCCTCATAACTCCGGAGTGGGGAGGGTACGGGGCTGGTTGAGCATGAAGTTCTGCATACAATGCCGTCTTAAAATAGACGGTACACCCTGTAGTTTTTAAGATATAGGATGTTTAGTGAAAAGAGAGCATATTTTACTAATCACCCTGTACGGTTTTTTACTTCTCTGGACGAAAGGAATCATTTTGCAAAATATTGACATATTAGTCTGGGACACCCTGTATATCATGACTACAGCTATTTTACGCTACAAATTATCTTTGAGCTGAATAGATTAAGAGCTAATAACTCTTTAACGGTAACAGTAAGCGCATTGGTGTAAATATTGTTGTAACAGGTCTAATTAAAGCAAGGCGTCCAAAGTTTATAGGTTTTATAAACAAAAGTCATTTTAATCAGCTTTTTGTAGAAACAAATGAGGTTAAAGTAATTTTTAAAGAAATTTATATTTAGACCGCCATAACTCCAGTGATGAGAGTAGTATGGGGCTGGTTGAGCAGCCGTTGGAAAGGTTTTAAGGTTCTTCATGGAATAAATTCTTAATGATGACCGTAAAGCCTGTAATTTTAAAATACAAGGTGATTTGTGAAAAACTTTGATAATCACCTGTAACTTCGAAACGGTTTAGATACAACTCAACCTCCCGCATTATAAACCCCCCACGGCGGAAATCTCCTGTATATATAATAAAAAATACAAATACAAAAGTGCTTTATTAAAAGATCCAGCCCGATGGGTACTTAGACAATGTTTACTTAATTATTAACAATTAAACAACAAATTGTAAACTTTTCTTTTAGCGCTTTCTTGAAGGCCACTACTTTTTGTTTTATTGATTTTTAATTATTTTATGACAGATTTTTTACTTAGCATCAATCCATCAGCAATTAAAACCCAACAGGGTTCATGAATAGTTTTATTAATAAGCTTACCTTAAAGGAATAACGTGGTATACCGGAAGGTATCTTGAGCCAAAATTACCACTTTTTAGTACCACTTCATTCGAACGCTACTGATATTTCGCAAATACAATTCTATCTAAATGTATTGTACATAGAGGTTGATTGATTGATTGGTTAAAGCTGAGACGACTTACAACTAGATAAGAAAATCTCCATATAAACCCGGATCAACTTTTCAAAGCTTTTTAACTTTTTATTCAACCAAAGAAACCTATCATTGCGAAGAATTTATGTGGCATAATACAGCAAGAGAGAGAGAGAGAGAAAGCATTGAGCTTTCTATTAGAGGGCCATTACCTCGTTTTAGATCTAGATGTAAGTTGTCTCAGGTTAAAGTGAGATATGAGAACTTGGAAAGCACTGCGGATATTGAGAGGGCCTATTGTGCTCATTTTAACATAACTTTAAAACTGGCCAGTTCCTTTGTATTGGTTCAAAGCCGTTTGTCTGCCAACTCATCAAGATACAACTGTGAATTACTAATGGCTGCCATTCTACGTTTAGCTATCTCCAGTCATGTATAGTAGTCTCATCATCCTCAAGACACAATCTGCAGATGGAATCAGAGCCCACACCAATAGTGACAAGGCAAGGTGCTTCCTCATTGTCGGTAATCAGACGAGTTAAGAGTCTAACATCCGTCCTACTGTACTTCAGAAACTTCCTCGTATAAAGGTTTTGGGCCGACTAGAGGTCTAATTGAGCCTTATCATAAAGTACTAAAGGCTAATGAGATGACAAGATTAAGTTTGCATTGCAAACCAATATTTGAAAGCTCAATCTGAAAGTTTGAATGCAATCGTCAAAGCTTTTCTTACAGAGTTCGCATCTTCTGTATTGAATTTACACCCCACTGTACTAGCAGGCATCACATCAAGTCAACCCATAGGGTGTAATAGGTCAAAGTAAAAACGTATAAAAAAAATTACGTTTCTCATAGAGGTCAAAGTAAAAATAAAAGGTAAGAAAATCTGAAAATTTTATTTTAGAAAAGCCGGGAAAAAGGTATAATTGGCCTAAGACTAATTCGTTCAATGCCATATAGTCTCAGCCTATAGGCAGATCGCTAAGGTAGTTTTATGCATCTATTTCTAGAACGGTTTGTCGGACAGTAAAAATCGTTATAACAAATTTCATAGGGTTTTATATTCTGAAAACTTTTCCAATAAATGAAAAAGTCCTCAGCTAACTGCTTTCTCAATAAGTATATGCAAAATGATGTAATTTGAAACAAACCATGAATGTGTTCACAAGTTATTGTGGTGACGGACTTACGGCAGACAGATATGCAAAAATCTAAATAATTAATAATACATATGCATGGGTGTCCAATCCATTTGACTCTACCAGCATTATTTCTATGCGTTACAAACGGAATGACAAGCTTAGCATACTCTATGAGACTTCATCTAAGTTATAAAAATCATGAGTTTATAAAATTAAAAAATTTATTAAAATATTTTTGTAACGTAAATCGATGGGGATTTAAAAAATATAATTGTATTCAAATTTTCAGCTTTATCAATCAAAAATAGCAAACTAAAAAGCATAATAAATTGATTTCTAGGTCGCTCTCACTGCGCTCACAGTACAGACAATTTGAAAATCAAACGATCACAATATAAAGTACATCGACGTATGGGAAAAAATAATTGATGAATTTATAGAAAATGTTGTTTATATTTTCGAAAATGTTCCCATTTCGAGATGTTAGAATTATTCGTCAACTATATTTACGTTTCTAAGATAAAAACTGTAGAAGGAGATAAAAATTTACGACAATAGTAAATCGCTTTGAAAATTATAAAACTGTGAAAAAAAAATCGCAGTCTAAGAAATTTGCTTGCATATACCATAATTTGCAGTACTATTATGATTACAATGCTGCGTTCTTTTTTCCTCATCCCTATACAAGGAGATGCACAGAATTACAACTTTAGAATTTGAACCAGGGACCGAAAATAACTGGTATTTTGAAAATGTTAAATAAAAAAAGCTGGGATAAATCATGATCGTGGAATTTTGTGGAATATATCGAAAGATGTCTCGTGAAACCCTTTTCGATTCCTGCAAAGCTTTTGAAAACTTAACTTTTTATTATAAAAAGCTAAAAAAAACCTAGCTTTATCTGGCTAAAATAAAAAGCCAGCTTGACTTTTTTACTTTTTAGAGCTGGAATTAACAGGTTTCGAAGCCGGAAGTATAAAAAGCCAAGCTGGTTTCTTATTTGCAGTGTCCGGACCAGTTATGAATTTTTTTTTCTTATCTGGTATCCGGTAATAAATGTGTAGTTAAGTATTATCAATAATAATAACTAAAGGATGGTATGAGTTTACGATGTGCTCTGCATCTGACTTATTTTAGGATGTCGTCATTAACTAACCGAAAAGCCGGAGTTCTTAAAACTTTAACAACTGCACGAGCGCGGCTTATCGTTGTCGGCTGCTTCCTATCTTTGTTTTATGTTATTTTTGCTGTTGCCGCGCTGCAGTGCCGACAAATTATTTGAAAAGCGATTAAGGTTCCCATATCCGAATTATTTTTAATGGAAAGAAAATTTATTTTTTCTAGCCAAAACTGATACTCGGCTAGAAAAAGTAAGACACCAGCTTGGCTTTTCATACTTCCTCAAAAAAATAACCAGCTTCAAAATCTGTTACTTCCAGCTCGAAAAAATAAAAAGCCCAGCTGGCTTTTTATTTTTGCCAGATAAAATAAAAAGCCTTTGCAGCTTGGTTTTTTGAGGCCAGCCATTCCCTTTAACTCGTACACGAATTTGTCTGTCAATTTATATATTTCTTTTTTACTATTTTCGACACTCTCGTAGATCCACTTTTCGTCATCACAGCGAGCTGAAATTTGGCACACAGGTTCATGTCGCTTGACAATTGAATCTATCAAAATTTGAACCGGAAATTTCGGTGGAAAACCCGGAAAATCTGGAAAAATCATTTGAAAATTTGGTTCAAATTTGATTAGTGATAAATCCGTTTCAGGAAAAATTCAGAGTTTTCCGATTTTTTCGGAAAAAATTTCCGGAATTTTCCGTTAAAAAAGTTTTCTAAATTATGCAGGATCAAGTTCCCTATCACCTGGCATCATTACTTTCTCTCCGACAATGATGAAAACTTGCAGAAAAAATCGAGTAAAATTCATGTAAAACGCTTTTCCGTAGTTTTTCAGACCAAGTAAGTGTTTGAGCGTTTTGCAACCTAAGACAAAGTTGTAGAGCGAAATAAGTTGCATAAAGTTGCTTTTGTGGAAAACTCCATGGAAAACCCGGAAAAGCGGGAAAATCATCGGAATTTTTTTTATCGATATGATATGATTTTCCAATTTTTCTGAAATTTCCGGAATTTTCCGACTTTTCCGGAAAATTTTCCGACAAAAAAGTTTTATAAGCTATGCGGAATCATTTTTTTCCTGTCCTACTGGCATCAATTCTTTCTCTTCAACAATCATGAAAACTTGCATGAAAAATCGAGGAAAATTCATGTAAATTTTTAAAAAAATTTCATAGTATGTAATAGGAAAAGTCTATGGAAAATCGGGAAAATTCAGTAAATCAGTGTCTTTTCAGCCATCATAAAATTGTTTTAAAATATCTTCATGCAGCACGTAATAACAATTTAGTTAACGTGAAAAAGGCAGAAAATAAAATAAGTAAAAAACGAGCTTTCAAACAAAACTGAGGCCAAGCCGCATGAAAAAGTAGAAAATAAACTTTTCTTCACACGCAGAGGTGGACTCAGATTTTTTTCGCTGACAAGCACCGATATATTTCAGTATGATCAATCAGAGGTAATAAGTGATTTGATTCATGAAGAGAAAAAATATTCAAGAGAAATGTCCCAATCAAAAAATCTGAGTCCACCTCTGTGTGTGAAGAAAAGTTTATTTTCTACTTTTTCATGCGGCTTGGACTCAGTTTTGTTTGAAAACTCGTTTTTTACTTATTTTATTATAACCGAATATCGCCGCAAACTGCTACAAATAGTAACATAGGTCTTTTATTTGCTTTAAATTTTCGTGCACTGTTATAAATACGTCTTTTTAACTTCTTACGTCTATTTAAACGAGCTGTTAGACCACCTACTAAATCATTGCAGTTGGTTGCTGTCTACTAATACTTTGGCTTTTGTAAACAAAATTTTATTTAATATCAAAATCGTCTGTCACCACCATATTTAATTGGAAATTAGAAATAATTTTCAATTACATAATTGGAAATTATTTTTGGTTGTCTGTCGACGGTATTAATCTTGTCATCCCTTTAGCCTTTATTACTTTATGGCCTTATCTAGCAAGTACATCAGGTTTTTTATTGTCAGCAAAGCTTTGATGTTCCGAGATCCCACCCGATTGGATCTACTTAGTTTGTCAACTGCTCTTTAGTATTCCCAAACGGGCTTTGATTTTATTACGGAAGTTGAAATAGAGTTGTAATTGCTCCCTTTGCGACTATCGAAAGTTAAAATCATTAGGAGTCCTATTAAAAACATTTGAATCTGTGCATAAAACTATGTAATGAAATTTGTAAATTTTTTCTATCTCCGGAGAAAGTACTACATACAACCATGACCTACATAAACAGATTACGGTTGCCATATTCCCTTGTTTTTTTTTTTTAAGTATTTTGAACATACATATATACCGTATTTTTCTCTTTTTTCAATATTTCATAGTGCTTAAGGCAATTTTTTAGGATAATCCATTTAAATTATGCATAAAACTTTTGTTTTTCCTTGAAAGAACTTCAGCAAATTGTTTTCTTTGATTATAAAGCATATTTATGTAAAATGTATAAAAACTCGCTATCCTTAGAAAAGTTCGTTTAATCATTTTAAAAACGAGAGAAAAAGAAGTATATCCGTTCCCACAAATTACATAGCTCTCGAACCGTAAAGGTTCCATATTTAGAATGCAACATTAAATGCACATACATCCATAAATATGTATGAACATATGTAAATAGCTGTAAATTTGTATTTTGAAATAACTGAGGCATCACAAATTTGAACATGAATTACAGCTTGTATAGATATGTTTGTACTTGAAGTGCAATGCTTATTTGTCAACAACGCTCGGAGCATAACGTCACGTCAGAGGACATGGCAAAAGCATTCCCTGTATTCACTTGAGAATTGTAGATAATGCCATTAAAATCGATTTGAAGTATGTACGCACACTGTACACGACATATGTATCCAAATGCAAATGATTTCATTTCAACCTGAGAGCATGTAGGATCATATTACATGGTTTAGTATATACGAAGTACATATATGTATGAAAGGTAGGTATGTAAAAATCAGTTGAAACATTTTGTCGAATCATGTTTGAAGAATCAATTAAATTCATTTAAGCTGAAATCAATCGGGGAATTTTTAAAACCATTAAAAGGTTTTACTGTTTTGACAACCATTTACTAGTTATGAAATATGTTTCCAGTATTGCAAATTAAGTCATTGATATCTGTCGCTGGTGATTGCAAAAGCTTTAAAACAATTATGTTGGCACTAGAGTAAATACTCTAAAAGAACGAATTAAAACAAATTCTCTCCATGCAGATGTAACTTATCGCGATTACGTTTGACCGCAATTTGATATATACTCTAGAAGATAGACTGTATCCATAATGACTTAATTTGGAGATCAGTCATTTCAATTAAATAAGAATTAGACTGGGAACGAAATTTATTTCATTAGAAATGTCATTGACAGTTTGTCATTGTGTGTAAAGATCTTGTCAGAGTTCAATAGGTACAAAGCGGTAACTACAAGTCTGAACTCTGCGCACTGGTGCAAAACGCGACCCGACTAGTTTTAGACTGGGCTACTTATTGCGGACTTTGCATCAACCCATTGAAAACAGATCTGTGCCAGATTGAACCTGTTCTCTATCGGTTTCATAAGTTTGGAACTGAAGGACAGGGTAAAATATTCGATAGAAAACTAAGCTGGAAACCACACCTTGAGAACAGCGCGAATAAAACCCCTAAAGTGCCGCAGATCCATATGGAAAAAGTGCGTACTTAAGCCGGAGATGATTTTATGGATCTACGATAGCGTCATCCGATCCATGCTAACCTACGGTTCTGTGGTGTGGTGGAATGCAATGGAGTTCGCTAATCATCATAAGATATTTGAAAAGATTCAAAGACTGTGACACCTTGTAAGCGGCGCTCTCAAGTCAACCAGCTCTGGGGTCTTGAGGGCATCTCAACATACACTCCGTACATATATACGTCTACTCCAGACCATTCATCCGGCGCCCTTAAAAACGCTGTAATTGCGGTAACCAAGTTTCAGTCCAGAAAAAAGTGTGACTCCTTGCTATTGACAGACGGGAATTAGCTAAGTAGGTTTTCGAATAATATTGTAAAAAAATATATTCCAATTGTTCAGTTCACTTTTCCTATCCTGTCAAAGAGGAACAAAAAAATGTAAAAAAATTATAAAAAAGAAAAAGGAATAAATAAATCATCTCGGAACAAGAATCTTAATTCATTTGAAGGACGCAAATATCTTAATTCTTGGAAGAACAAAATAGCTGGAAGATTGGAACGAAGTTTCCACATCTACTTAAACTCGAAGGATCTAGTGCTGATTATTTTGTCTCCATTAAATAAACTTTATATTTCAGAATAGTTAGCATTCCAGCTCTACGGTCAGGCCGAACCGCGCCTTTCATGGTGACATACGGCTGCCGTTAGTCGACTGCCCAAACTGGACAAGAACATTTCATTATGAGGTCGTCCGCCTGAGAATCGCAACCCCGTATATACGTATAAACTACGCTTGGTTCTCTCCGGCGGTCATAAGGATAATCGAAGGCGTGCGTTCACAATCCTTAGATTCTTTCTTATTGATGTTCATACCGATCACCGTAGAACATAACTATCCCGTCGATATCCACGCTATACGACAGCTACCCGAGGAACATCATACTCACATCGTGTTGTACTATCTTATGGACAAACAAGAGAATCTATAGTTTCCAGAGGTCTCGTGCTCATGACTTACCGTCATTCTATCCAGTCAGAAGAATCCTGTTCATCAATTTTACGTCATCAAGGTACCTTCCACTCAGGCCATAAGGCGTACTGGGACCATACCTACAATCTAACCTTGTCATAGGACTGGAGGCTGGGGATACAAATCACTAGAACCCCCAAACAACCTCGGAGCCATCCTCCTCCACAATTGGGATCGTAATAGAATACCTTGCCTCTACCATTTTTACTTGGGTCGACTGCCAACACAGTCGTCTTTGGTTGGATTGGATGATCCTTCAGATAGAATCAAAAAGAATCTGTATGGTAGACCTAGCCCAAACAGGACGAAAAGGCTATTGGGACTTAATAAGTCAACCCTAAGAACTCTAGTGTCAGTTCTCACTGGCCACTCTCTTGTCAGAAGTCACTTACTGACAATCCGGTATACGAGAAGAATCCGAAATGGTGATTCATCTCCTTTTTCACTGTCTCGCTCTCTCAGAAAAACGTTACAGATTCCTAGAAGAACTGCATGAAGTCGGTGAGGAGAGCTGGGGGCCAATCTTGAATTTTATTAGAGCGTCCATAAGTAGAGCTCATAAGTAGGTAGGGTGAACAATGGGCTTCGTTGTGGCCTACGTTCCAGGGACCCAGTACGGATCCCAACCTCGTTTCAATCTATCCATCAAGAAAATTTGCGAATTCCAATTGCAAACGCTGTAAAGACGTTTCATTCATGATCAGTTGACTTTATTGGAAAATCTAAATTCAGTTCATTTTAATGGCGGTGGGCGGACTTTTACTGCAATTTCACTGATATGGGGTAAAATTAGCTCCATTTGAAAATTGTGCCGAAATGTTGCAAAGCCTCCTTGATGCACCTGATTTGTGTGACACACTGCATGTTTTACTACATTTAATTAAAAATTAAGTCATTATGGAGAAAGTCTGTCTAGGGTATTAGGGTCACTCCGGATCCATAAAATTTCATCATATTCCGACGAAGATAAAGTTTATTGTGGAAGATTATCATCTTCTTAATGCAGTCGTTACGTCTTTCTAGAAAAAATGTGCTCCCAATTCAAGGCTTCTTGATGAATTGCTTTCGAATCATCTAGGGAACACGAAAGCAATACCTGTTTTTATCAATCCATCCTCCAGGTGTTACTGCGAAGAAAAGTTCTCCCTTGGTTATTGTCATCTTTTCGTCTGAAGGAAAAACACGTAATTCGTTCTGCTATTTTATTGCCAAAATTTTCATCCAGGTAAAACTGAAATTTTAAGCTATCGCGCTCATATCATCTAAGCAACTTAAAAGCAATTTCCATACATTTGTATTGCTCAAATATTCCCAAGATGATAACTGGAAAATATCCTCCAATCGTCGCATTAATACTTGCTGGGAGCCAATAGACCGCCGCGCAACAAGCTGTTACAACATTGCCATCGCAATAGCCTAACTAAAATTCTTATTTTCGGACAGTTACAAAATTGAAGGAAAAATTAAAGCTTGTGGGAATATTTTTTACACAAATCTTGGGAAATATTGGTTCTGTAAATATCCTCATAATTCGTAATCCTTTTTATTTTGAACTTGTAAATTTTTAAACTAAGGATATCTACCCTATAATGGCAATGGCAGCATAACAGGAAGGAAACAGGGAAATGTTTATTAATGGAACATGAAAAGAGTTGCGGAGATTCTGATTGCTGATGTATATCACTCTTGAACTTTTGCAAATTGGAAGCCCGAAGAAAGACAGGAGATGGCAGACTGTTCCACATTCGCACAGTTCGGGATGAAAAAAAACGTCAAGGATATGTCTAGATGTTTTGACTAGAAAATTTAGTTGTGGATACATTTTAGATACATTTTGATTTATAAACTTAGTTTTTAAAGGAGTGGGAGCAATACGATATAATATCCACCCACATTATTTAGCAGTTTGATGCAATCCATCTAATTTCTGTCTTTCTTTCTTTTATTTGCTTATTTTTTTCCTTTTTTTTTCTACCTCATTTATATATCTATCTAGATTGCAATTCTATAAAAAAAAATTAGTGCGTATGAAAAGACAAAAAAAGCATTAAAACGCATTGCATAAAAATGATTCAAAAGATATGAAAAACCAGGGCACTCTATATGTATTGAGAAAACGCATGAATTCATAATAACATCTTTCAGCACCAATCAGAATGAGTACATGTATATCATCAGAAAATCTTCATTCAGCCTACATAGGTACGCACATATAGATGATTAAGCATAAAGATATTCTCGTTCAGAGTAAAATAAGAACAAATGCGACGCACTTAAGTGTCGTCATAACAGCTATTGAGCTCCAGAATGAGTGGGTATACTTTGAAAAGAATGCGTGTGAAACTTGGAGGAATGAAAAACATTTGCTGCCCTTGTTATTATTTTCTTTGTTTTCAACATCCTTAACAAACTCGCTTCAAGATGTATATCTGCAAGACTTTCGAGAATAATTGTTCTCATAGTTGACTTTTAACACTTACTTAACGTACATTTCAGAATTGTATGAAAAGAAGAAGTTTGAACGGGTTTGTTTCTCTTGCTGATATCTAACATCATGGTCGAATGTATGTAGATATTTTTTTTACATCAAGCAATAAGAAGCAAGATAGAAATAATTGTTTATGATGATAAATCATCATCATCATCATAAATGAAGCTGATAATAAAAAAAATTTAACTGAATTTAAGCAACATTCATAATGAAAGAAAATCTAGTTAACCCTTGTGTCAATGGATAAATGACGTAAGCGAACCCATAACCTACCCGGGTATGCAACCATATTTACGTATATTTCTGCGGAACTGTGAATTTTTTTTGCTTTATATATAAGGAGAATATTTAGTCAAACAGTTCCTACGAATTTATTTTTATGATTAGGTCTGTTCCGAAAGGTGGGTATGCTACATATGGCTTACAGAACTTGGAGGTAGGATAATTGTTGATGGCAGGAATCCAGTTTTTCCAAGAAGAATTTGTTCATATTAAGTGTATTCTTGAAACTGGCTTTTACTTTTTCTACTGACTACCAATGGTGATTGTTGTGTTTTGAATTTCTACTGTAATCAACATGTATACATGAATTAGAATAATGAATTTGTATGTAGTAGTAAGATCAGAAGCTATTAACTATTTTTGGATTTAATACAGCAGTTGGTTCTTTTAAAGTCAGTCAGTCCTATTTACATACATATATATCAACAATCAGTCTGCAACCATACCTTTTCATAAAACAAAACAGTGATTAGATCATAAATCGCATTTTGAGGTATCGACCGCAAAGCATACCTCATACTGGAACTTTCTAATACATTCCTACAGAATTCTTCGCGTACACTGCTTTCTACCGAGTTCGGATTTTGTGACAAAACCATGATTTGCTTATGTACCAAAAAAGGAAAATCTGAAATTTTGTTTTCAACAGTGCATTACGATAAAAATGTTAGTGGTGTCCTGCAAAAGCCTATAAAATCATATTGTTTTACAACAAATGTAAGGGGGGCGTAGACAATATGGATAAGATGGTAGGCCATTACACCACCAAGAGACGTACTTTGCTGTGAACCAAAACCCTCGAGAATACTTCACAAGCCATGAAACAGACTCCTTCCCTACCGCATGCGAGGCCCAACGTAGTCCTTACATTCTAAAATATTTGCAGTGTTCTTATGTAAAAGTGACAAAAGTTTGATTTGAATAACTCCTCCGCCCTAAACTACTATTCATACAGAAAAATTGCGTTCTGTTAATATTAAGCTTGCTTTCTTATCTTCCGAACCGTAATAAAATTTTCATACCTTTCCTAACAAAATTATTTAAAAAAAATTATCTTAACCAAATGACTACGATTCCTCAAACAAAAATTCTCAGCTGAGTAGTCATTGTAATGTCGCTGTGCCGTCATGGCATGCCGTGGGCTGATGTAGCTGCCTACAGATTCGGACTACGGCTGCATATAACACATGCAATTATCACTCTGCTGACAGGTATTGAGCGTAAAATGGTAAGGTTACTTTGTAATCAAAACTATTTTATTATTTTGTTAAGTAAGGTATATAGGAAGTGTAGCCTTTGGGAAGGTAAGGAACCAAGCTTTAAATTATTACAAGACTATTTTCCTTTATGGATAGTAGTTTAGGCTCTATGGCATATATAAAGCCAATGTTTAGCACTTTTCCACAAGTATCAATATAGAACATTTTAGAAAACGGACTAAGCACGCACACATACAGATTTCTGTTTCATGGCTTGGGAAGTATTCTCGAGGGTTTTGGGTGAACCCTAGCAATTTTTTTTCAATATACCGACAATACTAACCAAATGACAAATGAGAGACGTACGTTTCTGCAAGATCTTGGTGAAGCCTCAACATGCCAGCTGTACAAATCAGAGCAGCGAACTCATATATTATGAGGAACTGCGGGACCAGATATGCTATCGAATGCATGATGGGACACCAAATACCAATTCCATCCCGATCCACGTCAAGTGGACCAGCAACACGGGATCAAACAGACAGACTGAAAGTCAAAGGTAACCAACGCGAAAATGTTGCACAACATGCTGTAAGCCCAGGCGCGTATACAGCGGGGGGGGGGGGGGGGTCCCATGACCCCTGAGACCCAAAGCGCCACGTAACATTCGCGGAAAATTGAATGTGACGCTGTACTGTAGAGCGAGCTGTAAAAGTTTAACAGGATGATTTTAGTATACTTAGCATGATTTGGTTTGTATGGTTTGTTTGTCTTCTTATGAGTAGTAATAGTTTATTGGGTATTATAGTCAGTCACTCGTAGCTCTTCGTCTTTTAAACGTGTACACATTTTTTACAATTTTCTTGCGTTTTTATATAGTGTCGAAAAGTCATTTATCATACCTAGCACAGGATAGTAAGTAATTTTGGAATGCATATTTATTTTAGTATTTGATTGTTTAGAAAATGGCACGTAATGCAGCCCAGTTATGAAGATGCTTTTATATTTTTGTTGTGCCGATTACTCATATATGTATATGAAAAAGCACACAATTTCGAGTTTAAAAAGTGTCATTGTTTCTAGGAAATTGGTTAGCGGTCATAAATTTTTGTTTTTTTTTACCTATCTGATTTTCCGACGGTAGATGGCAGCTGGAAATTCGCTGTCAAAACAGATAGTCGAAAAATTAGGAGTACAATTGCAACGACTGGCGGTGAGCGGCAATTGTGAAAGAAGAAGATACTGAAATTTCATTTGTTATTAGTTTTGAGCATTTTGAAACAGATTTTTATCGAAAATATTTTATATTATTTTAAAACAAGTGCAATGGACTAAAGTGCGGAAAGGAAAAATTTAAAATATACAAATTAACTAAATTAAAATCAAACTTGCCAAAAATATCACAACCTTACCATTTGTATTTAAGCGCCTCGAAATATCCATCCAAATCATGTCTTTTTTGTCAACTCGTCTATGCTGGTTGTCTTGTAAATCATAAATTATTTTATGATTTCGCACTTCCTCAATCAATTTTTCATCAAAATTCATTGTTTTAAAATTGCCGCGATGTCCTACAACCTTGACAAGAATAAATGCAAAAACAATTTCATTCGTTTAATTTTGTTGGTAGTACCTACTGCAGCGACGACGGCTAAATTAGAAATTGATCAGTCCCGACGGCAACATAGTCGACCGCTGACCCGTCGTAATTTGGGCATTCGCATAAGACGCTATGGTTTTAAAACTCCGACAGCGGCATTTTTTCGTCATTTGCCATTGCCTGTCGCAATTGTATTTAAGCCTTGACTAAACAAATTTTGTTTTACGGTTCTTCCAGTAGAACCCTAGTTATGCAATCAATGTCTAGCCACCCGTTGAATTTTCATAGCGACACTGATTCATGCCTGAGTTGTTCAAAGTATTTACGTTCGTATGGAAGCATTAAATTTTTCTTAGGGTTCGTGCACAACAAGGCGTGGCGAGGCTATGCGAGGCTAGGCAGTTGAGCGAGGGGAGGTAAAGATACATCTCAAGGAGTAGTGTTCACAGCAAAGCGTTCAGTTTCTTGATAAATCGTGAAGTGAGAGCATAAATTATGTCATCAGATTCAGAAGAAGAAATTTTTGGATTTATCAAGTAGTGCAACTATATGGAATTTTTCAGCAGGACAAACAGGAGCAAAGCATAAGTCTCAGTGCTTTGCTTTGCTATAGACAAAAAAGCTTTCGATACATATCGTTCCCACTTGCTCTTGCTTTGGTTATTAAAACCAGCTTTGGCAATTGCTTTGCTCTTTGCTCCGGAAGTATTTAATGAAAATTTGCTAAGCTCTTTATGCTTTTAATGTGTAAAGGGGGTTTAAAATTGCTCTAGCAATTTTGCTCACTTTACTCTTTAATTTGCTCTCAACTCTCAAGAAGCGTGTATGGAAAGAGATAAAGAAATGTTGTGTAATTTTGAATTGCTTTGATTGATTACTGTGTCAAACCAAACGTTAATAATTGCTGATGATGATGATGATGAAAATAATATTCTTAATAAGTTTTTGCAACAAGGTGTTGAAAATAATTTGCAAAAAGAAATGGATCTGCAAACGAATTGGAAAGGTTTTCACCGATATTTTCTGGCGCAGTGATAAAAAAAAGTTTTTAGACACCAATCTGTAGTTTGTTGTCCAAAAGAAAGACCGATAGCCCGAGCATCCATCCTTTGATTTTGCAATACTGGAAAACAAGAAAACAGTGTGATCCTGAGTTGTATGCTTTAGCGAGCGCATGATTCGCAATACCTCCAACGCAAGTATCTGTAGAAAGAGCATTTTCTGCTCTTAAACTGATTCTATCAGATTTTACGACGCAGCTTGCAAGTTGCAAATTTTGTGATATCTATATTAAATATGATAAAAAAAAATTTAAAAGCGACTACTTCCGATTTTTTCCTCCCCCCTCGACCATTTAAGTTGGCCCCCCACTGGAGTAGACCGTGGGCCTTATTATCCTACTTAACCTAAATTCTCAATGACACTAATGTCCCTCTATAGGATTATGATTGTTACATAATTTTTCTTCCAAAGAATGAAGACTGTTTGGATTGATTCTGTTGTACGTTAAGAAATTTATAACTAAAGCTGCTGGGGCCTTATTATCCCCCTGGGCGGTAAAAAGGCCCATTTGTATTTTTATTCGAAATTATTAAAAATAACCGAATTTTTTTGATTTTCTTGATTTTGAAAAAGTTAATTTTTTTTTTGGGCCTTATTATACTGTCGTAGTTTAATAAGGCCCGTGGAATAGGTTTTATAAAACTGAATTATTTTTTCAAATACTCAATTCTGTTATAGTTTTTCTATATTTTTTTAGTTGTGCAAATAAATAAACTTCACGGAAAACTTGTTTTTGTAGTTCTATATCACCAAATACTTGATTTATTTCATTTTCAAATTAGGTGGGCCTTTTTTGGCGCAGGTACCTTATTTTGTTAGTTTTTTGCTGTGAGTGGTAATGAAAAGTTTTGTAAATTTATCACCAAAATTATTATAAAAGCGTCACATGAATGTTGCATTAAATTCTTGAACTTGACAAGGCATTTACAAATTTCCCCATTCTATTCATAGGGCAAAGTTAATATGTATCGAAAATTTATGAAAATTTATTAGTTGAATATTGTTTTTACGGCACTGATGCTGATGATGTGATGGATATGCATGTTTGATTATTGAATATTTTAACTCATGGTGATAAGCAAGCTGCATTGTTCTATGTAATTTTGTGTAAGTTTCATTGCACTTTGGTAGTCATTAGCAGGTTTGTTCGATGAAAACGCCGTGTAAAGCACTAATGTCAATTTTTCCATACAATATGGTGGCTATTTACCCATGGGCTTGTGTACTTATCGAACAAGTTTTTGAAGTTAGGATAAACCTATTGTAATCTGACATACCTCTGTTCTTCTGAGTATAATTTAACTTCGAGTTTTTGTCACTTTGAAAATTTTATTTATAAAATTGGTGAAGAAAGCAACAAGATAATGCCCTATTGCATGTAAGCCGGTCCAGTATCGACTATGGAGGATATGTGGTCTTCCTTAACATCACAGCGACAAACACTCATATGTCCCTTCGACGAAAAAACGTAACCAGAACCATGATGAACAAATACATTATTAATTTTCTTTGCTTTCTAAATAATGTGTTTATTTTAGCCCAAATATCCTGCGCGAGTCTATAGCATTGAAAAACTTGTCAAGACAAATTTTTAGGAGTTTGCCTTAACAATAATAAATGCATTGTTGTCGAATCAAAATTCCTTAAAATCTAAAACAGTCAGCTAGAGTGTTAGGAATTGGCATTAGTTTTTTTTTTTTTTTTTTTTTTTAGTTGCTCTCAACTTTTCTCAGAATTTGGAAGTCAATTTTGAGGTGCCATCTATAGTTTTGAAATGAGAGTATTAAGTATGGTTGAACTCATACTCCACGGGTCCTTTGTTTTCGTTTGACTATTCTTTACTTGGCTTAAGGAGAGATATACACCTAGATGGTCGAAAAACAGATTTTTTTCAGTTTTGCATTTTCTTGAAGTTTGAGGTTCCCAGAATATCTGGTGAAAACGGCAAGTTAATATTTCGATAAATAAGCCAGTTACAGCCAAGAAAGTGAAACGTGTTTTGCGGCGCCGAGCCGACAGGCAGGTAGCGGCAAGCGACGCTTCGAACAAAGCGTATCTAGACCTATTTTGTGATTCTATTGTGTTTTTGGGCATGCTTGGCTCCAAGTATAACGGAAATACCATATGACTGTTATTCATTGCCAGAAATAGACACGTTTTGTCAGTAGCATGCAGTTCATGCGACTGTGCGTTACAGTGAATTTTCATGATTTATTCATTCCCAAATTTTTTAAACGCGTTTTTCTCAAAACCACGGTTTTCAAATCGGTACCCAAAATTTCTCGAAAACCAATGAACCGATTGCCTTGAGGTTTCTTGTGGTTATTCGATACACCATTATCTAGTACTTGTCATAGAATTTTTTTCGGTTACTTAGTTTTAGTTTTATAGGCAAAATAATAACTAATTTTTGGCCCAAAATTCAAAAGTCCGCCATTTTGTCATAAATCGATATTTTCAAAATCGGCTATGACAAGTACTAGATTATAGTATCTGATTTAATAATCTTTTTGTGTTTTTTCATGATTTTTGAAGAAACGCCAGTGGGTACCGTAGACGCAGATTTTTTTACGACGCTCTAAGGCCCATACAGTATCTCTGTATATTTTCGATATTTTTAAATAAAGAAAATTAACCATATTTTTGAGTGTATACGCTTTTAGATAATTAAAACCCCAATCCGAAATTTTAAATATTTTTCCTTGAAAAAATCCGCAAAAATGACCGTTTTTTCCGGCTCCTTAATTTAGTAATAGCTTCAGTAGAGCACTATTCCATTTTTATACATATAATGTAGAAAAATTTGTTTTCTCCAAACTAAAATTTTGATTATTTACTAAGAGGTTGCTCATCATCATAGTCAGCCTGTTTCCATCTTTTTGTAATTATTAAAACAATTCCAATCAATACGATGACACCAAGTTCACTGAAACCATAGACTATACAAAGGAGATTCATAACCATCCATAAAAAAAACAATATGTTCAATGTCATCATCATCATCATTGTTTATAATTTCATCATTTTAATTTCAAATCTTGGATTGAAATGAATATTCATCTAACTCAGCTGTTTGTCTAAACCAAAACAGTGGTATCATTATAGATTTTGAAAAAAAACGAATTATATTAGAATAAATATTTACATTAAGTTCTATTAACCTAAAATACTTACTCTATTAGAGGATAGTTTTGCATTAATGAATTAACTGGTAGTCTAGAATTTACTTGTATTGGAATGCCTGTTTCCAGTGTCGTCGACAGCTCATACTTTTCTCGATCCGATAAAAATGTCGATATGATACAACGGCAGGAGCACCATCCGATATGCATACTCCAGTTTTCATAAATTCTCCACCTATGCCTTTGTTACAAAAGCATTTATTTTCAGGATATTTTTGTCGATTATCAAATGTATGATCATCTTCAATATATTTTTTACCCTCTACAGATCTTATAGTTAGTTTATTATCGGGATATAATGTAACAAAACGGTGTATATCAGTGAAGTGTATTATTTTCGTTTTATTTGAAATCATTTCTAGTGGCCATATTTCACCGCTTGTAACATTAAAAATACCGCATACATCCGTTTTCAATTCTAATTAATTATAAATAGTTCTGAGTTGATGAATATCAATTTTCTCTATTTGTCCTAGTTATTTTTCTATAGTTTTCTTTATAAATTTTATTTAAGAAGTATTGTATTTTTTACATGCTGCAATCACAAATAAATTTCAAGTGACAGTTTACAAATGACGAATGTCCAACTCGTACCCCAAGAATTTTTTAATGTAAGTTCAGGACACGAAAATAAAACAGCGGATTTTCAACGAACGAGCTGGTGTAACCCCGTATAAAATTAGGTTATTAAAAAAACAAGATGGTGTCCTAGCTTTACCCAACAGCGTACTTCTGCCTAGGCAAGCTAAGCAGTTGCTAAGGGCCCCACTAAGGTCCAAAGTGATATACATGGAGGAAATACGACACCGGACATTTAAAAAAAATAACTTTATTGTTCCTGCATAATGGGGCTGATTTAACAGTCAGAGAAGAACGGAAAATTTTTGGAAGCCGCAAATTCTCAATTAATGAAGTAAAAGGAAACGAGATCGAAGTCGGCAGGGACGGATTTAGAAATATCGCTTTCTACGTCATTATCGACAGGTCGATTACAGAACTACAAAGATGTAGTTCTGCTTACGAAAACTTGAGTGACTTGAGTAAAAAGTTTTACTTTCACATGAATTGAAATCTCAAGATATTTGCGAGGGCGCATGGAACTTGAAACCCTTCTATCTAGGAGACTTAGACGGGACCTTGGAAAACGAGTGTCTGCACCTACGAGCTCATTTGTCGTCCACTGATGCTACTACACGGGGAAAGCAATTATGGCTCCTGCAGTGAGACAAGTACGTACATACTGGAAAAAGGCTTTCTGGACATTTATAAAAATGTGAAAATATTTCTTCGGATGTTCCTATGTGTACACCAGGATCAAACTACACGGCATAACGGTCGTTTTCAACGCTAAAACTAGTGAAAAACTTTTTAATATCCACCACCGAGGAGATCAGGCTCAATTCACTTTCTGTGTTTTATGCCTATAGAGTCAGAAATAATGCAGTCTGTGGAATATAGTTCCGTTCCTTTGCAGAGAAGAAGATTCATCTCAAGGCAATCTAAGCATTGGCTTACACGCAACGAACTTTCTTTGTATATAATTTCGTACTTATTTGTGTTATTTCTAAGTTTGCTTGTTTATTTTCCAGGGTCGATGTAGGTTAAATAAATGAAAAATAACGGTAACATTTTTGCTTTATTTAAGGGGTAACGCCACTATAACGGCTAAAAAAAATGGCTTTTTCGCGAATTTTTTTCTCGCGAAATTAAAGGTGTTTGAAAAAACCTTTTAAGAGTATTATCGGGCATACTTTGAACTTTATTGATAAATGTTTTGACAGCGAAAAAAAAACAAAATGGCGGCTCCACAGCCATCTTCTCGGGACATGTTTTGCTTGCAGTGCTCCGCATCACGCAGCCCCACTGGTGCACATTTAAATCTAGACCAAAACAAAAAAAAACATTAATCTAGTGGCTTATAGCTAGAGAATGCCGTACGGATTTTAAAAAATATTAATTTTTGTAGATTTGGCGCGCGTTTGAAAAAAAAGTGTGATTTTTGACGAAAAAAACGGCAGGTGTTTTGTTAATAAAAAATCAACAAATAAAGTTATTGAAAATCCCGTACGGCAGTCTCTAGATAATTTTAATGTTCACATCTGGACAAAATTTCAAGTCGAAAATATGAAAATTGTTCGAGTTATGCTGCGTGCCATTTTTAAAAACCGTGTTTCGAGAAAAACGCGTTTAAAGTTTTGAGAATGGTTTTTTATTGCAAAAAATAAAAAAAATGAAGGTAAAAAATAAAAGTTTTCCTATAAACAAGTTAAAGTTGCAAATGTCAAAAAGGTCAGTTGTGTTCAATTTGGCTTTTTCAATCAGCTTTAGAAGAAAGCTGGCGATAAAGCTGGCTGAAAGGCTCCAATTATGTTTCAGGCTTCAGGTAGTCGTTTCGGAGCAAGTTTGACGCACTTGGTGGCGACCTCCATTTTCAAAGGAAAAACAAATTTTCTGGCACGGGACCTTTTTTTTCTTATTCTAGAGGGTTTAAACTATTTTTTAAGCCAATAAAAACAAAATCGATTTGTCAAAAAATTTACAGTGGCGTAACCCCATAATTATGTATTTAAAAAAGGGGCTCAAACTCTGTTAACCGCCTACGGGCCCTGGGTCTTCATGTTTGGGCATATGTGTACCCAGTGTTGTCATGATTGTAATGTTGAAAACAGATCGAAGCAAAATATGACGAAAATTAAGTAACCGGGGCTTTGTGTGGCTCAATTGATAAAAAATATGGAATTTCGGAAAGAAAGATTATATTAAGAAATTTCTCACATCGAAAAAAGTATAGAAGTCTTCAAGACCTTTCATGTAATACCAAAACCATCCACCCCGTGGCGAGTTACAACCCAAAAAAATGTGAATACTCCAACAAAAACAAAAGGATTATCCAAAATTAAAGCTGAAAGCAGAAGGTACCCATAAATTAAAAAAAAACTCCTGATCGTCAGTTGTCAAAGGGAGTCTCCCGAGCATGGGAACAATGTAACTACATATACATATCAACATCAACAGATTTATATGGCATACAAAGCTTTGAAATTATTAAATTGTAATACAGACATACATTTTTTCTACGAGTTGTATAACTGTAAGCATAGATTGCACTAGATGTAGATGTCCCATGGCATACTAGAGCGGAGTATACAGATTCTAAAATGGGTGGTGCATTCTGGAATGGAATGTTTTAGAGAATGCCGAAAGCAAATGTTTTTATAATAGCAGTTTTGATCGACTTCCTCAACATTTCAGATACGAAAAAATATGAATCACTCGACGTATACAGCATTTCAAATGTTGACCACCCAGCCATATCAATTTTGTATACTTCTATGGTACTGCATGTGACAACTAGTTCTTGTGCCATCTATGCTGTAAGTCAATATGCTCAAAATGGTACAACTATGTCCATCTAGCGTGATGAGTACTCAACAAACTGTAGCAAATCTACATATACTTTATAATTACTGGTTCTATTCATAAGGAATGTGTCTTCACAAAATACATATTTGCTGAAAATTTATAATTTTAAACATATTCCAAAAATTCTCACTGATTCTTTTTTTATTTTCTCCCCTTCAAAAGAGTTGCAAAAAAATGTTTATAACCAGATTCCAGCCATGTTGACGGGCTTACAATGAAAAATTAAAAGATCAAAGAAAAATCGAGTAGGTACCCACCGAAAAGGATTTTTAATTTGAAGTTGAGAAAAGAAATACAATTAGAGCTTGAACAAAAAATGGACCAGGTGAGTTAATGAGAATTTTTCTCATCTTGTAATAGAAAATGTCTTCCCATGCTATCAAATGTAAGCTATTCAGAATTTAAACAGGAACTTTCATAATGTTTTCTGCTTTTGTGTTGGGTGCGCTTTTCGTGAAAAACTCCAGACAATGAAAATGCATTTACCTATAGCAACCAGTGTTTGAATGTTTAGTTTTAATAAAACTCATCTCCATAGTGAAACTAGAGCGAGTAATAATCTGAAGCTTTGATGACATTTCGTCTTCCCCGCTTCCCAGTTGTACATAGTTATATTGATTTTCTTGATAGGACGCTAGAATTGCTAGTCTTCTTACAACACTTGCATCGCATGTGTGATTCTTGTGCGTGCAGCCTTGTGGATAATCTTTAAGGCCGTTGAGATAAGTGTGAAGATTTTATGCGGACTGCGTATGAATTTCCACCAACTGCACAGAGAGAAGAAGACTTGAATATATTTTTCCTCTTTTTCCACCTGTGCAGTTTCTTTTTGTATGTAAATATGTATAAATGTGCACATGCCGTAAGCCTCATGTGTATCTCGTGTGCATTGCAATATCACCGGCGAGATTTCAATTCCGGATTTTCACTCTCACATTGCAGTGCACTCGAAGGTTTTCATTTAATTCCCTTCATAGAGGGTTTGTTGCACGCTAGGTCTCATCGTCTTATCGTGACATTCATTCGGGTTCTATAATATTCTCACTTGTATAAAACGTTTATATATCATAGTACGAAACGAGTTGCAATGCCCTCTTATATGTGCAATCGACAACAATGCACCTCGTTGCACCTGTCTGCATAGTGAATCAACTGAATAGGTAGATGGTGTTTCATGCTCTTGCCAATAAAAATTCAAATAAGTCACTTTGGGACTAGTATCATAGCCATGAAATTCTATTTCAGATGAGACATTGTTATTGGATCCCGAGGAGACCCTCACTGGAAAAGGGCTGACTGATCAAATATTTTCATTTTAATTTTAGTGGATAGGTAAATGTGCATAGATAGTGAGGGCATCATGGACCATAGATATTACTAAGTAGTTGGATGAGCTAAATGACATCGATTTGCAATTCAATCGACTCATGCTGCTGGAGTTTTCGTTGTTTTCTTTTCCCGATTTTCAATTAGGTACATATTCGTGATTTGTGATGTACAGTTCTTCTAAACGGATGGTATTAACTGAGAAATGCTTTTCTCATCTTTTTTTTTCTTTTTGGTTCAAAAGGCATTATTAATATTTTGTTATTAGCTCTTCAGTTATAAGGATTATGAGGAGTATAGGATGAGACAATATAAACTTTACCTGATTAAGAAACCATTAACCATATAGTGAATCCATTCCCAGCTGAAAAAATGTGATGGCCTAGAAAAACAAGTAAAAAAGCTAGAATTAGTATAAGAACAATTCTTATGACACCTTACATCCATGATTCCCAAAGTAGTCTATATCGACCCCCAGACGTCGACGACAACCTGCAAGGGGTCTATGTCAGCGGAAAAAAATTGGGGGTCCATGAGATGTAAATGGGGTTCAACGATAGTGGATCTCATTTAAGCAGGTCGCGACTTTAATTTTCCATGAATGGAATAATCCACATACAAATATACTTATTTACTTATAAGTATAATACTTTCTTATAATATAAAGATATATATCTAGGTATATACACAAATTATAAAACTACCTATGAAGTAACAATTTTCAAAACATAAATGTTCATGAAATTGTGATCAAGTATTTTATTCAGGGACCGAAAGAGTTATAAGAAATATTTTAAAAGTCTGGTTTTAACACTTTGCTATTGATATGTTATATTTTATCTTCTAATGAGATAGTTAAAAAGAGAATTTTATTTTCTTCTGAGTAAATAACAGTCTTATTTTAAGTTTTATATTTCTCTCTCACATTTAAAAATGAGTTTTATTTTTTCTCTCAAAAAATAAAACTCATAATTCGAGTTTTTCATTTTTCTCAGCTTTTAACAGTTAAAAATGAGTTTTATTTTTTCCCTCAAGAAATAAACCTGTCCTTAGGGAAAGAAAAATTGGAATCGGCAACCCCTTCTTGGTGTTGCTATATATAGCTTTGGTTTTTGACTGTAAACGGCCGTTTTAAAAAAAATGTAAATTTAAGTTCAAAAATAGGACCAATAGGCCAACTGTTTCGTACAGTTGCTATACAAAATTATTTAAAAAAATTGACAAATTGTATCTTCTAACAAATATATGACAACAAAAATAGAGAACGTCCATTGATAAGTTTTATTTCCAGAGGAAAATAAAAAACTCTGATTATGAGTTTTATTTCTTGAGGAAAAAAATAAAACTCATTTTTAACTGTTATAAGACGAGGAAAATATAAAACTCGAATTATTAGTTTTATTTTTTGAGGAAAAAAATAAAACAAATTTTATAATTCTTATAATAGACGAAATATGTAAAACTCTGGCAAAGAGTTTTATATCGCTGTAAAATAATATAAGTATTTTTTTTAACAGTTAAAATTGAAATATAAAAAATATGTCTTACAATAACAGTTAGGATTAGATTTATATATTAAAATCGAAACTTTCTTGATTTCAACGTAGGCAACTAATATAAGTGCTGTACATAGACCCCTTTTGTACTACGCTACTTCCTTGAAAATTTTATGAAAGAGTTTTTTCGCTCACAAAAAAATAATAACAGTTATTTTCGGTCCCTGATTTTATTACAATTTTTGTATATTTTCTAATATATGAAACTGGAATTATTATAAGTTAGCAGTTGCCTGCAGCTCCGTCTGCGTACATTTTTCTTTTGTTTTAAAATTTTTTTTAAAAAATTGTTTAAAAAAGTATTTTTTCCACGGTAAATTGTAACCTTTATCAACTTTTTAGCTAGCTAGACCTCCAACTTTATCTGTGCACAAATGACGGAGATTTGGTGCTTAGTTTTTATGTGAAAACGTAACAAATAGGTCGACTACGGTTTTGTATACAAACTTATTTTCGCAATATTATAATATTAGTAGAGAAGTAGGGATTATAACGTGCAGTATTTTATAATAATATAGATCGAGCCACATAACCACAGTTTTTTTAAGAAAAAAAAATCGCTTTGGTCAAGGTGCTGAAAGGAGAAGCAAAATTTCTGTCAAATAAAATTCTAATTTTTCCCAAAATTTTTGTTTTTATTCGTAAAACTTTTAAAGATAATTTGATTTTTTTGTTATTTTTTCTTTTTCTTTTCTTTTTTTTTAACCGTGTACTAATCCTTGCACTGACTTGTTAAACATGTGAGTCAATAAATACGAATGTGTGTTAATGACCGTTTTGTAAAAAAACATAAGTTAAAGTAAACAAGAAGTAAAAAAATCCGAAATAATTTGTTCAGATCACCGTAACTCCTGTGGGGAGGGGGGGGGGCCTGTTTAGCAGTCGTTGGAAAGGCCATAAAGCTTCGCATTCAACGAGCTCTTAACTGTGACCGTACGCCCAATACTTTTTATTTGTGAAAAACTAGCTTTTTTTTCTTAATTACCCTGTAGCTCCTAACCGGTTAATATTGCCGCCCCCCCCCTTGCCATACAATTATATTTGCCTAGGTAAGTACTATCACCTCCTGCTCTACTGCCCTCCTATAGGGAAACACCCTGTATATTGCAAAACCAAGTCTATGTATGGCAATCCTACGAAGGAATTACCCGATTTGTCCCAATTTCGAACTTATTTTACTTTTTTTTTTAAAGCCCACGTGCTAAACTTCAACTCTCGGACATGCAAAAATCAAAATAACTTTCAATTCTATGCATGGGTGTCTAATCCATTTGGTTCTATCATCATTATTTCTAGGTGTTACAAACGGAATAACAAACTTAGTACATCCTTTAGATTTTATCTAGAATGTATTTATGATACCAAGTTTTACTTCTCTTTTTACATGTCATCCTCTTTATATTCGTCCTTTGCATGAGTGTCATTATATCCTTCAGTATCGTATTAGAAAGATTCTCCAAAGAATTTTAAATTTTCAAATGAAACTGCAAACTGTATCGTAATTGGAGAGAACCGTTTAGATCCATTCTTCATGAGAAGTGCACCAATTCGCGTCCTCCACTCGATTTGCGTCCAGATCGTTTCAAAAGATGCCATAAAACGACGAATTTTCTCTAAAATGCAGTTATTTCTATATCCTCATGTTCTTGTATGTATCTGCTACCCCTAAATTGACCAACATGATCGTTGAGTTAAATTACAGTCATCAGAGTTCAGTGCATTAGGTGTCGGCATATAAATAATGCGCAAGTGCAATGCAACATTTTTTTGTTATGTAGTGCCATGAGTTTAAAAAGTAAAAGATTGCGTTGTTTATGATATTTCCATATATTTCAAAAAAAGATAAAATTGTTTTGTTGTTGTTTAAGTTAATTTTCGGAATAACCACATTGGTTTTAGTGGCCGCGAAATGGATCAATAATTACTACCATGATCCAGTTTACGTGTACTGGTGGCCGCAAATTAGAGCTGAATTTTTTACCTTGCCACAAATTGCGGTCTACAAGCATAACTTTATTAATTAGTCTAATTTACAACATTAAATGAAGCATTGTCGGACAATCTTCGACAAGGAAAATTTTCTATTAGAGAAGTTAGCATCAAGTAAAATATTCCAAAAATACATTCCCGGATAAATTGTCCGGAAAGCATCCTGAAGGCATAGGAAAGTCAACAGAAACCCGTTAAGTGTGTCGTTAGCCAAACCTGGGTTTCCATTAAATCCTGATAGCTTTTTAAACACAGTTATGAAAATTGAGCATAACGATGGTTCGACTATATCCTCCAAAATTGGTATCACATTTTCCTGAAATGCAATCCATAGGCGTGCACATCAAATTTCCAAAGAGTTAACCGAAGATACAGTTTCTGAAGAGGTTATTCGAAAATGGTTTGATGAGCTACAAAATTATACAAAGGAGATGAATGCAGGAGATATATTTGAAGAAGCAGCTGTATCCCTTACGTCCGGCCACCTAGGGATGTATTCAATAGGCATGTCAAAAGTCTGGTTTTTCGGTCGTTTTGAGTCAGGCTGCATGAGAATATATCGCGAATGGTGTAAATACATGATTAATTAATTAACAAATTCGGAAAGATGTGATCATTTTTGTTGGCGGCCATAAGTCCCATTTAACATTGGAGCTAAGCGAGTTTTTCAGCCAAAACGGGACAATTTTATATAAAATTTCTCCCGGCACAACACATATGCTACAACCAGCAGATGTTAGTGTTTTCAACTAATGCTTCATCAAAAAAAATCGGAGTGGTTAAGTGATGATTATGTTTAAAAGAGATGAGACGCTTTTCTATCGTAGATGCATTAAATTCGACGCGATTCACTTTGTCCCAAGCGAGGATATTGTCAAGATCGTTATTCAATGATCTAATCATGCATCTACTTATTTGACACACAAGGAGTAAGCGAAATCAGGGTACTGCCATCGGTAAAACTTTCTTTATTATTTTAATTTATAAAACTTTGAATTTCATTATTATATAATTCCTTCCAGATTTGTTTCTTTTAATTTAATAAAATTTAAAACAACCCAATTTGAATTGAACTGGTTAAAAATTTGAAGAATTTTATGTTACTGTGAATTTTTTCACAGCTTTTTTTTATGGTTTTTTAAATCCTTCACTCAGTCAAAGTTAACTTAATAAATTTATGGTAATCCTTGACTCATTACGAAACTTTATTTTGCTTATATGACGAAATGGAAGAGGAATCAGAAGAAGTAATTATACCTTTAGCAATGCACACTCGAAACTGTGTACGTGAGATTTTTAACAATTGAAAAGCAGAAGAAGCTTTTAATGAACGCTTTCAACCTCCTCCCAACCTCAGCTTCTGCCGAGATTATTGTATGGAGCTTACATGCGTTCTGCATATTTGCCAAAGAGGCAGTGTCCAGTGATAACTGCAATAAGATTTCGCACTGCATTACGATTTCTCCTTAGCAGAGATTCTATCTTTCAAGACATATCTTGTGTCATAGCTGTCTTGAAATAGCGCGTGTGATCAGTTCTCTCCATCTGCTATTTGTCAGCTTACAGGCCTGTAAGCCTATACCTTTTCGCTGATTTTAGGAGCTGACCAATGGATTCCTCCGATAGGTATATATCCATAGCGAAACTCTTTCTGGCCAGAGCATCAGCTGCCTCGTTTTCTAGTATGTTACTGTGGCTAGCTACCCAGTAGAGAATAACTCTGTGGTTAGGAGGACCCAGTTTCCTGAGCTCACTGCGATACCGTTGAACTAGGCGCTCGAGCCTAGATCTTTGCTTGCATCTTGGCTGTGAATACAAATCCTGATAACTCGATCGATGAGAGCATCATGAGTTGTTTGCAGCAGTTTTTTTTGCTTTACTGATAGCCAGAACTTAGTCTTGGAGCACATTGCAGTAGTCCGGTAGGCATTACGATTCTTGTATTTGAGGTATGCTGAGTATACCCCGGCTCCTACTCCCACATCAATTCTCGAAGCATCCGTAAGACACATATATCAGAGTCTTTACCACACGATTATCATCCCAATCCTCTCTACTAAGAATGATATTTGAGAAAGCTTTCCCAAAGCTTAGCCTAGGGATAATGTAGTCTGTAGCAGTACTCAGGATAGATCTTTAGTATTCTGCTGTGACCAAGGTTTGCACTTATCCAGCAGCTTGACTCTCTAAGCCGTAGTGCAATTGTTGCAGTTATACATTTCCCCATGGATGTCAAGGGGCATGAACTGGAGTATAAATCAATTGCTGCAGCAATTGCAGCTTTCTGTATTTTAGTAAAACTTGAGGATAGTTTATCTAACCATAACGGTCTACATTCAGTGCATGATGCGAGGGCGTGTACCCCATCTTTTGCTAAAAGTTTTCTTGCAGGCATAAAGTACAATGGCCGCCTTATTCACGCCCTCATTCACATTTATTATCCAATTTAATTTTGAGTCTAGTATCATTCTAGGTATGTCTAGGGATAGTTAGCAGCTGAAGTATCGAATAGCATGTCCAGGCTAGTTTCGGCTCAAAGTTCTGTGTAGATAGAGCCATGAGCGCAGCTTGGCTGCAAATGTATATGATGTAGTTCTTGTATGCCCTGTTAGGCTTTCCTGTACTCCAACCTCTTTAGGATATGCTTCCTGACTGAAAACTGGAAGGTGACGTTCCAAGCAGAATGATTGTAGAGTCCTACTTCTGCCCCTGTTTTTTCATCCTTGCTGAATCCATCAGTATACCAGCCATGGCCCATTGCAAGAACTAGATCCCCAGTCTAATATTTGGTTTCTTTCGTTAATGATTACCTACCTGGTAACCTCTTTCGAAGGAAAATATTTTAGCCAACATACATGGACATAATAATACACAAATATTTAGTTCATAACTGATCGAAATTTACCTGAAAACTACCATCTTAAATTTTACAGTTGAGTCTACTTCTGACCAGACTAACAATTTTTCGATCGTAAACTCCTAATCTGAATAAAGAGGTTAGTTTTATTCATATAAAATTGAGTGCATATTATGTACTTACAATACGTATGGTGAAAATCTTAGTCTTGAGTTTGAATTCCAAAAAAATTCCTATTTGAAGTACATATAAACTTAATTTTTCTGGGATTGAGAAAGAATCAATGTTCTATATATGAAACTTATCTGATTCCTCAACGTCCTGAACAAATATAAACCATCCCAACCCTGCTTACAGCCGTCCTACATATTATTTAAGCTGAAATTAAATATAAAATACATTAATTACATATAAATTAACCAAAATATCATAAACTTACCAAATCATATACATCTCCAGTATATTTACAATTTTCGTAATGTCATCTAATGACATTACGTCAAACAGTTGGTGTCGTTACAATCGTCACAAATCAGAAGTGGACCAAAATAGCCCAAGCGTTGCCAGGGCAACACAGTATGCAGCTTAGACATAGCTGTTCATGGCGGCTATAAAAAGGCGGCGAGCCGCAGCAAAATCACCATTTGGTTTTCAGAGTCTAATCTGAAAGTATCCTCCACCAGAGTCTAATCTGTTTCCTATCCTTTGAACAAAAGTATAATTTTGTTTAGTCCTTCATATAGAAGTTTAATTCTATTAAAATCCACACTCCCAAAATCTGACACTTGATCCCCAATCGTGTGGCAGAAGTTTAGTTCTGCTTACACGCTCAAGGACATTGCGACTGAAGTATAGTTCTGCGCATGTCAAAATGTCATTCGCTGTAACAGAAGTATAATTCTGCTTAATTCGTCGCTCTCACCCTCAAAAATTCCCATTATGTGCTTACATTTGTCGCTAGGTAATTTCGAAGAAGTAAAAACTTTCTCCCTCTTCTTTCCAGGAGCAAAAATAAGGACAGGGAGTGTGGGCACAACAGCACGAATTTAATATTGAATTTTTATTTTGAATTTTTAAATTGTCGTCATTGTTTTTTTGTTGTTGAATTTTTTACTGAATTTCAATAGTATTAGTAATTTTTAATAGATTTTAAGTTATTGTTGAATTTTAATTTTTTTTTAAATTAATTGAATTGTGATATTTAGGTTAGTGACTTCAATAAAATTTATATTTGAAATTAAAGCCATTTCTAAACCGGCACCCTCCCTTACGTTCGAGACTAGATCTCACAGTTTCTATGGAAAAAAAAGAGCATTAAAGTCTTTATCTAAACTGTTCCGAATAATTTCATGTTAACTCACTGAACTGTACAATTTTTGAGTTCAAACTGTTCGCAAAGGAGGCTCATTGGAACGTCCTACAAAAAACAAAATTATCAGGATTTCTTCCTATTATAAAATCTTTATCTTTAATTCACCGTCGTTTATAACCCCATTAATAATTTCCATTGTTACAGAAGACACCCATACTAGATAAATACTCGTAAACATAATAGAATTCTTACACAACATAATTTCCCACAAAACGCTCGCTCTACATAGGCATGTGATAAAAAATAAGTCAAAATACATAATATTATATGAAATCTCATCTGGTTTAATTACCTCAAGTTTTCCATTTCTGTTTTAACCAAAAGCTTACCATGCCACCTGTGATTTACCTTTTTAAACCTAATTCAAGTTTTGTATGTTCTTTTCAATTATTTACAGGTGGTTTCATGGGTGATATCGCGCTACCGAATGTCAATTACGACCCAGCCGAATGGAAATCTCCAAGATTCAATAAAAGTTTTCAACAAGAATTAGAAATCCTTAAGCAAGAGGTGTACAATGAAGGCCTTCAAGTAGAGGAAGAGGGCATGACAGACATAATTAGAAAGAAGACGAAGCTCCCAAGCACCAATAATGAGAACTTAAATGAAAGAAGCCGTAATGATCCAGTGCTGGTAAGTAATAGGTACCTTTTCAGGTGCTCTTTATATTAAACACCCCTCGTCTTTTCCTTATGTAGGATTTGCTGTTATAATTTTTCTCCCTGAGTGCTCTTTGTGTTATCTTAGTTTTCTTTAATTAAGAAAGTTTCATCCTGCGAAAGAGACTGACTTTAATTTTAGGCATTGAGGTAATCAGTCATTTCGAAAGCAAGGCAATTACACAAATGACTCTCTGTGAAAAGTGATGTTAACACTCAGTCACATGAACATTAATAACTCCTTAGAAGTATCTTTAGTTCTGCGATTATTTATGAAGTCCTGTGTAAATGTATATGTACATCTACGAAATAATTTAGCACTTTATTATTTATCAAAGTCTCCACAATTAAGGTCTTAATTTCTAATTATGTTCAGGTAGAATTGTAGAGGAGAAGAAAATAAGTGTATATGTGGGCTTAGATTGAAACAGTGATCCACATATGTAGTATATGTGATATGCGTATACTCAGTTACTATATCATGACATTGATGATGTAATTTAACTAAACTAAATTGTAGAAATAATAATTAATTACTGTTAATAAAGTATAATTATTTTATAATTTTTTTTTTATCTGGAAGGCTTTTTTGGATTCTCCGGTATCAATGAAAACCAAAAAAAAAACAGAAGAAGAAAAATTAACACAATCATTTTATTTAGGGCGACAAAGTTCCAAGCGTTTTTCGACTCATATGACCATCCCACACGAGTATTCTTGATGCACTATGCATTCACTTTGAAGAGATATCCCTTTGGTGAGAAGAAACCTCTCCCACAAAAAACCTGTTTGAAAACTGTGTCAGGAATACTCGTGTGGAATGGCCCATTGACAAGTCCAAACAACGAAATTGAGTGACTCGAAAATCAACTCTACACGGTAAAAAAAAATTATAAAATTATTGTAGTTTTCTTCCTTGGGCATATAATATGGGAAGTTTCTCTCATATAATTCATACACAGAACTCATTCTGAGTTTATATGAGATTATCGGTTTGATATTTTTTAAGCGTCTACGGCAAGCCAATACCCAGTCGTACTGAAGAGTTTTGAGGTTTCTGCTAATATGAAGCGCTTGCTGCTTTTTCAGTCCAACATACACAGATTAATTCACTTTGAATTAATCTGGAGATTTTCCCATTGTTCTAAATTTTTCTATGTTTTATTTTTTCCATTTTTTCTATTTTGTTATTTTATTTTTATTTGTTTTTTGAGGCACTCAATTTCGTTGTTTGTGACCTGTTGATGGGTCGAAAAAGACTTGAAACTTTGTTGCCCTAAATAAAATGATTGCGTAATGGAATGCATAAAATATTTTTCTTTTTGGTTTCTCTTCTGTTTTTTTTTTGCTTTTTATTGGTACCGGAGAATCCAGAAAAGGTATACTTGAACAAATATTAATAAAATAAAATTCATAGAAGCGGTCATTATACCGTCTGGGTTACGAGAATTGCTAGCATTATGCCCTAAACAGACAGCACGCTATCTAAATAATTATCAGTACTAAATATTTATTTATTAAAATACCGTATGTCACATAATATACGTCATTATGGCTAGAAAATCAGATCATAATGAAGTACACTAAAGAAGAGTTTGTTTCCTTCATTAGAACTCTAATAAAGAAAAATGTGCTAGAACTGAATGTATTTTGGCATATAATTTAAATCTGAAGCTCTTCTGTACATTTGCACATTTGAAAAATAAGAAGAAGAAATGCAAAGCAAAATATAATATTATCAAAATACTTTTTGATATAATGTTTTTTCATTCCAAATCGTTAAATTGAAAAATAAAATAAATAAATACTAATTTTAGGTCGTCGTTTCGAACCATTTCGCTTCTTCCCTGTCATAAGTATGTCAGACCCATTTTGACAGTGCAACTTTATTAAAGAAATCGCTGTGTGTCTACAGTTGCCCAATGAATCATTATGTTCTAATGAGTCATTAGTTAATTATTCATTAGGAGCACTGTGTGTCTACGGCATTAGATAAGTACTTGGTAATCATCGTAGTCGTTGTGCAAAGGTTTTCGCTGCGTTCGTTCTAATTCGCACTTGATAATTCGGCTGGATTCATATTTCCTCTTAATTGATCTTTCTTTAATATTTGAGTTCATGTACTAGGCAGGGGTAATCTTAGCACCTGTGGGTTTTTTGTCTGGATTTGGCTGCTTGGATTAATTTTCATATGGGCCTTTTTTTTTAAATAGATATAAGATTGAAAATGGAACCCTTCGTAGGGTTGTCATAGAAACATTTCGTTATTCACTATATATTTGGACACTGCCTGAGAACGTGTCAACGTATATAACTGAAATTTTTTACACAGTGTTTTCATAAAAATAGTAAATATAATTTCAAAAATGGGATAAATCAGGCAACTCTTCTTGGTATTGCCATATAAAAATTTAAGTTTATTGCGTATACTGTGAAAATGACGTTTTTATTGTACTGAAAAGTTTTTCAGCATATAAAACTCTATGAAATCCTATATCTTAGACAAATTCTAGCTTTTTTACTTGTTAATTTTAATATTATTTGCTTTATTCATATTATCATCTTTCATCTGAAGGTATCTTCTTCTAATCCTTATGATATCTCCTTGAATTTATACTAATTGTCATCAGGATTTTGTTAGCTGTTCGATATTGTTCAGTAACATCCGTTAGTCTCTTTATCTATTATTAGATTCACTTTTAAATAGAATCCTAAATGCTTTGGAATGACTTTTAAGCACTTAGTTCATTTAATGGCCACTGTACCACCTGTATTATATTTTACTAGTTGTTTCCGTCTTTTCTTATAATTCTCTTTATTTTGTTCCTGCACTTTCAAAATTTTATCTTTTATTTGCTTGCGTTGCTAAATGACTAAATTAAAAATGCTGACACTCTTGAATGCCCTCATGATTGTCCTAAAAGTTTACTGAAGAGTTTTTGCGCTGATGGTGGAAAAATTGAAAATTTTATAAACTTGTGTAAAACATTATCATTATTATATCCGCACATGACAACAGAACATAACGGTAAAATTAATATTTAATTTTTGACCACCATTATTCTCTACAATAGCGAGAATCCTGTATTGCATCAGTGCCGTCCTCGTGGTTGAGTTGACGGATGTCATCGTAGACTTTTCGGACGGGGCAACACTAAATATTCTCCATGGAGTTGGCATCCGTAGAGCGATCCGACCCAATGCTAGCGATCTCTCGTTTAACAGTCCTCAGCTCCAAAAAGTTGATTCTTTCTTTTTCCTACTCCGAAGGAACACTATCGCGTGGCATTATTAACAACGATTTTTGTCTTTTTATTAAAAATTAATGAATGCGTCATCGCTTCATTGGCAGAACATGGGATCTGACGCCAAAACTTATGTACTGGATATACACTACGGTTGTTAGACCCATGATCACCTATGCGGCCCTCGCATGGTGGTCAAAAACTAATCAAAGGAAAACTGAGTCTCTGCTTCAAAAAACCCAACGGCTTGCCTGTCTAGCAATAACTGGTGACATGAGAGCTCGTCTGACAGCAGCCATTGAGGCCTTATTAAACCTTCCACCTCTATATTTGCAGGTGTAAAAGGAAGGATCTCCAATACTATTAGAGTGCAAAATTAAAACCAAGGGATCTGGTTGGTCATGTATGTATCTTAATACAGATATTCTTCGAGTTAATTACGACAATTTCTGATAAAATCCCAACCAAGATGGATTTCGTAAGACCATTCCAACTAGTTTTGGGAGACCGACAATAATGGCGATGATCCACTAAACCGTCCTTCCAACAAGGATCGATGCTGTGGTATACAGAACAGTGGTGTCTAATTGGCCATACATTAGAGGCTCTGGGCTCTACCCCTGCCGTATTCAAAGCTGAGGTATTGGCCATAGAAGAATGCGCCAATACCTGCATTAAAACCGCCATACATTGCTCAACCATTAATATTCTCTCGAACAGTCAAGCCGCTCTCAAGACCTTAAAGTCCTACACTATCAAGTCAAAGATAGTCTGGAATTTATTAAGGAGAAACAAAGTTATTCCAATGTGGGTCTCTGGACATAAGGACCACACAGGCAATGAAACTGCTGATGGCCTAACCAAAAGAGGTGCGGATACTCATTTTGTCGGACCAGAGGCATTTTGTGACTTTTCAGAGTGTTACCTCAGAGCTACCCTAAATAACTGGAAAGAATAAATATAAATCCCTGTATGGGGAAAGGCTACAAGGCTTTCGTCAGACAAAAGCTTTATGAACATCTCCGGAGGTAAAACAAAAGAACGTCTACTCCTTAGAAGAACATAGCTCAAAATGATTACTGAGCTCTTTCAGGTCATTGTCCCTTGAGGTGTCACCTAAACAAGATGGGTTTTGTTGAGACTTCATCTTGCCGCTTCTGTCAGGATGCTCAAGAAAGCTCGGAGCACCTGCTCTGTAATGCGAAGACTTTCGAAAAATTCAATTAATCAATTTAATCGTCGATTAATGATTAACGACCTTTTATTATTTCTTTTTTAATACTATCTTTATTCAAGAGTCTATTCTTAACGACAGCATAAGGTGATCTCTCTTTAGCTTGTACTCGGTTCACATGTTTTCTTAGATCTAATTTAATAATTTATACTTCCAAATTTTCAAATTTAATTATCAAAATTACCTTCCCGACATCTCTTTTTGTTTACTATTCTCCTTAGAGTTTTGCTTGGTGTGGTGTAGAATTATAGCCTACCGCACATGACAATTTTGCGCATGAGTCGGCTAGACATCTGGTCTACAATTAACTAACCGCTAGCAAGTAGTCATTAGTTCACCTATACCCTAATTAACTGTAAGAAACTGTGATAAGCATTTGTATCCTAAAGGTTTTATGTAATAATTAGGAAATTGTTCTTAGATTGGATGTAATTTGTTCTAATATTTTTTGTTGTAAATTTATCAAAATTCTTGATCTGATAAAGTCTGTTATTAGTCGCCGTTTAAGTAAATTTGATATCGTATGAGCTATGACTAAACCAAGCGTAGCGTTATTTTGGTCAGACAAGAGAGCGGAGATCTATTCTTCTATTATCCATCCTTCTTCCCTAAGAATGCAACGATAGATAGTCCGGAGTTCTTTGCTTTGCAGCTCTCCCAGCTTCGGAAAGAAGTAGCTATTAAGTACCCTTCTCCTCTTAATCGCCAGGGAGAGCCACTCGCAAAACACAATTTCAATGTCTTCAAGCTCTTTACAGCATCAGCAGAAATCATTTTCAAATCAATCCTGTCTGCTATTGCCTAATGGGCCGTTCAAACCCATACCAAATTCCTTATATCGGCTTTTTTATAGACCTGACTTCTTTAAGTGGGTAACTCACCGAGAGCGGGACGGCGCAGTGCGTCGTTTCCGCTGTGCGGCTCTTGCAAAATTAAATCTATAAGTTGGAGCGGCCCAGAACTGTTAATAACAGAACTTCTTCATCGCAACTAGAATAATTTTAGATATAAAACCCGCCGTTCCCGGTGTGAACATTCTATTTTGCCGCGTGCCACCGCGCCGCGCTGCGCCCGATGTAACCAGGGCTATACTTTGCAGCTTTTCCAGCCCCGAAATCGAGTATTTTGCTAGGGAGGGTCACCCGCAAAGCACATATGAAATTGATCTTAGGCTCTTTACAGTTTCAGCACAAATCATTTGTATACAGTTCGACTTAGTCTCTATAGAAGAATGACTCATTAAAGGCCATACTTGATAGGTTCCTGACATCACCTTTTTTACTATCAAGAAACTCTATTGTTCTTTAGCTATTGCATCCGGGACATATTTGCCTGGCAATACAATAGTAATCACGGGTAACCTACCATTGATCCTTCTTCTTATAGGCATCGGTGAGTATATCGCCTTTTAATACACCGATCGGGATTCTCACGTATCCTACTACTTCAGAGCTATCCCTTTAAAAGCCACTATTTGATTAACCTATGTGCTCTATAATACAGTGAATAATGGCTGTAAATGCGCCAGGATCAACATACTACTTCAATTATATTGAGTGTTGAGATGAAGAAAGCTTGTATTACTAATAAATGCAAGCCTTCAGCATACCACCTACCGCAGATATTAACCGAAGCACGGTTGCTTTTACTTACTTTAACTAAAAAACATGAAACCCCAAATTCACATACAATATATACATTTATATCACACTTCATAATTAATAAAGACTCCTATAAAATATTACCTATAACTATAAAAGATTTATTATTTCCTGTTGTTTATTATTTAAAAATTTCCTCTTTTCAAGTCAGTGAATGAACCCATAAAAGGATCTGACCATGAACACGGCACCTACCTGAAAAATGGAATGATAACTCAACATCGGGAATCCACTTATACTACTCGAAACGGAAATAATGAACAGAAGCTGATACATCCGGATGTTCATGTTTCTACGGAAAGAACTACAACGCAACTACCTCCCGAAAAGTTAAATAAATCATCGAGCATTGTTCATCGACACGTAGACCATAGAAAGATCCAATCGGATACTAAAGATATCGAGGACGATTCCGGACATAACTTTGTTGCTGAACGGAAAATAATTATATTGCCAACATCTCCGCCAACGCCCAGATCCACCCTTCCTAATGTTTTCAGTAATGCAGGCGGAAATGGTGTCAAGTTGGATGATGTAGAATTTATTGAAGCCGATGGAGTGATTCGGAGAAGGCATAGAAGAAGGCGTCAAAGAAGGTATGTACATTTTCTTTTATTTAATAATATATAATAAAAAACAACATTCTCTTCTGCCTTGTATAGTATAGATCCCTTCCTACATCTACATATACTACAGGACTGATTTCTTTCATAGTTTAATTGTGTTACTTAATCTTATTTTTATAAATCATAGTTGAAAAAGGGTATGTGGCATGAAGCAATGCAATATAACAGTTGAACAGTTTCTTATAACCACTTCTATTTTAGAGGCACTTTGTGATATAACACAACAAAATTTTAGCGGAAAATATTCCTTATAACTTCTTGTTCACTGCTTAGAATTTTGAAGTTGATTTTAAGCTAAACCTTGAAATTCGGCCTTTTAATGACGTTTTCCATTCCACCCTAAACAGAGTTGCCTGCGAGTTTCTCTTTTCTATTGAACATTATTTTTTTTATATTATGGCAGGAGGAGATTGGGAAGGGATTAGGAGCTACTACAAAACTATTCAATATTGACAAAATTGGTTGACTACATTTTTCATAAAAAATCTTAGTTCTTCTCTTTTTCATGTAATTAATTTTTTAATATTATTGTTTAAAAGGATAGTCATTGTCCAATACTTCCTAGCTATCAGAAAATTAAAGCACACGTTCTGCCATAATATTGGATAAAAATTCCATTTTGACAAATTGCCACCTCGTTACCCGAGTTCCTAAGTATCCAATACGTAATTTTTTACACTATACGACTTACATGTCAATCTGTATGTAATCGACCGCGTTCTTTTTATTTTTCTTATCAGTTTAAAGGAGATAGAGCAACCTTTAGTTTTGGAGATAATATTTTTTGAATTTATTCAATACGATTGAAATTTCAATTATTTCCAAAAATTTGTTGCTCTACTTTCTCCAATGTCCAAATTTTTTCTTTTATTTTGCATTATTGGAGGTCGACAACGGGTGCTTGGGCCGCTAACAATTGATGAGCTGAGCATTAAGCATTTTTTCTTTTGTCTAGAGATTTACAGAAAATCTTTCGGCAGAATTTTTATTCACTTTGGTGGCCGACTAGAATTATTTTCAGATGCATTACTTTCATGTTAAACTGGTGCCAATAGCATTTTGAAACAAAAAAATTATAAACAGGCAAGGACCAGCCGGAAAATTTAGTGAAGGTTCGCCTTTCGTCTTTTGAATTTCTACTTTTGAATTTCGAGATAAAGTGAAATTGTGAAATGGAGTTGTTTAGGGGTGGAAAGTGTTTCTTTGCAATTTTCGGCGAAACGTGACCTCTTGGCAGAAAATATTCTTCACAAAAATTGTAGATAATACAAAATCTAAAACTTAAGATATAAAATTTGCTTTATTGTAATATTACTACAATTGAGTGAATTTAATTAATGAAAGTGGTGGAAACCATCCATAATAAATTAATTAAAAACCTTTTAAGTTATGCATATAAATGTATTAGAAAATTATACAAAATTGTGAATTCGGAAATTCATACTAGGAAGGTACTTGGCTGGGCCAAGGAGCAGCTGCACAACACTCCTATATTTGTAATTATTGTTCTTCTTCACCAGTAAAACTTTCAAATTTCGAAGGATCTTCGAGTTCTTCAATATCAAGACTGTTTACTGGCTTCATCACTAATCTCTTCCGAATCACTTACACCTTAAAACATTTCTTTATCTCTGTTTGAGCAGTTTACATGACAATTACTACATAAATTGGTAAATTTCAATCTGTATTTTCGGCAGTAACATCTTTGTTTATTGCAGCCACTTTCACAGCTGCAGCTAATACTTTTTAATAACTTTTCGGGAATTAATTTTGAACTGCCTGGGATAAATTTGGGCACGAGTCTACCTAGATGCTAGTTCCAGCCCCATTGCTCAGCTTTTTTGTATCGGGCTCGTTGTCCAAATAACCAAGCCAATTTTGCAATTGGTAATAAACTCTATAGGAGTGTTGTGCAACTGCCCATTAGCCCAGCCAGTCTTAGAGGGCTTGAAATTTTTATAAGTACCTATTCCAAGTACTTTCCTACTATGAATTTCCGAATTCACAATTTTGTAAATTTTTCTACCACAACTTAAATTATTTTTTATTAATTTATTATTTATTTAGTTTGAGGCTGGTTTCCACCACTTTCATTAATTAAATTCACTCAACTTTAGTAATATTACATTAAAGTAAATTTTGCCATTGAAATTTAATTCATTATTAACATTAATAATAAAAAAATTGAAAATCATTCGAAAAGTCATGTTTTTCGGTTTTCTCATTTTTAAACGGTTTCTACAAAAATAAACCATCAACATAGTTGTATAGACCATTTAAAAGTAGACATTTCAGCGGTTAAAATGACCCGAATAGAATATTTAAATCGAAAAAAAAACCAATAAAGTTTTCCGTGGAAGATTTTGGTTCTTTCTCTCGAAAAATGTAAATACCTCGGAAACTACTTATTTTCCTGATTTCAAAAAACTCAAGCTTTTTCAATACAAAAAACAAATTTATACTTTTACAAAATTTCATGTAAATTGAATTGTTTTTACGAGAGCAAAAAATCAAAAACCGAAAAATCGGTTTTCCACCATTTTCTCGGAAAATTTGAGGTTATGTTGAAGAACACCTTATATGCAAGTACTAAAATTTTTTTATTATCTACGACTTTTGTGAGGATTATTTTCCGCTAAAAGGTCACGTTTCGCCAAAAATCCCAAAAGAACCACTTTTCACTCCTAACAACCCCCCTCACATTTCTCAATTTCACTTTATCTCATGTTTAATTTTTGTTTTTTCTCTTAACTTCACTTAACTTAACTGCACTGAATTTTCCGGCTAGTCCTTGCCTGTATATAATTTTCTTTGTTTTAGCCTTCACAATCCGCTTTGGCACCAGCCTATGTGTGCCATTGTCATCCCCCAAAAATGCAGAATTATTCTAAAGAAAAAATTTCCAGCAAAGTTGTATAAGAAAAAATTAAGGACTTCCCTACCTCACGTCGAGGCATCGTTGATTTTATATTGGTGCGAGGCATTGCTGGCTTACCCTTTCGTTACGTCAACAAGTCGAAGCATCGTCGAGGCATCGTCGATTTTATATTCACCCAGGCGTTGCAGATTTTTGTTATACTTGCCCAGTCTTTCTATGTTATTAGTTTGTCTATGCTCATAGTGTCTGACAAATTTTATAAATTTTATGCTTATTTCTTCAACTTTATGGTACGAAATTCAAAGTGGTCGTTTAGGGAATGATTTTGTGCGCGCTTCGGTGAAAACCTTACAGTATATTGCTGATAATAGTCCAGTGCAAATACACTCCATTCTGCTGTCTGATGCTTGCGTTACGCAAAATAAGAACAAAATAATGTCACTAGCCATTTTGAAATTCCTTGAAAAAAAAACGAAAGAAGCAAATATAGACAATATCACAACGAATTCGGAGCCAGGATATTCTAGAATGTAGGAAGTTGATGCTGTTTATGCTGTGATAGACTGTAATATAAAAAAACATATCTATTCATAGTCCAATTTCACTCTTGATAAATCTCAAAGCTATGAACTATGTTTCTAACTTTAAACCAACAACTACCATGACTAAACAAAAAATTAAACGTTATCTTCGGTACTTCTTTACATGCCTGCGAACGACGTGAAATTTTATAAGGCAGTTCTAAAAATGCAACCAAGTCCTTCATATTTTTTGTTTTAGTTTTGTTTGCGCACTGACCTATTTTTATATGTATTTTAAACTTATTTTTAAGAAATTGTTTTATGTTTAATTTTTAATTTGTTAATAACTACATACTCTAAATTATTTTCTTTTACCAAATATATTTTTTTATTTTTGTAAAAATAATTAATTTTTATCTTTGTGGAAGGAAGACAATAATTTTATGTGATTTTATTATCACTTTGAAAAAACAAATAACTGTTTTCTTATTAATTTGATGGAATGCATTAAACCATTAAAAAACCTCACCAGAAAGAACCACCTAAAACTACACTGGGGCGCAGGATACTCAGAAATTTATGGGAATGACAAGGCAGACTTACTGGCCAAAAAAGGAGCATCTATGCCCCTCATAGGACCGGAAATATTTTGCGGTATTTCTTACAACACCATGAAGGTTACCGTTCAAAGCTTGATCCAAAACCATATGGAACAGAGATGGACTTCAATGATAAGCTCCAGACTAGACAGAAGATTCATTAAAGGATCCTCACCAAAGAAGAGCTTGGATCTGATGAGGCTATCTAGGAATCAACTCAAAATCATTACAGGAATCCTAACCGGACATTGCAAACTAAAAAAACATATGCACTATGTATGTAGGATACGTCTTGAAAAGGATGAAACATCGGAGCACGTCTTTCTTATGCGAATGCAAGGATATGGCACATTATAGATTCCGGTACCGAGATTTAGCTAATTTGTTAGTATTTCACTTCACTCACTTTTGAATATAAAATGATTCCATTAAAAAATAGATTTAATTTCGAATGTCAATTTCACAGCTTTTTGACTTTTTTATGTGTAAAAATGAACGCGCCTGCGAATTATTATCCTCTAAGCCTTTTTTACGGATAATAAGGAGAAATATATAATATACTACAAGAATTTAATAAATCCCCTATTTTTTCTTTGTATTGAAGTCCTTGTGCACTAACAAGTTTCCCCTCTAATATACATCATAACTTTATTTTAGTCCATCAATTAGAACTTGCTAGTATGGAAATGGCGACTTACAATTTATTAGTGATAGTAATTAATAACTATATGTACCTACTTACTATTTGTAAAATAAAGTCCCTACTCGATGATTTCACTTCCGCTCACCGCAAATTATAAGGTGAGTGAAGTGAGTGAGTGAATTTATTAGCAGAATCAAATTTGCAGAAAAGTGACTCACTTTACTCACTTTTTGCCAATTTTGAATTAGCTGAATCTCGGGACGGGCCGTTCGCTCATACTTCTTAAAGTCTGCCGATTTCGAAGAAACTTCACCCAAAAGTAAATATACTGCTCTTCGTAAGAATTGCGGGATTGATTGTTGGACGAACTATAGTGCACAATAAGCCAGTGAATGACTGCTTAATCCCCCTAATGTAATGAAATGCAATAATTTAATGAAATTTTTTTTTCTCTAAAACGTCCAATATCAAAAAGCCAATTTATATTCAATTTGACGTATTGGACACAAAGCAAAAACATGAACATAAACAAATAAAAACATAATTATGGATCATTTATAATTATAAAAAAAAAACTGTCCAGTGTGCATTTTTGACTTTAACTTTAACTTTAACTTTGGCAAATTCTAAGTACGGATCCCATCTAAAAGAGCATTTTGAAATTAATATTTTAACAAAACAAATCAGTTTTTCATACATAATAACACTTGGTTCATATTTCTTTATTCTACTGATTTAAAAATGCATTCAAATTTTAAAACTCGTTTTTCTCTCTATTTACACTTTTTGTATATTGGACACTTAAGAATTCAGGTGCTATTGACAACAGTCTATTTTGGCAATTAGGTGCGACAGCAGCCATATATTTGTGACAAAAAAGGAAAATTTTGACCAACTCTATTATTTCAGTTCAACAAGAAAATTTGTGCATAAATATGCAAATTAATTAATTTTGCTGCACTTCAGAATAATCCAATTTTTTTTTCTGACCGAAGTCCTCTGCTCACCCCATGGTAAGTTTTGGCAAGTCTGTCTACTTCAAAGCTAACAAACCGGTGATTGCGGTTATGGTTTGAAACGAAACTTGCCTTTTGCAATGGCTTATAACAAAAGAAACATTACATATAAAAGGTTAAGATATAGAAGGGATGGGGTAAAGGCGGTCAACAAGGACTTACCTTGATTATTATGGATTCGGTGATAATGGTCCCCTAATATAGCCATGCTCATTCATCCCACTGAAATCCTGAAATAATTTGCTTGGATGTCCCCGAACATTAACAACAAAGCAAAAACAAAGACCAGGACCAGCGAATAAGTCTTCAGAAGAGACTGTGGGGGAGAATTAATGAATTTTTATGGAACCATGTCTGTTTATTGATTTGTTATCTTAAATTCACCCCCAAAAGACAATCGTTGATAATTCTAGCAAGTCTACACAATATTTAAATAAATGATGTTTAGTCTTTGAGTATGAAATTCAAAGATTTTCTTTTAATAACAAATTAAATTCAATATTTCTTGTTTTCGTTCCGCGTGCTGGCTAGTCCCTGAATAGCAAATTTAAAAAGTTTTTTCAATAACAAAATTAATTTTTGTTTTCTTTCTTTGAATTTTTGAGCAATTCTGATAAAATAAATCTCCTGATAAATGTATGCCAATAATAATTGTATTGAAAGGAAAAGTTTGAAGTTATTGCGTTAGAAACTAATAACTAAAGCTAGATATAAAGATACCTACTCAGTAGCACAGGCAAATAGTTCAAAATAGACAGCAAAATTGCGAAGAAGTTGAAACTTGTATGCCGGAGTTGCCATGTTTAAAAAACGTGGGGGTGGACTGTACTTTCACGCGTATAATAGGAAGTGGTAATTTAATCATATTAAAATTTTTTCCAAAAATAAGAATCACTCGTCATATTGTAATCATTGTACGTAAGTATTAAATTTTGAAATATTTTTTTTTAATTAAACATTTTCTGTCCATCTTTTTAGCGTTCCGTAACCAAGGGGTAATAACGGTAACCCTATTACTAAGACTTCGCTGTCCGTCCGTCCGTCACCAGGTTGTATCTCATGAACCGTAATAGATAGACATTTGAAATTTTCACAGACTATGTATTTCTATTGGCAATATAACAACAAATAATAAAAAGAAAATAAAATTAAAAACTAAAGGGGACCCCAATACAAGAAACGTGATTTTTTCGGCGTTTTTTTCCTCGCTTTATTCTCATTCATTATTATTATCATAACTAGGCATTTTTTTTTTCAAAATGACAGCATTATTTTTCACATGACGCCTACTCTCATTTGAAAATATTATACTGAATGCATTAATGCATATATGTTATATCTAAAGAAAATCGGATTCTGTATCATCCGCGTACCGGACGAGGCCCCTCGCTCACAATGGTAATTTTAACTGGGTATTTTCTTCAGGGAAATTGAATTACTTAGCTAATTGGAAACCTCTGGAACACATAAGGCGGAGTATTTTGAATGGTAACACGTATGTCTTACTTTTAGTAAGGATGTACAATTGCATTAATTCAAGCGAAGCGTCAGCAGGCGATGCTAATGATAATTTTTGAATTGTCACCTTTTATTTCGCTGAATATGTTTTTACCCAGTGACGCTGTTACCAAAGACTTACCAATAAAGTTTTAAAGACCAATATTAAAGACGAATTGCCCACACTCAAAAGACATTTGCATATGGCATGTCCGCTTCTGTCTTTAAGACATATCTTAACTTTGTCTTGAATTGTGTTTTATGTCAAATTAGATGGCGCTAACTAACCCCCAGATTCTACATAAGATATAAGAGCTCTTATCCTCTTAACTGGGCTGTCAAAGCTCATTAACAGACATTGGTATTCTACGTACAGATTGAAGATTTTTTTTAAGAGATTTGGTATTCTAACAAACGAAAATATCTGTCAAATACATATATCTTAACATAAGAGCTCTTCATCGAGGTACGCTTTTCTCTTATCGTGATAGTTGCAGAAATTGTTTTGTTTTAAAATACCTTAATGTTGGATAAAAATGCTGTAAAATAAGTAGATGTTTATATATTACGTATATATTATATGTACAAGTTTGTGAAATATAAAATATTTATAAAAATTTGAGCCATGCACAGAGGATCGTTCTGAACAATATGAGAGACGACTTGAATCGCATTTTGCTATTTCTGAGGCTATATAGAATTTCAGAATGCTAAAATCTTTTGCCTTTAAAGTGATAAAAATGACATAGCCTTACGATAATCTCCGTTACTCGACAATATTATCGTCACTTTAAAATTTTGGTAACAATTAATTTTTTTGCTTCAGGTTTATACGAAAATCCTGTTGGACGTAACTACGGCTGTGGAACTCTTTACCTGCGATTTCACTTTATATATCGCTTTATATTTCGCCATGCTGCTTAACTGAAGAGGCGAGCCGGTTTTTCTATTAATTTAGATACTCGAAAATTTTTCATAAGAGCTTTTGCACAGCATATTTTGGCTACCTACTTTCATGAAAATGTTTTTAGCCCAAGAAGCACACGAATCAATGCAGCTGACAGTGATTGTGACTAGACTGCTTGTCGCCCACCAATTCCTATCCCATCCGCTCATCTTACTATTCCCCCCTGTTCTGCTGAAATTCAATATAAATGAAAATTCTCTCAAACAGAAGAGAATAGGTAAAAGAAGCAAAGAGAAAACGCAATGCAGTGCATGGGGATTATGCGGAGTGCTTATTCTGGCCTCTGGCTCTGGTGCTGTGCTGGCGCTGGTGGTGACTAGCGGCGGGCTGTCATTCGAAGAAGAGTTTTCGTAAAATTTATGAAAGCGGGTCGTAATATTACCACCGGTGAGTGGCAAATCGTTAATAAGGAGAGAGTTGTCATACAATTTGTGAGAGCGGGTCGTAATGGAACGACCCGCCATATAAAACTTTTCAATATACGAGATGCGTATGCTTTCTGTTAGATGTCCTTTGCTTAAACAAACTGAAAATGATGATTCATATGAAAATAACAAGAAATTTTTTGTTTATTTTTGTTTGTTTGAGAGTGAAGCTGGGGCATGGTCAGTCAGTTGCCGGTGTGATTATTCTCATTTTGAGTTGCATTGAGTTGAGGTCAAGTGTGTAGTGCATGTGTTTAGTTTTCGTGCGCAATAATCCTTTTATTTTATTTTATTTCATGAATTATAATGGGTTAAACCAAACATGAATTTAAATATACATATATATATTATTCATCTTTATAATATAACAAATTTGTTCTCTTCTTATGTGCAAAAAGACTTTAGGCTTTAGATTCCTAAACTTACATAAATGAACACAAAATCCAAATACAAGCGATTTCTATTCTTTTAAATATATTAGTTCATGGATGAAATAAGTCAATATTCGTTATTAAAAGAATTCTTCGATGGTTTGATATCTTATTAAGTATGCGATCTCTAAATGTTTACTTGTACTTCAAAGAATTTATGGATGGCGTGGCAATCCTTAAATTGCCCCTTACTTTTATGCCGACATTCACTTCAATGAAATAATCAAAGACAAAATGTGTCAAAGAATTTCCTCTGTGATAAAATTCACTGGTGTTGGGAATGTATATTAGTGTTCATATGTGCATTACTTCATTAATGAATGGTGTACTTTCATCGTTACTATTCAATGCCAGCTGAAAGCAATTGTGGCTAGTTAAAATTAAGAAAATACAAAAGAAAGGTGGTTTTCTGTTGTACTTATTAATTTCATTTAGAATAGCAAAAGTAAAAGCTCTCTAAAATTCTTCTGTTCCATCTTTGACCGATTCTAAAAATTGTGAGCTCGCGTTATAAAAAAATACAAAAAGTAAAAAAAAAGAAAATAAATAATAAAATCAATATAACTGCATATGAACCTTATTAATTGCTGTTCCAAGCCTTTATTGAAATCATTTCAAAGGAAAGCAGTTATCGGTTTTTTTCTACTCTTTATTTTTATTTTGTTTTTTATTTTATACTCCACTTCTCGTACAGCGTGACAAATCTACTTTACTGAACATAGATTTCATTTATTTATTTTTTTCGATAAATTCCTAGCTACAATTATCTTTGTACACATGCTAAAGTACCTTCAAAAGTTAAGCATGTCTATGTCACTCTTCACTAGTTGAAAAAAAAAGCTTGTGCCACATATTTTCCTACGAGTTTCAAGAGTAAGAAAGTGTATTAAATTTAATCTTTTGTTATAAGGAGGAAGATTAAGTCTATCCCTCCATTCGAGACCTGTTAAGGTAAAAGTTAGAATCTCCTTTGCACGGTCTCAATACGATCGGAGTGATTTTTGTAAGACGGAGACTGGCATATTACGAAATGGGGGTCTAACAAGAGTGGTAAAAGGAGCTTCAGTAATGTAGATTTCATCTATAGTTCTTTTTCCTAACGCTAATATTGAGTTCGTCCTATTAACGATGTGATCTATGCGGACTTTAAAGGTGGGCTTATAGTCAACTTTTGAACGTAACAACCCATTCAATATATGTCGGGGCGATCCTGCCTAGAGCTCTAATAAAATTAAAAATTAAAATTTAGACTCTAATCAAATGCAATAGAAAATATAAAAATAATAATTTTAAATAGACTTCTTGTAAATGCTCACAAAAAATTTGAAATAATTTCACCCTTGACTTAATGGGTACAATCACAAAAGTTCTTATAGTTACCCTTCATTTGCATTTAATTAAATATTGAAATTATTGTATATTTGTACAAATTTTAAAATTTTAAATAAAGCAAGTCTGAGCAGATAAAATTTTAACACTACAGTGCAAAAATTGAAATTTGAAGCTTCTAATGTTTATCAAAACATTTAATTTAATTACTTTATTTTGAATTTGCTTTCTTTGCGTACCTTGCAAATTTTTTATACAAATGTATTATAATTTCAATATTTAATTCAATGTCAAATGAACGGAAACTCTAGAGAACTTTTAAGGTGTAGGTACTCACTAAGTGAAGGAAGTAATTATTTTTTCTATTTTAATCCTAAATTATTCTCAAAATATATAAAATTATATCATTAAGAAATTTTCAGTAGAAGAAAAATTTTTGCATTTTTTGTGATCGAAAGCTTACAAAAGGTATCTTGATTAAAAGTGATTTTGGGAAAATCATCATAGCCGGGGTAATTAATATCAGATTCAGTTTTCTTGCAAATATTTAATTTAAAGCAAACAGGGCTATATACATATCCTACCAAATTAGCAGTTCTGGAAAATTTCGTTAACAAAGTGTCGATTTGAAAATAAATTGTTGGAAAAAAAATTTAAAAACGTTGCCTTTAATTTATAACAAATTGCAGGCTAGCCCAGGAGATTATGGTGTTTGAACGAAATGCAAGCTACCTTTATATGAAAAACACCAGCAGTAATACTGGGCAAGAAGTGTATAATGTCGGCCGCTACCTGTCCACTATCCTCACATTCAAGGCAATACTTCATGGCTTGCATATTTCGTGGATTACGACTGACTGATTTTCTATTTGAGATGGCACCAAATTTCTATTATATTAATAAAAAAACAAAACTCCTGTGATATCTGGATGCTAATGAAATTTGCATGCTGAAACAGAAAGAAAAATCTGTATTGGGCAGTCCAGTCCACAACTGATGGTTCAAGCTTCAGGCGCTAATATAGGAACCTTGAATTATGAAAAATCAAAATGCGACGTTTAGGAGGGAGAGGATGTTTATGATTTTGGTATATTTCCGCTCAATACCCTGTAGCACTCTTACTATAACTGTCCAGACTTTCTAAAAAATACTTCACGTATAATATTTTCAAGCTTAACCCCTTTTTTAGCCAAACTCAACTATCACCAGCTTTAAACACAATGCGACAGTCATCAAGGCTGACAAAATGTCAAAAATGCTTAAGTGCGTTAATCAGGAGAAAAACAAGATTGGAGCCTTTTTGCCAGCTTGAGCTGAGGTGAGGGACCAAGACATTTAATTATCTCACAATCATTTAAATATAGAAAAATATGGTATACCAATGCTCTTGCCATGCGCCATTTTAAAAGACCACAGCTTTCCGTTATAAGTTTTTTGTAATTTTCAAAAGATGTCAAGATATTATTAACAGTTGCTTGTAAATCATTGGGTAGCTCCAAATACTTTCGGTATTGTTATTTAATAATAATAATACACATAGGTAATGTATACCTATATAATTTTTTCAATCGAGATTATTTACAATCATTTCACGTGTGAAACAATATCACTAATTTCGCTATGAACAGTAACAATCTTTGGATTCGCGAAATAAAAAAATTAAAAAAATTTGTAATCTTAATTAAAGAATCAAACTAATTTTCATAATTATATATTAGTCTTTTACTTTAAAGGCGATTTTTAACTTTATTATCTTTAATAAGTAGTAATAAAGGGTGTCTCAGAATGTTTTTCGTTTTTGAAACCAGAATTAGTTCAAACTCATTTTATTTACTGTGAAATCAACGAGCAGTTTTCGAATTTTTATTTATGAAAAAGGACAATTTGTAAATGGGCACCTTCTGCTTCTTCATACTCATTTAGCCTGATTGTTATAAAATGCTCCCACGAAAAATACGCGCTGCGGTCCCGTGAAACGATCCATCGCTACAAAACTAATCAAGATAACCAAGCGTTTGACATCTGTCATATCACCCCGGGAGCTGCGTTTGGCGCGTAACGGTAAAAACAAAAACGAAAAATATTCTGAGACAGTCTTTATATTGTCTTTGAAGATCATGGATATTGAATTAGTGATAACATTTTTATCTGCAATTGCAGATGGAATACGTCCTTTCTGGTAAAATTGTGCTTAGGCAGACTATTGTAAAAAAATTTTAAGGATGATTCAAAGAGTTTTTGGGAAGTAACTTCTTCTTCTTCTTCTTACGTACTACCATGATATCGTGCAGCTATTTTCGGACCAAACTCTGCCAGTTTTCATACATTCAGATTTACCCTGAACACCTTTCCGCGGACCTTCAAATTGAACATTTGTTAGATACAAAAATAAGAAAATTTTCAAAATGTCTTTTATAAAGCTTTGAAAATGACTTTTTCTTATGATGGTGCCAATACTCAGGGGATTCCCTATGATGCCGTAGAACATTCAGAAATACAACACCTGTATAGCGAATTTGACTTTAAATTGTACACATCTTTTAAATGTTTCCGCCGCAACTTACTAATTGAGATTTTGTCGATCACGTTCTACTTTGAATCGCACGCAATTGGTAGCAAATTAACTGATTCAGACAGTAACTGTACCTACTACATTGTTTGGGTTTGCAAATGTTTTTGTAAATTTTAAAAAAGTGCGTGTAATACGACCCAATGTTCTCCTGCAGAATATGTACGAAATGTTCGTAATTTTTGCATTTTATGTTATTGAAAAAATCTCACATTTCGTAATTACGAAGAAAGCTACCATCATCACAAGCGTACGTGTGTTTCTTTTATACGAAACGGTTTATGTTTGTTAAATTGCGTTACAAATTCTACAAAAATCATATAGAGAGAGCAGGGCGAGGAGTACAAAAATAGATTTTAAGTAATTCTCTCCAATACTACGGAAATCATGCAGATCGAGATTTTATCATGCCATGTGATCGCAAATGAGTTTTAGTTTCCTTGATCTTTTTTTTTTTGTCAATTTAATCAAAATAATTTTGAAGACAAAGTTCTTCCAAAATATATCCGTATTTCCGGATATTTTTCCTACTTTTCTCTGCTGAGGAACATCCAGGATTATTTTAGACTGTGGAATGAATTGAAACAAATGTGCGCTAATGAATAACAGACAGAATTGCTCGATAAAAGAGTATGATCGACCTCAATAATTTTTTTTTTATGTGTGAAAATTGAAAATTTCTGATCACATACCTACATAAAAGATTCTGTGTTGAACAAATGCTTTTTTTGTTTGTGCTTGTTGACCTGCACGGAAAATTCTACCTACGTTGACTTCAACCAGATTCTACTGAATTTGAGAGTCTCGTATTTCAGAATTCAATAAAAAATACCCGTATCACGTCCTTTAAAATCTCGACGACAAATCAAAATCACGACTGATGAATTTCGACTAAACTCTGCCATCAGTTTTCCTCCTTCGAAATCTAAATCTAAGGATTCGACCGTTACGAATAGTTGTGGTGCAATATTGTATTATGTCATAAATTTTCAGCTATATCTTCTTAATGTTGGAGACGAAGAGAAATAGTTTTGAATTTTAATAACCGTATTCTTTAAAAAACACGGGATTTTTTGCACTTAAATGCAGTTTGCAAATTTATTGAAATTATTATCAATTCAGTCTTTTAGACGAGAAATTTTCGTTATATTATCTCTTCTTAGTATATCCATGTAGCGCAAGGCAAAGAAGGGGGAACAATCACCCAATTTGAAAATTGCAATGAGTAATCTTGCTACCATATAATTCACACTTAATTTTTTTTGTGACGTCCATCCTTGAACTTCTATAGTAGGCGATCAGAGATAACCATACTGATGAGACCTCTCTGATCGCTGGGTCGAAAAATTCAATCATTTTTTTGCAATTTGCAAATTAATTGAAATTATTATTTTTTTAATTGAAATTATTTTCAATAAATTTCAGTCTTTTAGACGAGAAATCTTCGTCATATTTGTTCTTATATACCGCTCCCTTTCTTAAGTTTCATAATCGTACTTGGATGCAAACTACTACTACTACTACTACTACTTTTTACTATTAATAATTTCCACTGAAAATAAATTGGCTTAAAATATCCGGTTTACTTAGACAGCTAACCGGGATCCAATGTTATAAGACACCTACTAGATACAGTCATTTACAGCTGCAATTCTGGTTTATCTAGTTTCTGAACCTACTATGTTCCGTCAGATCTTGAGACCTTGCATCCTTATTTAGATTACCAACTCTATCCTTAGTACTTTGAGCATAATGTTGATCTTCCCCACGTATGGATGGTCTTAAGAGCGACCTATTTAATATGGTATCACATAGAGCTTGTTTAGCAGCGATATGTAATGTCAAAAACAATCTAGGCTGTATTAATAGGAAAGTTATATAAAATGCGATAATCATTTGAATTGGTTATAGAACGGTAGCCAAAGTAGGTACCAAGATATACAATTTGATCCATTTGCATGGCGTTGACACGAAAAAAGTCCTCTAGAGTTTACAGCATATTGAATCCGATAAAAACAATGGAGGTCGGCTGCCGTTTGCTTCCACAGGTTTTAACCAAGCTCGCATTAATGATAAAAATTGTTGACGCTAAGCATTAACCAACTAATTCAACGGAATTTTTATATATAAAGAAATGGCATATCTATCTATCCTTAAAACAACAGGATAGGTGCAAATATTTCAAAAATCAGTATAAAAAAAACAATTTTGTATCTTTTTACACTTTAGCTATCCATTGCTCGATTTTCCTTGCACTTACGCAAAACCTGAACAGCAAATTTGTAGTAAGTACATGAACCGCGTAATTGATGTTGTATATGTAGTCAGTGGTCGTGTTTCAATGGGTGTTTTTACGTTCATACTTCATTATTTTCCATGGTCGAGGAATTTAAATGAGCCTTAATAGGATATCCATTGTTTGTTTGTTGTTTCTTATATGCATACCTCTGTGTCCCTTACTCTAAAATTATAACTTTCAAAAACATTATAAATATTGGTAAAACACAAAAAAAAAAACGTTATTCTTGCAGACGCAGCTCAACCAACAGCAGTGAATATAGAAAAAAACTCGAGCAACTTAAAGAAGAACTGAATCGACCAATTATAACTATCGAAGACGTTCAAAGGAATCATAAAAACTCGATGGAAATACATTCACCAAAAGTCTTAGAAGTAGTGAAAAATAAAAAAGCCTTCACTACAAATTCAAATTCCTCTGGGAGCTTGAACAAAGCCTTAAGTACTGGGACAAGGTAAGTATGGGAGTTCTATACAGAATTGAATTTTTCAAATATAGTTAAAACGTGAAAGCACATGTTAAGTTTACCCACTTCCTTTCATATTACAGTGAGGTAAAAAAATCCCCTCGACATCACCATCGGAAAGCAAGAGCTGTGACTGCAAAAAAGGAAAGAATTTGGGATTACGGAGTTATCCCCTATGAAATCGATGGGAATTTTAGTGGCTCACACAAAGCCTTATTCAAGCAAGCAATGCGGCACTGGGAGAACTATACGTGCATAAAATTTGTTGAACGCGATACGGAAATACACCCGAACTACATCATTTTTACCGTACGAAATTGTGGGTAAGTATACCTACATCCTTCACCGGGTTATACAGGCATACGGCATACATATGTACGCACGCGGTATGCCCCATAAAACTAACAACATGGAATTTCTATTTGAACGCCTGTGATTATGCAAATTTAATTTTTTTTTCTTTCTCAGCTGTTGCTCTTTTGTTGGTAAACGTGGAAATGGAGGACAGGCAATTTCAATTGGAAAAAACTGCGATAAATTTGGTATTGTTGTTCATGAATTGGGGCATGTTGTTGGATTTTGGCATGAACACACACGACCGGACAGAGAGAAACATGTTGTCATAGAACACCATAACATCATGAAGGGCCAGGATTACAATTTCAATATGTTAACTCCGGACGATGTGGATTCTCTTGGTATGCCATATGACTATGATTCCATCATGCATTACGCCCGCAATACATTTTCCAAGGGCACATATTTAGATACAATTCTTCCGATTGAAATAAAGGGTAAGAAACGTCCTGAGATCGGACAGAGAGTGCGATTGAGTTCAGGGGATATTTCCCAGGCGAATTTACTCTATAAATGCCCTAAATGTGGACAAACGTTCCAACAGAATACCGGAAGTTTTACGTCCCCCTCTTATTTCTCAGTTTATCGTAATAATGAGACTGAACGGTGCGAATGGAGGATAACTGCAACCCATGGGGAAAGAATAATCCTGCATCTCAATAGCTTGGTAATTTGTTTCTTTTCATAGGGAAAATTTATTCAATTTCGTACTAATTACTTTCATTTCATTAAGAATCTCTTCAAATCCGATAAGTGCCAAACTGACTATTTGGAAATTCGAGACGGCTATTGGTTTAAATCACCACTTCTTGGTCGTTATTGCGGAAACATTGACTACGAGACCATAAGTACTGCTTCCAGTAGAATGCTAATTACGTACGTCAATATCCATCGTGGCTTAGGGTATCGAGGATTCAAAGCTGAATTCGAAGGTAAATTTTTGGCAATATTAAATTTGCGGAAATAATTCCATTCCATTTCAGCAATTTGTGGAGGAGATTTGTACATAGAGACTGAAGGCCGCCTAGAATCTCCCAACTATCCTCTTGATTATCTCGCCTCCAAAGAATGCACTTGGAAAATCTCCGTACCCGAAGGATTTCAAGTAGCACTAAAATTCCAATCATTTGAAGTAGAAAATCACGACAATTGCGTTTATGACTATGTTGAAGTTCGTGATGGAGATAGTCAAGACTCTCGACTCATAGGAGTATTCTGTGGCTACAAAGCTCCACCAAATATGAAGTACTATCGATTTCTATACCATTTTGTATTTCAGTATTCAATTTCTTTTGTTATACTTTTCCACTTCCTCTGTTATAGGTCAACCTCGAATAAAATGTTCGTCAAATTTGTGTCGGACGGTTCCGTTCAGAAGGGCGGATTTTCCGCAATTTTTATGAAAGAAGTGGATGAATGTGAAAGTCAAAATCATGGATGTCAGCATGAGTGCATAAATACTCTTGGAGGCTATGAGTGTAGCTGTTACATTGGATATGAATTACATAGCGACAAAAAGTCGTGTGAAGGTAAATATAATGGCAAACAAAATTAATTGTCGACTATTATTTCTGTTCTTGTTTTTAGATGCTTGCGGCGGTGTACTTGAAGCAGTAAATGGATCTATAAATTCACCATGGTTTCCTGATTTGTATCCGATTTCAAAAGAATGCATTTGGGAAATAATTGCTCCGCCACGGTATAAGGTATCCTTAAATTTTACTCACTTTGATTTGGAAGGTACTACACATCAGCAGTCCGATTGTGGATATGATTCGGTGTCGATATATTCGAAACTTGGAGAGAATCGTCTTAAACAAATTGGCGTGTATTGCGGTAATCGAATTCCACCGATTGCAACATCAGAAGGCAATGCCCTGCGTATAGAGTTTCATTCAGATAAATCTGTTCAAAAAACTGGTTTCGTTGCAGTTTTCTTCACAGGTATTTGGAATTTTGCAACAAAATTTATAGTAATAAGGGATTTTAGAATAATTCGCCTATTTGAAGAAAAATAGAGTGTGAGGAAAAATAATTATAATAAGAAAAACGAATTAGAGCTGTTGGATTCGACTTAAAACTATTATATTTTATAGGCTCATTTCTTAAGGCATTTCTGCAATGAGCAAAAACAACACAAAGCAAAGGTCTACATTAGCTCTTCCCAAGCCCCAATTGCAAGTAGAACCCTTTTTTTGACCTGTCGATGACAAGTTTTGTGAACTTACAAGAACTTATGTTTTCTGAACGGTATCCAGGATACCCATATCAGAGACGCATTATTACAATTATAAATCCGATCCAAAAAATCTTCGTGGTCACCCAGCAACTTAGAGGTTATATAAATATCATAGAGCTAGTTAAAGATGAAACGTTAGCAATATATTTCTCCTTGATAGAAAATATATCAAAAGCTAGTATTATTGTCATTTAAAAAAAAAAAACCTCAATTTGGCGTAGCTATAGCCCCATTACATGGTCAATTTTATTGCGTCAATATTGATATTGCTCCATATATTGATCGTCTGAGAGGGATATTGAAACAGTTATATTAGTGGAAAATATTTTGAAAATTTTTTTGAAGCCCTGTCAATATTTTGACGCTATGCCAATATGTACGTTTAAAGGCAATATCGCGTTAGTAGTTGGCAAGCCGTTTTTGGCGCAATGTAACACTAAAACTTTAAATTGTGCAAGCTTGTCCCAGTTGCTAGAAATCATAAAGTGACGATTACCCAGGTTGCCGGGTGAAATGGCCTACCTCATTTTCGTATCTTGCTTTTTTATTTGTGGTAAACCAATGCAACTAAATTCTAAAAAAGTTATTCATACATTCAATGGAGTAGCTCCTCATATCTATAAGTCGGACGCTTTTCCAACCAGATCCTTGACCCACCCTTTTCTCTGTCTACTTATTTTCTTCTTCTTGAGTGTCATTGCCACAGCCAACGCAATTAGTATGAGATGCCAGATTCAGAATCCCCCAAGAAAACACACCTAGGTCCGTTTTTGTTCAAAGCAAGATCATAACTGATATTATTGAGTAGTGTGAGAGATAGCCTTTTTTGTCATATATTGCTTCAATAATATTGGCTCATGTGTATTGACCATATAAGGCAGGCGTATCGTACCAAAAAACTGCAAAGATAATGAGCGTAGCTTCTTTATAATACATAGTATAAGCCAAAAAGAAGAGACTACTAATAAGTAATTCTATATTCTCCAAGCATACAGTTTACAGCTTATAGTCTTTGATTAATCCATATGAATGGAAAAACTCTCTATCTTTGTATGTCAAGAATATCTATAGATAAATAAATGTACAACATCTCAAAGCCTAGTATCAAGACAAGTGTAAAGGACATTAAGGCTAACTAAGCGAGACGAGTGGCCTTTGCGCTGCAGCCATTATTGGTTTATTGTGCGCCATAGTGCGGATACATGGTAAACTATCATAACGTTAGTTCACATAAAATCCCACTCCTGACACCACTGTTTTGAACTTTCGAATAGGTATGTGTAGTCAGTTTTGAGATACAAAATTATTTGGTTAAAGTAAATCAGTGGTAAACTATCATAACGTTAATTTACATAAAATCCCACTCCTGACACCACTGTTTTCATCTTTCGAATAGGTATGTGCAGACAGTTTCGAGATACAAAAAGAGTTGGTTACAATAAATCAATGCTTAATTGTTTAAAAAAATTGATTATGTATTTGCAATTTCAATTGTTATTAAAAAAAAAAAAATTGTTTGTTAGATATAGATGAATGCGCCACCGATAATGGAGGCTGTCAACATGAGTGTAGAAACACTATCGGTTCATACATATGCTCCTGCAACAATGGCTATACATTGCATGAAAATGGACATGACTGTAAAGAAGGGGAATGTAAGTACGAAATTACAACACCCTTTGGAAATATATATAGCCCCAACTATCCGGACCAATATCCACCGGATTTGGATTGCGTTTGGCATTTTTCAACAACACCTGGTCATAGAATAAAGTTAATATTCAACGAATTCGATGTGGAATCACATCAGGTAAGTTAACCTCAACCAATTGAAATTGAATTTATAGAATAATTGATATTTTTTTTCTTCAATTAGGAGTGTGCTTATGATCATGTAGTTATATATGATGGAAAATCTGAAAATAGCCAAACTCTAGGCCGATTCTGCGATAAAATTCCCTATCCAATTTCAGCTTCCTCGAATCAACTGTACATGGTTTTCAAGACTGACAAAAATAAGCAACGAAAAGGGTTTTCTGCTACACATTCGACAGGTAATATCTAGAGAGCTTTGTTTGCTATTTTTTAGTTACTTTTTGTTCATAAAAAAAAATTTAAGAAATATAAATTAAAATAAGTAAATGTAATATTGAGCAATGGTCTTAATTTGATCTCGCTTATTCTTCGTTAGAGTATTGTTCTCTCTATCAGCTTTTGAGGATACCACGTAAAGCCCTCTTTGCAAAAGTTTTCAATTTGCCGTATTATGCATTGGATAGCCTTCCAGAACTCGTAAATAAGAAATTTAATTTTGTTTTCCTTAACTTGCTTAAATAAGAAATGGTTTTATTTTATATTGTTGTGTTCGGTAGAGTTGGATAAATAAATTATTTAGTCAGATGTAAAATTTAACAATATTTATTCATATATATAAAATACTTGAGTTTTACTTTGTTGCATAAAAATGACATGTCTCTTGCTTGACGACTGGAACTAAACTTGTCCGGTTCCGACAAATGAACTCTCTGTGTGGACTCAAAGTGAACTGACATGTGTGTGGAAAACGCCCGTACTGCATTATATTACTGATGATTATTAATGCCTGTATATAACATATATATTATGTTTCACCGCGCATGAGTAACTGTCGCATTTCCACTCACATTATAAAGCTTCATATAGATGGTCCCAAACAATTCACTATCTCGCAACTTATACTATTTAAAAAAATAAATAAAAATTCCAACATTTTAGCACTTCCACTTCCCTCTAAGATTCCGCCAAACTTTATGCAAAGAGTGTCGAAACCAGTAATCAATTTATTGAAGACTTGTTGTCCGCATTCGTACAAAATTCAAATTTATATTTACTCACTAAAAATGTTACGGTTGTTGTAATTTTCTCGGATTTTCACGTTATAAACCAAATCTTCTTATTTCTTACAAAATGAAAGATTATCAATCTAATTCCTTATATTCTATTCAAAGTTGTCGCTTGTAATTTATTGTGATAATTGTCTCGTCTATCATTGGCACTAGTGTTACATCAACCAGTCCAAGCAAGCAATCATGGTAGATGTCGCTTTTTAAAGCTCTTCTCACCTTTTCTTTTCACGAGCCGGGATGTTTCCTTTGGGAGTTATATTGGAATTCATCTGCCCACAAAATTCTTAAAAGGGACATTATTCCTGTAGCCAACTGTAGCCAAAAGTTAGTCATTCGAGTTTTGTCTTTAAGTAGGTCGCTCTGCAATGCAGACAAACATTTTCAGAAAAAATCTTACGTTTAAAATCGCAAAAACTCCAGAACAATCTCATCTTTCTTTGAATGGATATTTTCGAATAGTTACTACTAAAATTAACGTGTTGGACGTATATAGTTGCGTATTTAACCCTTGTCATATGATAAGATCTTCAAATCGCAAAAGTTGCCAAATTTATCGTTATGGGTGATGGTGACATTAAAAATTTTTACTATACATACAACTTTCTTCATGAAGTAGTTAATTTGATGCCGTTATCTGTAGGAGCTATCATTGGTACAATGTACCTATATAATGAAATTTATATTTAGGGATCCCAGTGTATGATGACTCCTATAATCTGTACTATACCCTAGAGCTGAAAATATCCGGGAAATTTACTATCCGGATTATCCGGAATAATTAGAATCCGATTCTTCAAATGCGGCTATCCGGATAATCAGGATCCAGGCATCCGGATCCGGATTCAAGTTACCCAGATCTGAATCCGAACTATCCGGATCCAGATTAAGCAAAAAAGGTTTAAAATTTCCTCCAGATTGCAGTGCTGCATTGAGAAAATGCAAATTTATATATTTATTTTCAACTTTTTTTTGCTTAGTCTGGATCCGGATAGTTCGGATCCAGATTCGAATAGTTTGGATTCGGATTTCAGGAATGGAATAGTTTGCAGATCCGAATATCCGGATATTATAAAATTCGGATCCGATTTTTAGCGCTATGCTATACTATAATCGGTTCGATTTTCGTGAATTGTAGTGCTTGCTTGTGCATCTAAAATATGTATCTATATACATTTATTTTTTTTTTTAGAAAAATCGTTTCTTTCCCTGAACCCACAACTAGACAGTAAGGTGCTCCTCGATATCTTCTAAGTCATTCAAATCCTTAGGCTTAGAATTGAAAGATTTCAAATATTCCTTAGTGACTTTTACTAGACAGATTAGCTGCGCATGATAAGTGGTTCGATTGGCAATTTCCATTATTCAACAATTTCAATAAATCTCGACGGTGACCAGTGTAGCTTCCCGATTCTCCTACGTGATTATTATGAACTTAAGAGTTTATGTGTTGAAGGTTAGCCCTTTTATTTTAAGTGTGATACCTTCTTAATGAACTATATAAATCAACTTTATTTTTTCCTAATCTTAGCCATCCGAAAATGATGAAGAATCTTTCGTACTAATTTTCCTAATCCAAATATTAAATTTCAAGAAGAAAAAAAATTATTAAAACTATTTTTTCATCCCCAAATTTCAGTGCTTATAGCATAGCAGTTATGGTGTTGCCATATAAAATTAGTCTATGTCTCCTAAAAACTATACCAAAAATAAATGTCAATTTATCTTTGACAGCATGTGGAGGATATCTTCGAGCTACCAATCACATTCAACAATTTTATTCCCATGCCCGCTATGCATATCAAGATTATGAGCCAAATATGGATTGTGAGTGGACAATTCGTGCAGAGCATGGCAGCAATGTTCAACTTTTCTTCCTGAATTTTGAAATAGAAGAATACGAAAATTGCACTTACGATTACGTTGAAGTCTATGGAGGAATGGAAGATACTAGTGGTCCGCTTTATGGAAGATTTTGTGGAAATAAGGTTTTTATTATTTTTATTATTATTTTCAAAATATATTTTAACTAGTAACGTTTTTTTTTAGAATCCTGCTGATATAATTTCAATGACTGAATCTCTTGTAGTTCGATTTCGAACCGATGAAAGTATGTCACGAAAAGGATTCACAGCATCATTTGTTGCTGTTGATCCCTTTGATAATAGCGAAGAAATGAATTCTGATAGTTCGGAGATGATAACACCTTTTCCAGGATATTTGAAAAGTATATATAAACCAGATTCCGAGGAGTATTATGAATATAAGGACTACAGCGAAAATCACTTAATTTTTACGAATCGAAAACGAAAAAACCGCCAACAAAATACATTCTAAACGATAAACAAAACAAATAAACATTATTTAAGTTTTTAAATATTATTTTATACGGTCAATTAGTTTTTCTTTATTAATAATTAAGGAGTTTTAATTAAGGCCAAATATGTTACAAATTTCAATTACTGTGCAATTTCAAAGACTTAATGTTTTTAGGAGACTTCTAATAATTATTTGTAAGTCCTGAAAAGATGTAATAAAGTACTCGACGTTTTGTAATATAATATCTTCTTATTCTTATTATATATTATATCTAATTATATTATTATTATTATTATTATTCCGAAAAATTTAAGAAGCATTTAAATATATTTAAAATCAGTTAAATGAGACGTTTTTAAATATTTAAGATTGATTCACACTGAATAGTAGGCACGATGGTAATTGGTTTTAAAAACAACAACAAATATTTCTCAACTTTGTAAGTTAAAGTGTTAATATTAATAATTTCATAAGTTAATTTACTGTTATTGTATTCTCAGTTTTATTTACTATGTCTAATCAAGATGAAGAAAAACGAGGAATAAAAATAAATCCCTACATTAAGAAATAATAAAATTTACCCAGTTTCGTTCATAAATATTATGTGCTGTGGCAAATATGAATGAAATTCTGCAACAAACGAAATATAAAAAATTTTCCAGTTCAAAGACGGATCTTCCAAAATTATTTAATATTCACATTATTCCTAGTACTAAAAGTCTATTATTATCAATAATGGAGTAACATTAAAACTAGGTGCTGATTCTGATCTTCAGTAGTATGAATAATTAGGTTTTGACGGCGAGTTCCTCCACGTGGAATTCGTACTAGGCATTCGATGCTGATTATAAAAAGTGTAGCGCCACTAAACAGTCGCTCTGAATATGAATATGAATATGTAATATATGGCCACTGTTTATTTTTTAATTGGCGAAATTTTATTGGCTTGGAGGAAAATATTCGCTCGGATAACGTACCGACAAAAGATGATCGATGAAAGGTTTAGTAAATTACAGAAAGGCTTTTTGACAGATAAAAAAAATATCAAAACTTCATAAATATTTTTTTAAACATCACTTATTGTGCGGGGTAGCAGAAGTAAAAAGATAATACCAGATTTCTTTATAAAATCCATTAGCGGAAGTGCGTTCCGATGCAAGGACCTCCAGACTACAAGTGAAACTTACTTTGAAACAGGCCACATAGAACTGTCCGTTTGAGAAAAAGTCCTCTCTCAAGTCCATTCTAGCCAGTTTCAACGACTGCCCCTAGAATTTATTAATCATCATTGCGACACAAACTTTAAGCGAGAAACTACAGCATTTTGAACTCAAAAAGGTACTCTGACAATATAAACGGTATCCGTGGAATGAGTACAATTTCCCCTTGAACTCATCCAGATGAAGAACCTTTATGTGTAATTTTCAAAATTTCGGAGGTTTCAGGAATGAGGTCATGTAGGTGGAAACCAGCTGAGATAATTTACTGCACCATCAGTTTGTAGTATACTGAGTCCAAAAACTTATTGTATTTCATCTCCTTCGAACGTTGAACTTCGATGATCGATAAAATGCCTACGTGTAGATATATAGATAGTTATACAAAATCTGACACTCTCTTTAACTCATTTAGGGGTTGAATTCCAAATATTATCAGGAAAATTAGATTTAATATTTTGTTTATTTCATTTATTTGTGCAACGTTTCACATGAATGGGCCATCCCAGACGATGTTCTTGATGCCGTATGCACACCGGCTTAACAACAGATTAGACGGGTATTCTTGCTGCAGGCTTTCATTCATATAGAAATAGGGGACTGATTGTGTGCGTGCATTATTTCATTTCGAGTTGAGAACTAGGACGTGCATTTTCAGACCCCTCAAAACAAGAAATATTTTGTTGCGGTTGTATTAGTGCGGCACAACAAGTGAATACTGCTTGATTTTTGATGCAAAATTTCTCTACAAAGTTCAGCACAATTGTAGAGACTTCTCTCTGCTTCTTTTACCTCTTCCCTAGAAAATCGGTATGCATACGGGATCAAGAATACTCGTCTGAGATGCCCCAATAGGCGCCATATTGATTGATTTTCCATAAAAGAGTTAATCCCCATTTTATCCCATCAGGGGTTGAATTTAATTTAAAAAATCGGTAAAATATGTGTTTATTAATTTGTTTAGTAGTCTATTTGTACAACGGCTCAAGTTGATATCAACTTTGACATCATTTATGTAGTACTGAATACGAGTACTAGTTTTAAGTTGAATTAACCTCTGGTAAGCTAAAAGGCTACTTCCAGTTGCATTCTGGCATACCGATTAATTGCAGCCCACCAAAACTGTGGTTATTACCTCTAACTACGTGAAAGTAGCTGCATCCAACGCTAGCATCTGCACTTCACTCACCTCTACATTGATAGAATAGTGGGATCCATTATTTGGAAAGAAGAATCCCTGCTTGATGCGATACCAACCACAGCGAGGGGCCGTGTACTATCACAGTGCAGTTATAAACAGCTAGCAGAATACATGAAGGAGCAGTCAATTTATTCTAATAAGGGTACAAATTTGTTGACATTTCCACATGCTGCCGTTCATTCATCACCCAAGTTTTTTTTCCATGCATCTCATTTTGCTCTGCATTTTCCGTCCTTCATTATCACTAACCGCTTCAAGCCGGGAAGGTGTAATTTTTGTTTCATTCATGTACACGGATTTTATATGAAACCTGCATTTCTGTTTGTTAAGGCTACCTGTATTATTACCATAAAAAAAATTAAATTTTTCATGAAATTAGAAGATGGTACCCAATACATATACATATGTGAAATCACATTTTGTGTTGCCAAGAGCAATGAAATACGACCTGTAACTTTATAAAATATAAAAGTTATGGAAAGAAATCTGTGGTTTTTTTCAAATAACTCGTTATTTGCAAAAAGTTAGTTTTGAGAAAGCGAGGGAAAGGTCGAAAAAAGTGAGAAAAAGTTTTGGAAAATCAAATTGTGGATTTTTTTTTCTCACAGGACGTTTTGAAATAAAGTTTTTTAAGAGTATACTGATACTATTTTTCAAAAAATGTTAAATATGGCGCAAAAGTTGCACATACAATGTTTTTCGCTCTCAATTATAACACTTTTTTCGATATACTGTGTGCGAATTAACGACTCAATTGAAGATGAATATTTATTTGAATTCAGTAATCGCTACAGGAGTTCACTTATGCGGTTTATTGAAAAACAAGAAAAATCGCGAAAACCATGAAATTTTATCAGGCAAAATGACTGGAAATGAAAATGAATGATGTTAATACTGGTATTGATAAACGCCATCTTTTATTATCGTTGTTAATACATACACAAACAAAAATTGAAGAAAATCAAACAAAACAATGATAATTAAAAAAAAGTCGGAATTTTATTTTAAAATAACAACTTATCTGCACTTGCATTGATATTTAATCAATTTTTATAACTCCTCGGTAGCATGTCTACTTGTGCTGTTTCTTGAAAAAATAATTTAATTTAAATTTTTGGGTACTTTAGTGGTTATTCTTTTGTTAATAATAGTGTAATTGCTATACCAGAGTACGCAGGATTATAAAATATAAAATTTTATGTCGTATGGTATATTTAGTTTAAAATTGTAAATTTTGCAGATAACGAGTTATTTGAAAAAACCACAGAAATATAATTCCAACAAATTTATAAACACTTGGAAAGATAAATAATATGTAAAAATTAGTAAGTATGAGTGAAATTTTGTTATTTATATTTAAAATTCAAAAAATATATAACAGTGCATATAGAGGGTGTTTCCCCATGGTGGTCAGTATAGCAGGAGGTGACAAAGGAGCAAAAAATTTTACGGCTGGGGGCATATCAACCGTTTCGCAGAATGATTAATAAAAAAAAATAGTTTTTCACAAAACGCCCTATATCTTAAAATGTACACGGAGGAGCTCATTATATGTAGAACTTCATGACCTTTCCAACAACTCTGGTCAATCAGCCCAGTACTCCTCTCATCTCAGGAGGTATTGTAATCTAAATTAAAAATTTCGAATTTTCTTACCTTTTTTTTTACTTTGACGTAGGGATCAAATTAAAAATATATATAAGAAAATCCGAAATTTTTAGTTTAGACCACAATAAGTGAGAGGAGAGCAGTACGAGGCTGGTTGAGCAGTCGTTGAAAAGGCCATGAAGCTCTATATACAATCAGTGATGCCAGACCGGCATTTTTATGCTAGTTTAGCACATTTTTGCTACGATTAGCGCAACTTTCAAAGTAAATTATGCCGATATTTTTTGGCACATTTAATTATAATCGGCATGATTTTAGCACATTTTCTTTTTCTTATTGTTTTTGTATCCATCCCATTAATACAGTGAACTTTTTGTAAAATTAAAATTTTCAAATTTCATAACCTTAATACTAATGCTTTGTGTTAGTTAACGATTGCAAAATAGGTAGGTACGTTGAAATGTCAAATTTAATTGTGTCGTGAAGTAAGAAATTAAAGAGACACTATAAAAAATACGCGAGGACTTGGCGCGGTTTTTGGCGATAAATATATTAATGCTATAATCGTGAATTCGAACTCCGAAGCGAAGAAATAGATTTTTTATATTCAAAATTGTAATTTACAAATTGTGAAATCTCAAACAATTTATTTTTAATAGAGCTTTAACCGCAGTCCCTAGGAAGCATAAACGAGGCAAATGTAATTCGAACAATTTCGAGTGACAAAGTGATTGGATTTGGTTTAATATGAGTTTATTGCTTTATTCTATTTTTTTCTTCTAGTCTTTTATAGTCTCCTGAATTCCGAATACATCTTCATGTAATGTTAAGGCTTTTACATATAAAAGTAAACATTTTTAAGGGTCACATAGAAAAAACCTATGCATCGATCTTGACTGTATTTACTTGTTCAAGTAAATTAGTTTACTAGCGAAGTACTTTGCTTATAAATTAAAGTATATATACAGACATATATATATTTTTTGTAATATTTGAAATAATGACACAATTTAAAGAAGAAAAAAATTGCCAAAAAGGTACTTTTTAGCAAAATCAAAAGACGAAAATAGCACATTTTTCAAGAGATTTTCTTATAAATACAATGACATACAATGAGCACTTTTTTTCTTAATCACCCTGTAATTCCGAAAAGGGTTGATATGTGCCTCCTCGCTGCCATTCAATTATTTGTTTGGCTAGCTGAGTACCTACTATTACCTCCTGCTCTACTGACCACCATGGAGGAAACAGCCTGTATTCTAAAAGCACCACCATAGTCATGTATTTACTAAAAATAAGAATTTTACATGAAAATGACACGACATTCGTCCGGGGCAAGATGGTTTCCATTAGCTTTTAAAATTAGCAATATTAATGTGTTTTCACGTGAAATTTGGTTCCAAAAAGTGGGTACGAATAATAAGTGTGCAGTCCAATGGACAGTGCCAGATTACACCGTAGATGTTTAGAGCAATCTTTCACTGCATCGCTGAATATTTCTTCTATTCCTCAAAAGAGGTTTATCACACTACAAATGCTTCGGTCTCTTTATATGCATCTATATAAAGCAAGGTTGCTTCTTTTCTTTCTGATATTTACACAAATTAAAATATTTTTCTTTTTAATTACCTGCCTTTATCCGCCATGTTTCCTAGAGCTCAAATAAAATTGTTGAAATTTATGCGTGGAAGCTAAGTTTTAAAAATTAATTTCGTGCGTTGTGTTAAGGGATCTTTTGTGCCAGTCGTGTAGTGAACAGATAATATATAAAATATATCTAAGACCAGTTGAAAAATATAAAAATATTTCGTTCTAAAAGTGGAAAAATATTTAAATGCTTTTCACTATAATATCAATTAACGAAGTCGTTGTGATAGTGATATGTTCAAAATTTTGCTTCTAAAGTGAAAATTTGGTTTTTTGGTTTGTATTTTCTGATATTCAAAGCCGGTTAAGGTAATTTTAAAACAAAAATTTTGATTAACACTAAATAAATTTGTAAAACCTTTATTTTTTTATTTTTGTAAATTAAAAGTTTTATTAATTATTATTATGTGGAAGCGCGAGCAATTGTATCTACAAAAGAAAATTAGAATCTAGTCGACAATTGACGTCCTATATATTGCTGCCTTCCTTTTCTCGTTCAGAATGAATTTTTTCAATCCATGTCGTTCTTTTTCTCGGGCCGAACGATTTAGTTTTAATCTGTCATCGCTTTTTTCGGACTCCGAATCGTTCTGAATGCACCTGAGTTTTTCCCGGATTCAAGCAGAACGATTTTAATTTGTATTCGTGAATGCGTTGTTTACAATTTGGACAAAGTGGTATTAGTTTAGTTTAAGTTGCCTTTGTTAGAAAATAGCTTTATTTTTCATAAACAACAATTTTTACGAATTTATACTTACTTTTATCAAGTGGAAGAAATGTCAAACACTTGAAATGGTTCTGTTTCGTTCCTTTTCTATGAGCACAGAATTAAATTATGACATCGTTCTGTCGATTCATACAGATTCATTCAGAACGAGAAAGGGAACGCAGCATATGGATGTAGTATGTTTCGTTTCTTGTAATTCAAATCTCTACTGTTCCAGTGTACAAGCTCTAGAGGGTAGGAATGTTTACTCTACCGCACCTAATATTTATTTTTTATATCTATAGGGTATACTAAGTTTGTCATTCCGTTTGTAACGCACAGAAATAATGCTGGTATGGTAGAGCAATGTGAATTGGACACCCACGCATAACAATAAACATTTATTTGATTTTTTCATGTCCGTCTGTTCATCCGTCCATCCGTCTGTTTTCACGATAACTGCTGTTTTGTACATTCGCTTAAAAAAAAATTAAAATTATGTTCGAAAATTGGACAAATCAGGCAACTCTTTCGTAAGGTCGCCATACAAAAATTTCGTTTTTCACTACATATTTGAATACTTCTTGAGAACGCGTTAACGTAGGAGCTGAAATTTTATACACGACAGTGTCATAAAAATAATTAATAAAGATTATAAAATCATGTGTACGCAACTCCGAATTATATATTTATTAGTTATTATTAATGTAAAAAAATTTGCTAAATCGGGTAACCCGTTTTTGGTGTTGCCATATAACATTTTTTGATTTCTACGTATATTGTGAAAACGATCAGTTCTAGTCGTTTTAATTGTAGGGAAAAGCCCTTCAGAATATGAAATCCTATGAAATTGGTTGTAATCATTTTTACTGTTCGACAAACCATTTTAGAAATATATGCGAAACCCCACTTCAACGATTAAACTTGCACTGATGGGTGACCATACGATATTACATACGGGCAGTCATCAAGGGTATCATAGGAATTGATTTTAGACCAATTCTAGCTATTTTACTTGTTTTTTCTTTGCAAGGTTCAGGCGAAACATGTATCTGTTGCGTTCCTTGGGCGAGAAAAGTATGCTGGGTACAAAAGGACTTAGACCGTTTCTTAAAAAGTACCTTAGCCAAACCTAAAACTTACCGATATTGCTCATAATTTTAGAAATAAGTACCCGTTTTAATATCAGGAAATATTGAAAACATGATTCGGAAATAAATAATAAATCATCATATTTCTGTTGAAGTTTCAATATAATTTCATATCATTGTTATCGATCTCTTTCATTTTGTCAGACTATATTGTTCCCTTGAAATGGGTCCTCCTATATCTACTTCCATCACACATATGGCATATTTCTGAATGTGAAATTTTAAAAATATCAAAAGACAATAAAATTTGTAAAATATTGATTTAAAACAAAAGAAACTTAAAATTGTTTTGTACTATACTTTAAGAAGTTTGGGAAGGATTTAGATTATAAGTTTAACATTAAAATGATAATAATAATAATAAATAGATTGAAGAATTGTTTTCTCTTACATTTTTTTTAATATTTAAGAATAATAAACGTCATTATCAGAAAGAAAAGGATTTACAAGGAGCAAGGAGTTTTATTTCTTATTATTTATACTATTCATAGTTTTAATGGAATCAAAAAATTTTCCATTGGAGATTACTACACTTCTAGTTGGTGGTAAGACACTTTAATTATTCTATTTTTGAATATAATCGATGGATGACGTATTTTTCTGTATTCTGTGGTTAAATCTAATTAAATTACAAAATTGTAAGTATAACTAGTCTGCTTCATCAGTGTATGAATAAAAATTAGCTCCATGTAAGAGTTGTGTTTATTCGGTGTGCCCCAGGGCTCCGTTTATTTCTCGTTTCTCTTATTAATTTTCATTGTTAATCTGGTTTTCTTTACTTTCAATCCCATCCTTAGTTTTGCTGATGACCCCTTGATTTCGCTTATTTTTCTGACACTCTTAAAGATTCCAGAGGGACGGACGTATATGTCAAACAGATTATATATTTATATTATTCAATAATGCTTCACACAAAGCTAATGGCATCGAATTCAACACATCTAAGATCTAAGGCTCCCTGATACCGCAAATCAAGTGCTCCTCTTCAAGTTCTTTATTAGTCTTAGAATGTAATACAATTCCCATATCCCCTAATCCTTTCCCTATCTCCTTCCTGCCATGCTGTGCTTTGCATCATAGGGTATCCCTTGAGCTTGGCTTAATAATATATAAAAAAAAAAAGTAAAATAAATCCCATATTTGGGCCAGGACTGATTTCGCAAAGTTAGCTTCATTAGATGTTATTCAAAAGAGAACCTTCAAGCTCATTGGACTCATATTGACTCAACCGAATGCCGCTACAATGTTGGATGCCTTTCGCCCCATTTTCCGTTACATGCATGTTTAATGTTCTGATGAAATATGTAGTCTGATCTGATAGATTATTTCCTACAAGCCATGCACATTATTTCACACTTCAAAATGCTTATAATCTGCGATAGCTCAAAAGCGACATATATCAGCACCTCCGCCACGCTACTCATATCCGCTAGTCCTTTTCTTATTTGATTCTTGCAATGATGTACTTTGCATCATAAGGTATTTCCTGAGTTTATCTTAATAATATAAAAAATAAAAAAAATAAAAAGCCAAACAAAAAACAAGTAGAAAAGCTAGAATTGGTCTAAGACTAATTCTTATAATACCCTAGATGACTGCCCGTATGTAATTTCATATGATCACCCATATGTGCATGTTTGATTTTAATAGTGGTTTTTTACATATATTTCTAGAACGCTTCGTCGGATAGTAAAAATTATTAAAACCAATTTGATAGGATCTCGTATTCTGAAGAACTTTTCAGTATACAAAAACAAATATCTAGGACTGATCGTTTTTATATTATACGTAAAAAATCTAAATTTTTACATGGGAACACTATTGCAATTTTATTTACTATTTCTATGAGAACACCACGTAGATACTAAATTTCAGCTCTCTATGTCGGGTCTTTCTCAGGCAGGATCCAAATATACAGTGAAAAACGAAATTTTTGTATGGAAGCCCCACGAAGGAGTTACCCGATTTGTCCACTTTTGAATTTAAATTTACTTTGTATATTTATTAAGAGTCATTCCATAGCAAATCGACCCAAAATCACGAAAAGTGTGACATGACCATCACCAATTTTTATGAAGTTTTGGATACTTTGAGATCCCAAGTTAAAATTTTAATTGTTTTAGTGGATAATATAAGGTAAAAATATAAAAAAATTAACCAAATCAAAAGTACGTCTTCCAGGATATTTAAGTATAAAGGATAAATTTCTTATCCTTGATGTCCTTTTTCGCGTATATTTTTAAGATTCTATTTTTCTTAGATATCCTATCCTATCTTTCAAATGAGGCATATTTCACTGTCCTACCGTAAATAGAAAAATAGATATGAATTTTTAAAGAAGACCAGGACAACATTTTTGCTAAATTTTGAAATACACACTGTAGAAGAAAAATTTTTAATTTGTATTTTTGTTTTCACAAGCCCTGCAAGTATGTAAAATTTCAAAAAAATTGGTGATGATCATACCTGTTACCTACGAGTATTTGACATGGAATGACCCTTAAACAGATTCTTATCAATGCTCACAAAGATATCGATTGAAGGCAAGGCCATCATTTATGTATTAAAAAAAGACAATAATTGGATCAAAGTTGTAGAGAAAATTCCGCTAACTATACCTGAACCTTTTTTGGCCTTACTTTGCAATTTGTTTTAATACCCTACTGATTTTCTCAAACGAGTACGTGGACTCCAAATTTATACGTCGCACCCTATAAAGTATTCAAGGACTCGACTTTACTCCACTAGAAAGCTTCCTGAGACTGGAGCAGTGCGAATTACAGTAATATTTAATTAATTTACACAAAGAAAAGAAAATAAAAGCTGATTTAAAACACAGATAATGATGGAATACCAAATCTGCCCTAACAAGGCATATTTAAGTTTTTCTTTGTTTGTCGATATTTGACATTTTACAAAACTTCTAATAGAATTTGTTTTTTTTTTCAGATATAGTGTTTTTTCATTTATTGAACATTAGGCCTTATTAACCGTTAGATGTGAACTATTGCAATTACAAATTAATATGGTACAAAAATCAACAAGTTATCGCACTTTTGAATTTATAGCTAAATGTCATTCGGTGGACAATTCGATCGTTTCAATCAATCAATCTCACTAAAGGTCAGTCTTAGCATTTATTGACTTTTTCCGAAGGGATTTATTCTTAGGAATCGGGGAAAATGAAAATTTTTAATAAATCTATTTAAGCAGATGTTACTTTTGCAATTTACAATGCACAATTTAATATGTCCTTCCGTGAATATAACGCAATAAAACTCAAGCCAAACTCGCTTGTAAAAACATGTCCACTCTAACTAAGTAATGAGCTAAATAAAAAAATAAAAAAATTGTGCTGATTCTTTTGAGAAAGCCATATACCTAGTATTAGCCATTACACAAAAATTAGCAAGGTACCTATGTCATGCTCATTCCAACAGCATCAGCGTCATGTACTTTATGTGGATCGTCACTTGATGATAGCTTTTGTATAAACAATCTAACTCGTAGTTTTGTTTGAGTCATCAAAATAAAACTATTGTGAATTATATACAATGCTTAGCTTAAATTAAAGCTGGAAAATTCCAAATACAAGTATCAGTCAGTATCAGTACCGTGACTCGTAGAAGTACTTCGGACTTAAAACAACAAGTACCACTACTTTTTCAAGTATTTGGGCAACAAGTATCAATGACTAAGTGCTAAAATATTTGATTGGTGCTTCAAAGTATTTTGAAGTCGTTTGACGAACTCTTTTCACATTTTTAATTTACGAAGTGAAGAAAAAAATACTGCGAATGCCCAAATAATTAAAGATGCTATTTCAAAAAAAAAAAAATATTTTTAATTGATAATTTTTAAAAATGTCGAATTTGCTTTTAATAAAATTAATTTCTATTTTTGATTTGTAAGTGCCTGACACCTTAGAGAATTCACGAAACAAGCTAATGAAAAAAAAGTCCTTCTACAGGTCAAAATGGAGTCATAGGCATATTAAACTTAAAGATAATTTTCTTAAGAGACGATATATGGCCAACAAACATGCTCTGAGATTCTATCTCTCTCTAATATTCAGATCAAGTACTCATATCCAATCTTCCTGGTCACCAGTAAGTTACTACTTGAAGTAGGTACTCAAAACAAGCTGAAATTATTCGCACGAATTAATCAAATTATGAAAAAAAATACGGTAATTCACCTATTGGACAATAACAATAATAGCAACAAAATAGAATTCAGACGAAATGTCATACTGTGCTTTATATTTGCGAAATTCAATGTGAAATCCATAATAATCTAAAAGAAGACAGTCTGCCCGGTCTGCCCCCAACAAGTTGAATCTCGATCAAAGATCTAAATTCCCATATCTGATTAATATAAAATCATTTAAGAATTGAAATTGATAAAAAAAGACTTAAAAGTACTTTAAAGTACTAGCCAAGTAATTTTCTACTTAAATACTGGATACTTGGTACTTATATTCGAGTTCTTAAAAAGTACTGGTTGGTACTTGGTTTTTTTAAGAACGAGTCCCAGGGTACTGAGGTACCAATGCCAGTACGTAGTGTGGTAGTATACTTATACTTGAGAAGACTGACTGAAGTTCTGAAATACCTAAATACCCTACAGCTCTAGTATAAATAGAAACAACCAATCAAAAATATTAAATCAAGCATTAATTTATTCACTTCCCTTCCTTTCAGAAAAATTTTAATAAATATTTCAAAATGAACGTGCTTCTGCCCTTCTGCTCAATACATTTTACTTACTATCACCACCACTGAGTGATTTCTATCGACAATAATGTTGCACTCACTATTAAGAAGAGCATGGCTTCTTATCCTAGTACAATTAGGTCTTACAAAATTCTAAGAAAACTAGGTCAATAATCTTTCTATGAAAATATAGGAAAATGAACAAACAATAGAGACGAGATTTTCATCGGCCAATAACCTCGTCCTCCGACCTGGAATTCTTAAGCCTTGTTGTATAGGTACCTGTCTAAAAACATTTACGGATTTAGGATGAAAATATTTTCTTACCTGTTCAGTGTTCAATTTCTTCCACAAAAGGAATGCATTAGTGACCTAAATATGTATGTACAGTTGGTAAGTGGTAAGATATGAATAATTTTATCCTCAGCTTCATCTCAGTCAGTCAAGTCAGTACCATTGAAACTGTTTAAGAATCAGGACCTATTGTTATTTAGTGTGGTGTAAATAAGACAAGATGCTTTACAATTCTTTAATATTTTTACTTTTATCCTTTCAAGGTCAGTTTAAAGTACCAAGTGCATGAAGAGTTCAATTTTGTGTAGAGGAAATTTGATATCCAAGTTTTAAAATTAAATTAGAAGTGAAAAATCAGAATATTGTTTACTTTGCAGGTAATACAATTGCCGCATCGAAATTTGAAACTCGGCATAATTTAAAAACATTTCAACATAGCAATTATAGCGAAGGACTTCAAATAGAGGAAGAAGGGCTTATCGACTATAATATAAAGCAAAGTATAACAGTAAGTATTGTTTAATATAAAATGTCGGTCTTATGACGTAGGTATAAATCATAAGTCAAGTGAAAAATTAAAAACCTCTTTTTTCAAAAATGCAGATCAAACCAATCAACAATATTTCAAAGTCGGATGATTTCTACAATAAAAAGGAATCTATGATTTTTGTGAGAAATATAAATCTTAGTAAAATTCAATCGAATTCAAAAGATATCACAGAGGATAAAGGAAATAATTTTGTTTTTGGAAGAAACAAGGTATTACCTGCGCATGGCTTTCATGATGATACCGGAGAGATTCAAGAAAAAGCAGAGAACTATTTTATAAGAGATAAGAGACCCACATTGCGTCTTAAAAAGCGGTAAGCATTCTTCTTATTTATTACTTATGTAAATAATGTGGGTATGTCTACCGATTTTTCGTAATTATTTTTTTTTCCGATTAAATATCAACAAATCAACACTGCAAATGTTATATGTTATTGGGGGTATAGAAAGCTGGATAAGGGCTGAGTGTATTCTTAAATAAAAATTCCATGTCACAAGCTCATTCCAGTCACGGAATACAGAAAATAAAGTATGTTAGCAAAAAAAATGTAGTCTGCCATACTGAAGTCCAAAAACGTATAGTGTTTGTTGCAACATTTCGGAAAATTGTTGATTTCAATATAAAATTTGCTATTTAAGGTAAATAAGAATGGATTGAGCTTACTAATATGAAATAAATGTCACACATTTTTATTTGTTTTATATCTGTTCAGATCAAATTTAATACTGTACTGAACCTACAGTTGAATCGATACAGTTCAATGAAATTGCGTGTAGCTTCAATTGTGCAGCATAATACGTATGACAGACATGGGATATCGATATCTAGATATTCGGAATGTCCCGTTTATACACCATGTGAGTCATCAAATAACTATAACTTTATTTACTATTTTTGTACAAAAGATTTTAAGATTTTATAGTAGTACATACACTCAGGCTAAGAATGTCGGAATATTTAACTTACTCTAATAATGCATAAATAAATAAGCAATGCAAATTATAAGGAAAGAGATACAAGAAGTAGTATACATTAAATATATATACAGTGAGAAAAAAAATGAATATTGCTTACTGAAAAATCTAAATCTAAAATAAAAATTATAGACTGAGAAAGCTAAATTAAAGAAAGACCGAGACGTAGAGTAACAAAGCAAAAACGCGCGTCCACTTTATACTATCAAGAAAAAGATAGAATTAAAGGTAAGCGGATTGAAGTGAAAAGCCTGCCGAATATATCAGCGGAACTAGCTCTTTGAACGCTAGTGGGTAGACTATTCCATTTGCGTATAACCTGCACAGAGAAAGATCGCTCGCCAATTTGAGTTCGAAAGTTAGGCAATAAAAGGTTGCGGTGCCGTGATGAACCTAGGAACTGAATACGATCATACAGATATTCAGGCTCCTTAGAATATACCAAATTATATAAAAATTTTAATCTTCTTTCCATTAGATACACATCCAGTGTACAACCTAGATATGAGTTAGTGTAAGGTGACACATGTGATGTCCCGGGTAAACCGTGAACAAATCGAACAGTGTCATTAATAGCTACGGTTAGCTTGCGCTCACATTGTGAATCGACTTTCGGAAAAATTAAACTTCCAAAATTGAAATGTGGTAATATAAGAGCTTTTGAGAGTACCATGCGCATTTGACGGAACAACATGTTGGCAGAAAATCTGAACATTCTCAGACAGGAATAAATTTTTCTAATCGTATTAGAGACATGATTACAGCAAGTGAGGGAGATATTTAACTCAACGCCAAGATTCTTAACAGAATCGACATAAGGTACGATGGTGTTGTTTACCTTGATTGGAGCTAAGTCTGAAACGTCGTAGCTTCTTCGATATACTGGCATACAAGTGGTCCTCTTGGGGTTGAGTATAAGCTGATTACGTTTGGCCCATTCACCAATTCTAACCAGGTCGTCATTTAACGGCTCCACACAGTCCTCAATTAGCCCAATTGTCCTATCTAAATATATCTGAACATCATCAGCATACAGATGAACTGATGCATCAAGAAGTTCCGTGGGTAGTTCATTAATGTAAAGCGAAAATAGAAGTGGTCCGAGAACGGAATCTTGAGGCACGCCACAGCTGAGAGTTAGGGATGATGAAAGAATGTTAGAAACTTTGACAGACTGGGTTCTGGAGAAAAGGAAATTTTTTATCAATTTGATAGCTGTGATTGTGAAATTGAAGTGTTGGCGCAGTTTGAAGAGGAGCAAACCATGATTGATGGAATCAAATGCCTTACTAAAGTCAAGGAGAACTAATATGGCCATATGATTTTTGTCTAGTGCCTCAGAAATATCAGATACTACTTTGAGTAACGCAGATTCACAGCTACGCTTTGGTCGAAAACCGGACTGCCAGCAGGTTTCCAAATTTCTTGGTTAACATATGTGGTAATTTGATCGTTCATTAATTTTTCGAGAGCCTTGCTGATTGATCGGGCGAAAATCTTTGAATACTCCTAATATACCCAGAAAAGCTAGTGGGTATAGACTAGATATCTAGATATCAATATCATCAAAAATTAGTGGGTATACCCTGATCATCGGCACTTCTTACTTTGCACAGTGCCATCTTATTGTTGATAATAATATGATAATGTTGTCTAATGAAGCAAAAATGTGTCTGTGTAAACCTAAAAATGCGAAAAAGAAGAAGAACCAAATATTTTCCAGGAAAAGTAATAAAAAAGAGGCAAAATTTAACCCCCGCAGAGTTAATAAATTATTCCATTACAACCACACTTTTCTTCTTTTACACAAATTTGTGAATTTAGACACCACATCCGCCGATACATTTTACACCTCAACCAGGATCTTATTGAAAAATAACGCAATTTTTCTTTTTTCGTTCCAATTCTTGAATTTCTCGTATATTTTCAATTAATTGTTGCCGTTTAGCCTGCGTTAAAGCTCTTATATTTGTCATTTCCATTTCCATTTGTTACGCTTGGACATAGCCCACACAGGGGAGATTATTGGCATTTTTTACGAGTGAGAAGTATTCGGGAGTAGGAAAAGGTCCGTGCTGCCAAGATTCGATCGGGAGTACGTACAGCATACCAATACTACAGCAGGCCGGCCATTCTGAAATTGCATAATTTCTCAAATATATATAAATTAGCAAAAAAAACTGCCGGTGCTGGTAATGTGCCATCTGTGTTTAAGGACATAAATTCCTTAAAGCGGCCTGACGAAGTGCTCTACGACAGGTGGGGCACCATTTGTTCACCGCCGTGGGTGGGTTAGTTTAGCCACTGTGGTACCTACGTGAGGTACTAGAAGGGTTTCCTCATTAAGAGGTGTGGCTGATATGCTTTGTGTATGTGTTTGTTTTCTGTCCTTTGTGCGTGTAGTGTTGTTTGTTTGGTGTATTATATGTTTCGTCTTATGTGTGTCCCCCTTTTTTTATTTTATTTATTTAGGGTTTCAATTATTTCACATGTCTTCTTTATGTCTGTCAAGCGTAGTATTAAAAATAATGTGGGATTAAATGCGTGCTTCGGATATCGTCATGGTAAAAGAAATATTTTTTCAGATTTCAGGGGATCCCGTGTAGGCTCTTGTTTGGCTATGGTTAACATATTTCGTCCCAGCCACGGGACTCATCAGAAGTTTTCCTATTCTTAAACGTTCAGTTTATATTCTGTGCGGGTTTTTATCCACAGTGTATTCATTATCTATAGTCTTTATTTTCAGATTTACTATGTCTAATCTAGCTATGCTATCGAAACAGCGTGTACCGATTACATGATTACCGCAACCTCACTCTGTAGCCACATTCTTGTGATTGCATGTGTGGGTTTTTCGTACGCACATGTATTTATTATTTTCTCTTGGTGGGTGTTCTCTGCGGTGTGTTTCTCATCGGTCGGCTGTACAGATGTTTATTTGCGATTTGAGGTGATACTATAATAATATATTAATCTTACGCGTTGTGAATTTGTGATGCAGTTATTGTTTATATCAAAAACTGTGACTTAATTGAACACGCACACAATTAATTTCGGTAATCATATAAGGAACTACGCGAAGCAATATTATTGTTAAGCCAAGGAAAGGAAATTCCTTCTTTCCCTAAAAACTTCTCGTCTGGGTTGGCCCTTAGAGATCTGTGAACTGAATTGAAATGTTAAGTACGGTTTGTCACATCAATCCCCTTTTATGTCTGTCAAGGGTGCTTTGATATCTAGATATTCGGAATATCTAGATATCGGTACCCCATGTCTGTCATCAGTATAAAATAACAATTATATAGGTTTTTGTGCTTAAATATGCCTTCGATGTATAGAAAACGAGATATAGGTATGTCACATATAAAACATTTCGCCACATTAAACCAGAAAAGTATGTTGTTATTTGTGACGGCACTTGGACCGATTTACCGATTTTTTTTCTTGCTTACCATAGAAATCAATTTTAAATTATGTCACGAACAATGTTGCATCCTTTGTATAGCCAATTGGTTTTTGTTTTGTAACATATTTCTCCTTCAATTTTATATTATTTTTGAACAATTTTATGTAAGTAGTTATAGTTTTGAGAAAAAATTAATTAAAGTTTTTAAGGCAAAAACTCTCAGTTTATTTTTATTATATCACAGTCACTGAAGCTCTAACTTAGTGAACTGGAGATTATTGCTTTTGTGTATTTCTAAAAACAAAATTCAAAATTCAGCACATGATTGTTGCAATTTTTTTCATTTTACAAAACTTCTAAATTTAGTGGAGATATAATATTATATAGCGGAAAAATTTATAGGGTAGATACTGTTCTTAAAGCGATTTTTTTTCTCAGAGTACATATGGCTGCCTGCTCTGGAGCAGAATTTGCAATTGAGCATTTATAGAGCTGCCCATAAAAGGAGTTGATCATGCAACTCTCTTCGTACATTTGGAAATGTCGAAAAAATACGGCGAGCCTTTATTGAGCAAAAAAAAAAAAAAAATTTCATACCGACTTCGGGCAGAAGTACAACACAAGCTGTTTCCTCCAAGGTGGGCAATAGAGCAGGAGGTGATAGTACTGACCTACACAAGGAAAAAAAATGGTATAACAGGGGTGGGGCTATATCAACCGTTTCGGAGTTACAGAGTGCTTAAGAAAAAAAGCTAGTTTTTCACAAAACACTGTAGTGTCCTACATATACATATCTAAAAACCCGACAACAATAAACTCCCCGTATCTTATAAAGAACATGGCGTACAGTTACACAGCTCATTGTATGCAGAGCTTCATGGCTTTTCCAACGACTGCTCAACCAGCCCCAAAGCCTTCTCTTCTCAGGAGTTATGGGGTCTAAACTAAAAATTTCGGATTTTCTTTCCTTTATTTTGTTTATTTGACATCTTTTTTATTTTTACAAAAGCTTAATATACCTTGTTTGTATAAAAACTGTAAATAGCTCTAGCTATTAAGAGGAGTCAGTACCAAGATTTGCAAGTTTCATACATTTTTCAATGCAAATTTCTGGCAAACTATTTGTAGCAAAATAATGATTTATATCTTAAGTTAAAATGGAATGGAGATATTAGCTCGGAAACTTGTAAAAAATTCTGAAAATTGAAATCTTTTAAATCAAATTCCAGTTAGTAGGTATTCTCATTTCTTTAGAGTGTGACTCTTTTAGAAAGATAAGGCCTAGATCTAGCAAATAAAATCGAGATTTTTCATTCTTAGTGGCTCTTTTTTTTAATTATTTGACTCTAATTGTACTTGTTTTTCCTCCCGATATTTCACCGACTAGAAATTGCAATATTTCGTTGAAAGTTGTTGAAATATAAAGAAAAATAGTATATTTAATAATTATGTGGAAAAAGAAATTTAGGGAAGTTAATTCTTGTTAAAAAATTTCAATTTCTTTGAACTGCAAATGTTCATTTTTCGTCTTAAATTGTCGCATGTCGGGTTACTGTATTTTACGCTAGATGTCTCTAATGTGACTTGTGGTCTAGGTCTAGGCTAATTTTATATGAATTTTCATCCTTCCAGGACACAAACCTACGTATAGTAAGTTTTATTACCTACAGGCTCGCTGGTATCTAAATTGAAATTTTTGCTGAGTACTGACTCCTCTTAAAAAGTTATTACCTCTTAACCTATTCTCAAAGCTATTCGAAAACCTATTCTCGAAGGAACATAATTTGTTCCCTCAGTGACTGAAAACATGTCATTTTAAAAAAGCATATCGCAAATTTTGGTATGACCTGAATAGGGTAAGTGTGACCATACAATCTTTTGTTTGGATAGGTAAGTAGTATCACCTCCTGCTCTATTGGTCCAAACATAGAGTAAACACCATGTATATGGTGAAGTCTCCGACACAATATCCATAAGATGACGGATTTTTTAGGTATTTTTTCAGGAAAACATCGATCGTTTTTGTTTTGAATATAATTTTTTTTTTCATTTGCTCGACGTTTCGGGTCCAACTTCGGTCCTTCTTCAGGAGACCTACATAAATAAAATTGCACATAAGTCAGTTTTCTTGAGATTGGTACAAACATTTTTGACATACCTTTCTTGTTTGCGCGTATAAATGATTTTCTTAAAATTAGTAATAATAAATAATAATTACACAGAATAGAAGAACTGATTACATTAAAATAACAATAAAATAAAATACATTGAAAGTGAGCGGTTGTCAAGAAGAAAACGTTTATATAGGTGACTAATACTATGGTTTTAATTTGGTCAGTATGTATTTATATTCTTTATTTATTGGTTCTGTGTCCTGCCTTAGGTTTATAACTCTGTTTTATTAACGTATATGTGGCATTCCTTTAGTTCTCGTTTTTTCCTATTATTCTCCATGTCGATTATTTTTGCATTATCGAAAGAAAATACATGCCCTGTTTCTATTGAGTGGGATGCTAGTGCTGATTGCGGTGCTTCCTTTTTGATATACGCTTTATGTTCTGATAGTCTAGTTTTAAGCTTTCTTGATGTTTGTCCCATGTACGCAGCGGTGCAGCTCTCGAATTCGACCTTGTATACAAAGCCGTTCTTTTTTTCTTGTGCAGGAATCGGATCCTTGGTTTTCGTGTGTTGTTCAGTTTAGTTATTGGTTTGAAGGCTATTTTTATGTGGTTATTCCCGGTTTTAATTTGTTTTCGCGAGTTTTAGGGATAAATGGGTATATAAATGGGATTGATGTATAAATAGGATTGGTATTCTTATTGCGTTGTTCGGTGTGGGTATCGAATTGTTGAAATGGTTGTTTCTTATAGCTCTTTTTATTATTGTGTGGATTATATGTAATGGATAGTTGTTTTTTATTAGGATGTCTGTAACGATTCCGGTGTTCCTATTATACATCAATCCCATTTATATACCCATTATCCCTAAAAATCATTTATACGCGCAGACAAAAAAGGTATGTCAAAAATGTTTGTACCAATCTCAAGAAAACTGACTTATGTGCAATTCTATTTATGTAGAGCTCCTGAAGAAGGGCCGTACCTGGACCCGAAACGTCGAGCGAATGAAAACAAACAAAAAAACAAAAATTATTTTCAAAACAATAATGATCGGTGTTTTCCTGAAAAAATACCTAAAAATCCGTCATCTATATCAACGCGATCAAAACGTAAAAAAAAACAATCAGCTCTAAAATATCAATAAGATCAAAATTTGAACAATTTATTGAAAATAAGTCATTAGGTTTGAAGAAAATTTCAAAATTGAACAAAAATGCTTGCAAGAGTAAAGGTAGGCCAGTTCCAATTCAATTTTATCCTGGCCAATCTTACTACTTTCACAACGAGATTCTATATTACCTGATCTTTTGGATTCTATAAAATTATCAAAGTTGAGGCTGAGCCTCAAATTAGAATAGTTAAAATTGTTCTTATATTGAGAAATTTTTTGGCGTTGTAATTCATACCGGGTTGGTGATTCTGTACTTTTCTTATTATTATTTTATTTTTTTGTTTCTTATTTTGAGTTGACGCCGAAAGATTGACGCCATTGACTGTCGTTTTTCCACTACCGCGCAGACGCGTTTCGACTATCGTACAACTTGGTCCCAACACAAAAAAAAAACATTACACAATTATTATCCCTGCCGGCAGATCATTACGTCTTTTTGAATGACATACTTTACGGTTATTTGCACCAAGGAGACTTAAAATGTACTTCAAAATCTTATTGCAAGCAGTGCACTGTAATAGCAATTGTTGCTGGCGTAGCACTTTGTGGGCTTGATCCAAACTCATGGCCCAAAATTGAAATCGATTACATAGTGTAAAAGAATTATTTTTGAATTACTCTCAATAATATACTCGTTACCATACAATTATTTTTAATCTTTTAGTGCTTTAGTTTATATTTTTGAAGTCGGTTTTTATTAAGCCCCAGATGAAATCTATAGGGTATACTAAGTTTGTCATTCCATTTGTAACACCTGGAAATAATGATGGTAAAGCAAAATGGATTGGACACATATGCGTAATATTAAAAGTTATTTTAATTTTTGCATGTCCTTCCATCTGCCCATCCGTCTGATAACTCGAGAACGCGTATACTTAGAGAGCTGAAATTTTGTACACGGGCTTTTAAAAAAAAACATTAAATTAAGAAAATTAGACAAATCGGGTAACTCCTTCGTGGGGTTGCCATACAAAAAATTTTCTTTTTCCACTATATATTTTAACCCTGCCTGAAAATGTGTCGACATAGAGAGCTGAAATTTGGTACATGAAATAAATAAATAAATAAATAAAATTTCAAAAATGGACTAAGTCGGGCAACCCCTTCTTGGTGTTGCCATATAAAAATTTTGGTTTTTAACGTACACTGTGAAAACGATCAGTCCTAAATATTTTTATTGTACTAAAAACTTCTTCAGAATACGAAATCCTCTAAAATTTGTTATAATCATTTTTTCTTTCCGACGAACCATTCTAGAAATATATGCGAAAAACTAATTCAAAAACCAAACTTTCACAGATGGGTGACCAGTGACTAAGGAAACAAATTATTTGTGATCACCCTGTAACTACGAAAACGTTAAGATGCCGCACCTGTCATACAATTTATTGTATGTCCAGGTGAATACTATCACCTCCTTCCGTTTGAATCGCTCAGTAGGAAGCACCCTTTATAATTACAGTAATCACGATTGATTTGATGTTCTCCTTTGAAGAACTCCGACCACCCTGAAGCCGTGACTTTCTAAATAAAAAAGGAATTAACTAAATTGTTTTGGAAATACCGGATATAAAACAAATCAGTCCAATTACATAAGAACTTCCTCTTTTTGAAGTCAGTTAAAAAAATGACAAGCCAATGGGATATGAACGCAGAAGTAATACCATCACATGAGCTCAAGTAGCTATCGATCAAGTTTAAAATATGCTTACGAGACGTGGAAGTTTCAATGCCACACAGTGGTAATTAGGAAAGCAGTTAAAAAAAGTCACCAAAGTGATTGGAGTCTCTAGACGGGTATCCATTGCAGTTGCGCTTATGTTTCAGAAATCTCCAAAACTGCTAGGCTAATATACGCAAAGCTAATTTAATTCTTTGAACCTGTTTAGGAATCATCGTTCTTTTCTGACTAAGAATTTTCGTTAAATGCAAATTTAAATTGTTTGCTAGTCAAATGATTATTTTCGTTTGTGATTTTATATTTCCGAAAACTGAGTGACGGAAAGCTCATTGAACCAATTAAAGAATTTGTTTATTTCTTGAGTAGCGTACATTGAGTGTTCTTTTATATACAAACTCACCCCTTTACGCACTTTTGAAGTGTGAGTTAAATAAAAGCGTCATCATGCACTGGATTTGACGCATTTTTGTCAAGTATAAAATGACTCAAGATGCACACGTATCGCTAATGATGACAATGGAAATACATAGGTACATACCACAAAAGGGATCTGAAAAAATGAACCCAAGTATAAGTAAAAATTGAATTATGAATAATTTCATGTGCACTTATGAATCAATTTAATGATGTTCATGTAACAAGGGGACATTTGTAATATGTTTTGTAATGAATAGAGGAGATGAGTTACTTCATTGCTCCAAAGTATTATTAATCAAGGCTAAACGTATGGTACAACCCAAAGATAAAATGTTCACTCCACTAGGTTAGGCTAAAGGAAGGGGCGCTAGGACACTAGGACCATGCGGACACCGCGCCCTAATTTGATCTACATATTCTATCCTTTCACTTAACTAATGCCTTTATTAAACACTAAATAAAAACAGTATTCCCCTAACACCAATAAAACGGCAAAACTATTTTTATACATATTGCAGTTTAAAAATTAATCTAACGTCCAGATCAGGTCCTCTCATAACTGAATCAGCAGAGCCCAAATGTAATAGCGTAAAACCCGTTGATTACAGGGACAGGTGAGTGATTACAAAATTCCGATTAATGAAATATTTTAACTTTTTTATTTGTTTTGTTTTTTAAGTAAAGAAACTACTGGCAGACGAACACCTCGTGCTGTAGTAGCCAAAAAGGAGCGATTATGGGACTATGGAATAATTCCCTATGAGATCGATAGGATTTTCAGTGATTCTCATAAAGCCCTCTTTAAACGGGCAATGGCGCATTGGGAAAGGTTCACTTGCATTAAATTTGTGGAGCGTGATCCAAAGGAGCATCGAAATTATATTTTTTTTACTGTTCAAAGCTGCGGGTAAGAATACTGGTGGGATGGAGTATTTTTTTACTACATATTTTGTTTTTAATCCTAATAGAAAAACCTATCTCATTTCAGATGTTGTGCTTTCGTAGGAAAAATGGGTAAAGGTAGGCAAAGCATTTCGATTGGACGAAATTGTGAGCGATTTGGTATTGTTTTGCATGAGCTAGGTCATGTCATTGGATTCTGGCACGAACATACCAGAACTGACAGAGATGAGCATATCCAAATAAATGAAACAAATATAATAAAAGGCCAAGAGTATAATTTCAATATGCTATCACATGACGATGTAGACTCATTAGGACTGTCATATGATTTTAATTCCATAATGCATTATGCCAAAAATACTTTTTCCAAGAACATTTATTTGGATACGATAATTCCACGTAAAATACAAGTAGGACGATTTCCAGAGATGGGACAAAGAACTCATTTAAGTGAAGGTGATATCAAACAGGCAAATTTACTCTACAATTGTCCAAAATGTGGACACACTTATCAAGGTGGATCTGGAGAGATTTCATTGTTAATGGAAAAAAATTATGAGCATTGTGAATGGAGAATTAATGCTCCTCGAGGCGAAAGAATTACACTTCGAATAAAGGAAATGGTAAGTTTTTTACGATAGAAATTTTCAACGTGGTAGGAGGAAATATTTGAAAACAAAGCGTATAATTAGGAAAAAATTAAATAACCACTTATTTAATGGCTAAAGCGACCACTTATTGCTTAACGTATGAACAACTTAAAGATAACCCGAGTTTTGAAATCCCGCTTGAAGGGCACTACAATGGGCATATGCCAGCGTATGCAAGGACGAGTTTTGGGCGAACATCCTCTTTGATAAGAGAGCTATAAATCACTAACTTGGCAGATCCTACTGCATTAAGAGTAATCCAAGAAAGAGTGCTAAAACTGGACATAGAGAAAAGATCTGATCTCATTCTTCATAATTCCAGGCCATTTATTTGTAAAAAAGTCATACATAAATACGATCTGGATATTTGAAGTTTCCTCCACAAAGAATGATCACTGAGAGTGTGTGGTAGAGTTTTCAATTTTGCAAATCGTATATTTGATCTCTTTCTGAATGACTAGAGATCGACCAGAAGGAAATCTTTTATACTTGGGCAATTTAATCTTGTGTCGAAATCAGCTCTTATACTATACGAGGTACATGTAGTAGGAAGAAAAAGCCGTTCGTTAAGTTTTATTTCTGTCGTTAGCTTCTGTCTGTACGTTTATGATCGTACTTTGAAAATATGACAGTTTGTGTAAATACTATACAAATGTTGGTCATGCATATGAAAGCATTCGTCTAATTTCTAAGTCTTGCATATGCTGGCCTGTGCACATTGTAGTTAGGCCTGCAATGAAGACGTTCCTTAGGTATCATGTCAATAGACATGTGGACGGACATGCAAAAATCGATGCATTTTAATGTTATGAGCTAGTGTCCAATCCCTTATGCCGCCCTGCATTAGTTTTATGCGCTACAAATTGAGTGGCGAACTTTATGGTTTGATCTAGGGTGTAAAAACCTAAAACTGTCTGCATTCTCACAATTTCCACAGAGAATGTTGGATATATTGTACAACGCGCTCAACTTTATCCATTTCTTACTCAACTCATTAATTCGAACCTCTACCTTAAATAATTTGTATTCTTTTGTAATAAATAAAACGAATATGGGCGAAGTGAAAGTTCGAGCCTAGCGAAATACATATACGTCGAACCTTAATATATGTAAATAATAATAAATTTCGAGGATGTCTACAAAATTCGGATGGAATTTTCACTTTAAAATTATCAAGTAAATTATTGAACTGAGTAATTTTCCAAGAGGAAAGAGAAAAATTGTAATCTCTGGACTTTATCCAAGCTTGTATTAAAGTTCTTGTAATCCTCAAACAAACAACATTCATTTAGTCAAGGGAATCTGCTTTACAAAACCGAAATTTAGAGATTCCAAAATAGTTTTATCCATTTGATGGTGATGTTCAGGCTGTTCCCTGGAACGATATAAATTGGGAATGTTACGTTTCTGCCTGCAAGTGTGCTCTTTTTTTTTACAGGGATAATAACCTGTATGACCTTTCATTTTTAAAACAAAGGATCGGACTGGACCATCAAAAATAAATCTCCCTATCTTCACTGAATATTTTTTTATTATTAAAAATAATACCTTCAGCAATAAGGTCTTTTAAAACGGACAAGAAAGGTCTCAGAAAATCATTTGAATTCAACAGTTTACTAACACCTTTATGGACGCCTATTAACAAAACGTGTCAGGTATGCACAATATTAGAAAATACAGGCCAAACCTCTTTTCGTCAGCTTTTTGCAATAAGAAAATCATTTACATTAAAATCCAATATAAAATAAAGTAAGTAAAAAACGAGTTTTCAAACAAAACTGAGGCCAAGCTGCATGAAAAAGTAGAAAATAAACTTTTCCTCACACACAGAGGTGGACTCAGGTTTTATTCGCTGACAATCACCGATATATTTCAGTATGATCAATCAGAGGTAATAAGTGATTTGATTCATGAAGAGAAAGAATATTCAAGAGAAATGTCCCAATCAAAAAATCTGAGTCCACCTCTGTGTGTGAAGAAAAGTTTATTTTCTACTTTTTCATGCGGGTTGGCCTCAGTTTTGCTTGAAAACTCGTTTTTTACTTATTTTATTTTCTGCCTTTTTCACGTTAACTAAATTGTTATTATGTGCTGCCCTGAAACAGATTTATCACTAATCATATCGATCAAAATTTTTCCGATGATTTTCCTGCTTTTCCGGGTTTTCTATGGAGTTTCCCACAAAAGCAACTTTATGCAACTCATTTCGCTTCCTTGGTCGGAAAAACTCCGGAAAAGCGTTTTACATGAATTTTCCTCGATTTTTTTTGCAAGTTTTCACTATTGTCGGAGAGAAAGTAATGATGCCCGTTGATAGGGAACTTGATCCTGCATAATTTAGAAAACTTTTTTACCGGAAAATTTTCCGGAAAAGTCGGAAAATTCCGGAACATTTTTTTCGGAAAAATATGCATTTTTCCTGAAACGGATTTATCACTAATCAAATTTGTACCAAATTTTCAAATGATTTTTCCCGATTTTCCGGGTTTTCCATGGTAATTTCCGGTTCAAATTTTGATAGATTCAATTGTCACGCGACATGAACCTGTGTGCCAAATTTCAGCTCGCTGTGATGACGAAAAGTGGGTCTACGAGAGTGCCAAAAATAGTAAAATAGAAATATATAAATAAATATACAGACAGACAAATTCGTGTACGAGGTAAAGGGACGGGCTGGCCTCAATTAGTGCTGTCATAAACGTTACAAATTAAGAAATCTATTAATCCATCTCTAATGCCATAGTGAAAATAATCACCGCTATCTAAAGGTATTGCTACTGATTCTCTAGGAGTTCATTTTAATGTGCTTGGATCCTTTGCCAGATTAGGAATTTTCTTCGAAAGAGTGTCTAGCAAGTCCTTTAAGCAATTATACCCTATTCGGTACTTGACAGCCCATTGACCTAATTCTGAAGATAACCCCTGTTTATATGATTGGGCAGCATATCCATAGGAGATACAAAGGAATGAATTATCGTTCATCAGTAGGAAGAGAGTTATGTGAAGAGGAAGATATTCCGACATTTGAGTCATGTAAAAATGAGGATGGAGAAGACATTACTCATTACAGAGTTGACAATATCTTCAGCTTCCCTACGAACTCTTTTGTACAGGGTGCCGCAAAAAGATCTGACGGTTTTAAAATAAAAACAACACAAAAATTAAAAGTGATACAAAATGATGTCCTTCTTTGACCAAACATTCTTCCAGTCTTGTTTTCGAACACCTTCTCTAACATTGCAGGAGACAGGTTGGCGATTTGTTGACTTATGGCCTCTTTCAATTTGTCCAGTGTGCGGGGTTTGTTTGTGTAAACTCTTGCCACAAGAAAAACCACAAAAATCGCTCATCCATGAAAATTTTTTCATCAGTCATCAAGTCAATCATTTGCTCTGCAAATGCTTTCCCATTTGCATAGTCGCAAGGCTTTAACTGCTGGACAATAGCTATTTTGTATGGGTGTTAATGTAGATCGAAACGCAATATTCGTCTTACCCAGCGGCCAGACATGTGCAAAGCTTGTTTAGGGCCGGCTGCCGAGGGCTGGCTTCCACAACATCTCTTACTCGATCGGTAATCTCTGGCGTCCGGGCTGACCTTGGACGGCCTTTCGACTTCCGTTTTAATTAGTAGCTCTGAAGTTACTCACCCATAGCAGAATTGTGTTACGAGTTGGGATTCTACCTCTTGGACCCACATTAAAATGCGTACGGAACAGCCGCTGAGCAGCAAAGCAGGAATCGTCACTCTTAAAAACGTCTCGACAACAAAAGCACGGTACACATCCGACCACTGCTCCATGGCTACTAAAAATATCCCCGTGTGGGCTCTGGAAAGCACCTATCCCCACCGCCTCCTCGCTCAACTGGAAAACCGTCAAATCTTTTTGCAGCACCATGCATATCTTCATAGCGATTCAGTTACTGTGTTTCCAAATATAAGAATTGTTTTGGTGACATATTTTTCTTATTTTAATTATGTAATAAAACTAAATCCTTTAAAATGTTGGAGGGAAAATTTATAAAAATCTTGAAACATAAAAATAACCTAAGTAAAAATAACCAAAGTCAAATGTTCCGTTATTTCTCAGAAAAAATTATCTTCCGGCAACAAATTCTCAAATCTTTGCTGTTTCATACTGCGGAAGCCTGATAGTTCGAGTAATCTTCGATAAAACAACAAATTCTCGAAGACAGATTCTTCGAAAATTTGTCGGTAAATGCGAGAATTCGAGAAAATGTTTACTGGGTAATCTCATTAAGCAGAGAACGAAAATCTGTGACTATATATGGAATAATGTTTTTTCTATATATATATATTATTAAGGCAGGCTCAGAGAATACCCTATGATGCAAAGCACTTAATGGCAGGAAGGAGATAGGAAAAGGATGAGGGGACATGAGGAAAGAGACGGAGGTGTCGATGTATGCCACCCTTAAATTTGAAGTTTCTGTGCCAGAGATAAGAAAGAAGAGGTAGACTGTTTCACAATTCACATTCGCACGGTTCGGGATAAAATATCATCACGGAATTTTACCACCTTGAGTATTGCGTGCATGAATTATTCTACAAAGGATCAGACTAGAAAGGATTGAAAGGCATTCAGCATTGCACCAGTGATCGAGCGAGTCGATATGACAAGCTATTACTGCATTAACAATGAGCATGAAGGATTCACTTTAACAATATTTAACGAAGCTATAAGACTGTGCGACCACCTCAGGCCCATATATGGGAATTGTATTCCATTCTAGTTCTAACGTTGGACTTGTAGAGGAGTGCTAAATTTGACGGACTAAAATATTGCTAACACTTTTTCAGAAATTGAAGACATTTCGATGCTTCTTTAGCAACAGAGAAGATGTGATCTGTCCAGCTTAATTTCCTGGAAATATTAATGCCAAAAATGCTTAGTGACGGTGAATTGGAAATTAATGCTCCATCAAAACAAACGGGAGTGGTAAAGTTATGATCTTGTTTTAAAGATATGGAGTGAGTTCGACGCGATTAGCTTTGCTCCAAACGAGGATATAGTCAAAGTCATTATTCAATGCTCTAATTATGCAATATCGTTTGACAGCTGTAGCATTTCGCAAGAGTATCAAACGAGTAAAAGAAATCAAGAGTACTGTTATCAGCGAATCTATAGATGGGATTGAAAGTAAAAAAAGCAGATCATTAATGAAAATTAAGACGAGAGACTGAGTGATAACAGTGCCCTGAGGCACACCGACATTTATAGGATGACGTTCGTATGTAACGCCATCTAATATAACACGTATTTGGCGACTGGATAAAAAAACTTTCAATCCATAATAGAAGAGGAAGGAAGAGACCAATTGCTTTAAGTTTGGCTAAAAGGGCTGGTTGCCAGACTCTATCAAAGGCTTTGAAGTACTTAGAGCAACGATTTTAGACTTACCAAAATTGCGAACAATACGGCTTCAACGTTCCGTAAGAAAAGTCAGCAAGTCATCAAGTGAGAGAATAGTCCGGAAGCCATATTGACGATCATTGATGAGTTGATTGGTTTCTAGATAGTGATCATGTGAAACTACATTTGGATCAATTTTAGCCTTTTTCCTTGTTTAAAATTGATATTATGTCTAGTCCTCCATGTATCCATCCATTGCTTGGACCGAAAGCTGATATACTAGGCAATATAGCAATCTTTTTTTCTTTGTTCTTTTATCGTTTGTCCACTAATATAGGCATTCTTAAATTCTTTCTTTAAAATTTTACAAATTTTGGAAATGTCTAATTTGAATTCTCCCGAAATCTCCTTTTCCTTTGCCCATGCTTTAAAGAATTAATAATTTATAATTTCTATTGACAGGTGCTCCCATTGATGTTTTTGCATTTTTGATATACTCTGAAAATTACATAAAAAAACAACAAAACGCCTCATCTAATGATAACAGTCGCAGATGAAATTTACAATTTAACTTAATTTACGACATATTTACACCTTCAACTTAAGTTAAGGAGAAAACTTGCATTTGAATAGAGAAAAAAATATATGGCATAACGTTGCCTCTTGTGTGAATGGGTGAAAACTACGTAGCATTCTGCAATAATCTGTAATATGGCCTTGGGTGAAACATAAATAGTTATAACGATCTACTCTTTCATACTTCAGATTCAGAATAATGAACTCGGGTCATACTATCTTCAGAAATCTAAACCCTTTACAACCTCCCAGCCAGTACTGCAATGTTAAACCACCCTGGATTCCCTCTCTCACAATAACAATGGTTACCAGAGCATAGTAATATCAGCGGGAACTAAAGGGCGGACGAGCTTGCTCGTCTTGGGATCGGGGCAGCCTCGGAGGAATCTTCCTCCATAATCGGGCTTGCACCAAAACAATTATTTCGATTTGGGCTGACTGCCAACACAGTCGCCTTTGGTTAGATGACCCTTCGGGTAGAACTACAAAGGAACTGTGGGGTAAACCTATCCCTTGGGACTTAACAAGCCAATCCTGAGAGCTCTAGTGTCTATTCTCACTGGGCACTCTTTTATCAGGGGTCACCTTTACATGATGAGACTTCTTACTAATCCTATATGCAGGAGTTGCGGAAAGGAGGGCTGGACGCCATTACTTAGCTTTGTAAGATCATCCGGTTGAGACCAACGAGCAATTGCTCATGGGTCTGGAGGGTGAACAATGGGCATTGTTTTGGAATGCATTCGGGGGATCGCTTGGAGCCCCAAACTCTTTTCAAACTAATTAACTAACTATCTTCAAAAATCAATCAACTCTTTGAAAAAAAAGATAAGTTTCACTTTGGCTCATGCGTAATCATAAAAAAATATCCAGAAGCTCACGAGAACCGCTGTATGTACATAGATGGAGATAAATAGCCACTTACCGAAAATTTTAAATATGATTTTATCCGTGAAACTTTATGCCATTTTGCTTCTGCAGATTTATTTTCATGTGATTTTATACCGTTTGTGCCATTAAGTGGGGTGCCACTAAGCGGGCTTATTTTAGTACAAATTTGTTGGAAACAATAAAGGGTTGAAAAACACGTGGCTTAAAATGGTTTGTGATCTTATCCGAGTTCGACTAATCGGTTTTTTTTTATATGATCGCAAGTGGTGAAAGGAAAATTTTCTATTAATTTTTTTTCCCATTCGCAGAATCTACTTGATACGGTCAATTGCACTGGTGACTACTTGGAAATCCGCGATGGATATTGGTTTAAATCGCCTTTGATAAAGCGTCTATGTGGCAAACTTACTACTCCTATCAACGTAACAACAATTTCAAGCAAAATGCTGCTTACTTACGTTAATAGAAATATTTTGGCTGGCTTTAACGGATTTATAGCAGACTATCAAGGTATTTCGTATTTCATATGTAACATGCAGTTGTATAATCATTTCATAACTTCATTCATATATTCTTTCAGTCATGTGCGGTGGAGACCTATTTGTTGATAAAAAACAACGAATTGAATCTCCAAACTATCCTCTCGAATATCTCCCCGGAAAAGAGTGTATTTGGAAGATTACAGTACCCGAAGGCTTTGAGGTTGCACTAAAATTTCAGACTTTCGAGCTTGAGAATCACGACAACTGTATTCATGATTATCTGGAAATTAGAGATGGTGATAGTCCAGATTCGGAATTGATTGGTGTATTCTGTGGATATAAGCACCCGCCTAACATAAAGTCCGTTCTTATTGGCAAATTAAAGAGCTTTTGTTAAAATTTCATTACTTTCAGAACTAATTCAAATAAAATGTTCATTAAATTCGTATCCGATGATTCTATAGAGAAAATAGGATTTTCTGCTACTTTTATGAAAGAATTGGATGAATGCAAAACTACAAAGCACGGTTGCGAACAGGAATGTATTAATGTTCTTGGTGGTTACGAGTGTGATTGTCATGCAGGATATGAATTGCAGGAAGATGGAAAAAGTTGTAAAGGTATTGCATATTTTAAATCATATAAATTTAATTGTTTTGAACGATGTTACATTTGCTATGGACTTTTCGTTTTTCATATCCATTAATTATCACTGACTAAATACATTCATTTGAGTAGAGTCATGAGAGCTTTCCGCATTTCTGTCGAGGACGATTTTTGTGGATCCAGGTGCTTTAGTGTGAAAACCCAAGCCATTTAGTTCTCCCAGATTTTAGGAAGGTTACTATGTTGAGACCCTCATAGACTTTATTCAGGTCATAACAAAGTGTACATAATAACAAGGTTTGACTAATATGAACCGCAGTCCGCCATAATAAAGCCGAGAATCGTAGTGCTGTGGATATTATAACAAATTGCATAAAATTACCTTGTATTTTGTATTTGCAATTATGTTGTTATTTTACATGCAAAATCTGATATCGCGATCTCACGATGTCATCAAGATTACCTCACAAAGAAAATGTATGCCTGCTGCGTACTTACTCGATTAAAATACACGAAAAATTGTTGTACTCCCAGTAACTCTGCATTATTTTATTTACAGATGGATTTGTAAAAAGGTACCTACATCATTATGGATATCATTGGTCATTGCATATCATGTGAATCATAAAGATAAGTTCAGAAAAAACACTGTTCCACATCTACTTTAAAGGTGGCCTTAGAACGATTAAATAAACACATCTTCTGAACCATTCCATAGAATTGTGTGTTTAATTTTAAATATTAAATTATAGCCAATGGCTATTCTTTTTATATATGATTTTCCATTCCATTTACCTGTAGGAGATTACTTCTTTGTTTATATGAGAAGATACTTTTTATTAGGGTTCCGTACCCAAACCAAAGGGTAACAACGGGAACCCTATTACTAAGACTTCGCTGTCCGTCCGTCACCAGGTTGTATCTCATGAACCATAATAGGTAGACAGTTGAAATTTTCACAGACTGTGTTTTTCTATTAACGATATAACAACAAATAATAAAAATTAAATTAAATTAACCCTTTGCACTCCGAACAATTTTTAATATGACCTCAGCAACTCCGAACCATTTTTACTATGGGCTACCAGCTACTCCGGAATATAATCGTCGGTATGTCGTCGAGTTTTTGTATGTGTTGAATGTGAGCTTATAACGCCAGATTTGGATGAAACTTTTACAGTTTGTATAGTGATTTTACAATGAAGCGTCATTTTCCAAAAATCACATCTCGAGAACGAAGCAACCGATTTTTCTGATATAAATGCCGAATGAAGCATAATGCTTTATATCTTTTACAAAAAAATATAGCAGCACTGAACGAAAATAAATATTGTTAATAATAGTACTTCGGGACTTTACGGTATACAGTGATTTAAAAATTCATAAAAAAAAAATAACTTTACGTGGGATGGCCATAGAGGAATGCGGTTTTTTAGTTGAATTTGTGGTATTCGTTAGAAGAAGATAGATGAAGAAAAATTTGTTTTGTGGTTTGCGGGGGGGGGGGCGTGTACCCCCGAGGGGTTTTCCTAAATGGGGCGTGTGGGGTATTAAATTGTAGAGGGAAGAGAGTGTAATCGAGTAGAGGTTCTTGTTTTGATCCTGTAAACTTCATATGGACGTTTTTACTGTTAAAAAAGGATTTTTTGGAACTTGGGTCATATACACCCCCTTCCTTCATTTTACATATATATATATATATTCTTTCTTGGGAATGCATTAGCGGTCTGTTGTGAATGTTTTTTGTTTGGGTGGCAAATTTCGTCGACGTAGCGGTTCTTCGCAAACACGAGATTAAAATATTTTTTCACCCCCACTTCGTCTTTTCGTAGAAAGCTACATATCTCCTCCTATGCTTTTTAACGAACAAACTATGATTCTTATGTGATTGGATTCACAACTTAATTTATTGTTCCATAGGGTACTTTCGATTTCGGAGATCGAAAATGGAGGGGGTAATTTCGAAAAAAATACTTTTTTTCCAAACTTGGTATTTACATACTTCTGGTTTGCGCGCTTCTTTCCTCCTATCCATTTTATCGGGCGGCGTAAGCTCTCGGAGGGGCGAGGCGGCAAAGTTTCAACTTCAAATGCTTATAGTTCATGAAGGAAGTGTCGTAGCTCGAAGTTTGAGGTCTTAAATGAAAGTTCCCAGCGGGAGCTATCATTGGTATGAATTTCAAGTCCTCGATGGGAAGGGGGCGGAGTCTATTGTGGTGTCGGGATTACGATCTTTTCCACCATACATATGCAAAAATGGAAAACCCTGAAGCTCCCACAAAAAGAAACCGACTTAATTTGACTGAAAACGGTTCTCCTAATTTTACATCCTGCGTCGATTATATACTACGTTTTCCGATCGGAGGTATAGGAAATAACGGCCATTTTAATCTGGCCACTTTAACTAAGCCATTTCGCCTCGCCGCATAGGCATGTGGGTACTCAAACTGCATTAAAAAAATACATATGTATTTGAAAATTATTTAGATTAGTCAAATTTAGTCCCCCCTCCCGTCCCGACCAGTAAACATCTGGAATTCTTTTCAGGCCCTAAAAAACTCTATTCTATTCTATTTAAGTGTGTATAAGTGTATAAATCCATTTCCACCTCATAATTCAGCTAAATATAGTAAGCTTCCAAAATTCCTTTTGATTATTTTTTGAGTGAAAAATTTGCTGGAAATTTTCTCTTTATAAATTTATGCATTTTCGAGGCAGACAGCAATGCCTCGATCCAATATAAAATCAACGATGCATCGACCTGATTTCTAGTTTTTCCTGGAAAATTTACTGGACTCAACGTGTATATGTACTTAGTTTTTGCGTGCGATGAATAGTTTTTGAGATAATCGAAGAAGAGAAAAAATGCGTCCTTTTGAAGGAGAAAAATGGTCGTCGGGGAAAAAACTTCCCATGAAAATTTTGTTCACAGCGGGCACTAATGCCGTTAAAAGAAAGAACTGATCAAATATATGCGAAATGTAGGAACTGGGCGGAAGGGGACCTAGCTGTATGAAAATGGGTTCTTAGGCGGAAAAACGTCTCGATGAAGTTTTTTTAATTGGAAAAAAATAAACCCACTCGACAGTACTCAGTGAGATCTTTCATTTGATATCCGATATGCCAAATTGGAAGAACACCTTCCGGGGGTACCTACCCCGCACCCTTAAAGTACCTGTAAAAAAAATCTTCAACGAATTGTAGCTGGCACAAAGTTGAGATGAACAGTGGAATCGATTTTCCAATCGGACTTAACCCTACCAAGTGATAGGTGATTTACCGTTCAAAAATCTAGTAGCAAATTTAAAAAAAAAAGTAACGTACTAAAAAAAGTGGGTATGGAGATCGAAGGAGAAGTGAAAACAAAGAATTATGGCGGGTTTAGAGAAAGGTTAGAAAGCATACTGTGCTCCCTGCAGAGGGCTAAATAGTTATTCTAGTACGTGTTCGGAAAATCTAGTATAAATTCTAATATGTTTTATATCGATTTTGAGTACGCACACCGCTATGGTCCGAGCTGACATGGCTGAGTTATTAGCGTAAAACTAAATACCTCCACCGTTTCCCCTCCTCCTCCAAAAAAAAATCAAAAAACGTAGTATCCTGCTTGTCCTTCTAGGTGATTGTCTAAAAACCGCTTTGAAATCAAGTAAATCAGATAAGTGTCTTCGGAGATTACACCTGCAAACTTTTTTGTACATGTATAGGACGAAAAACTGAGATTTAAGCTCCCTCCATTTCGCCCCCTCGCCTACCAGCGACCCCAACCTAACCATCTCTTAGCGACCACTTGTAGCCACCGATGGTAGCTTTCATTTAAGTCCTTAATAAGCTCTGTGCGCGTTTTCGATAAGGAATTATAAGCAAAAGAAGTTGAAACTTTGCCCTCCTGCCCCGCCGGATGCGAGCCCCTCTCCTAAAAACCAACACCATTAAAAGATGGGCGATATCGAGACGAACACAACCACAAAAAATGGTAAAAAATATATATATTTAAATAAAAAAACAATGTTTATTTTAGATGTCGCCGCTTCGGCGACAACGGAGTAGTAGCTTATCTTACTATGTCGCCGTAGTGGCGACAACGGAGGAGCTGTATGTTTACCTTATATTGTCACCGCACCGGCGACAACGAAGTGCAAAGGGTTTTAAAAATTAAAGGGGGCCCCCATACAAGAAACGTCCTCGTTCCTCGGTTTATTCTCATTCATTATTATTATCATAAGTAGGCATTTTTTTTCAAATGACAGCATTATTTTATCACATGACGCCTACTCTCAGTTGAAAATAATAAACAAAAAGTACATAGTGTTAAATTTTGTATGATGGTACGGAACCCTACGTGCGTGAGTCCGACTCGCACTTGACCGGTTATTATGGAATGTTAACTCTATACAAGTTGATTTTTTTTATCCTTAATGTCCCCTAATAATAAAAGAAAAGTGCATTCAACTATCTGAATTACTTCTGTAACCACATGCAGGGAAATGTTGAGATAAAAGGATGTGTGTAAGCTGTGTGAAATAAATTTTTATTATCTTTATTTTATTTTTATTATGAATACATTTTCGCAATAATTTTACAAGCTAATTTTTTTTTATTTGTTTTATTTATTTTCTTACAAAACATCTCCTATTTAAACGTCCTCCATTTTCTGCTATATGTACAATAGCCAGCTCTCCTAATTAAAGATTTTCGAATTTCTGAATTTTTCTAAACAGAATATATTTAATTTATTATTATATTTGAGTGTCCCGCGTTTGTAGCATCAAAGTTGCAAATCACTGGAGAAGCATTTATCTCTCTAAACAAAGGAAATATTCAAAGAAGATAAAAAATCAAGCTTAAGATTATTAGTTCATTTTTCTGAAAGAATAGTCTATAGTTTAGGGCTCAGGAGCTATTCAAATTAAACTTTTATCAGTTTTACATAACAACAGTGCAAATATTTTAGAATTATAGGATTATGCTAGGGCTCCCATGTAATTGTGAGATAGTCTATTTCATGGCTTAGGAAGTATTTCTCTTGGGTGACCCTACAAATCAATCCAATCCGCAATCTCCTGTATTCTGTAGTGCAATTCACGGAACCAAAAGAACACAGCTATTATGTAAAGTTAGCCAAACTTAAATGTCAGAAACTTATTAGGAAAACTTTGTTATCTGCATACCATGATTCGTGAATGGAATGTATTTGTCATACAAAAAATCCCTAGTAGAAATTGGTTTTACCTTGTATCTTGCCCTGCAAGGGGCAGTTAATGTACACCAATACCAATTTGATTGAAAAGCATCAAGATGTTTGCAATTCATGAAGAAACATATAGAAAATTAAGTCCTGATGAACGTTCTGATGAGCATTCATTAAATCTCATCCAAGAACCCATTGGATATCATGAAACTACTCCCTATATACTAAACCAGAAATAAATAAAAATGTATTCTTGTACGGTGATGACAACACATTTCTACTAGGAAAATATGAATCGTTTCTTCTGATTTATTTATTTAAATTTTTGAATTATTTATTTTAAATTCAAATTTTTTTTCATTTGGTTTTCCGCGGAAAAACTGTCGCCCATATACTGAATAAGACGTTATGCCCAAATCCCTATACCTCAGCTTCTCCGAGGTTTGATTTGCAATTGGAGTTTGAATTTAGAAAAATATATAAAAACAATCGTAAAATCAGATTCTCTATTCTGAACTCATCATGACATTCATTGATATGCTTATTAATAAGCTCATCGTGACACTCATTGATATGCTCATTAATAAACTCATCGTGACACTCATCGAAGTGCTCATCTAATATTGCAAAATGCATAAAGGAAAAACAAAGTATACAATTCTAAATAAGTGCAAGAGATGCAATATCTCACTGTCTGCGAATAAGTAAATAAATAATTTTTTCAAGCGCGAATAAATTTCATCAGGACGTTCATCTTATTACTCATGAGAAGCTGATTGATAAGCTCATTATGATTTGTCTACCCGTGCTGTATTTTATTAGTAAAAATTTTAGCTTTACAGCACACTATATACATATATGTATAAAGAATTACACTGCATTCAGCTAAAAGTGATTCTCTGTTAATATTCCCACAGATACAATTGTCGTAAAGTATTCTAAAGTTCCAAAAATCATTCAGTAAAAACAGAAAGTCATGGTCAAATTTAGTTTCGGCACTGACTGATAGCTCCATCTCTTGCACAAATACTATGTTATGCAGGCTTTGAATATCAATTAGTTGTTATACTCAATGATTCACCAATGTAACTTATTGTCTTAATGCTGGATCAGCACAGCATCTCTACCATACCAAAAATCTCCCAAATTAAAAAATTTTTAAATTGAAAATAGTATCTTAGATCTAAATCTCAGGGAACTAATTCTCTAAAAGTGAAATAAATAGTAAAAACAGGAAAATTTATATTTTTATATCCTAAATAAAGTTAGGTATATGGATATTAAGTTTGTCATTCCATTTGTAATACAAAGAAATATAGAGCTGCAAAAAGGATTAGATGCATGATACCAAACTGTATTTTAATTTTCATATGTCTGTCTGTCTATTTATTTGTCTGTTCGCATGATTACTAGAAATTACGTGATATTTTGGACAGAGTAATTTTATGGGAAACTAAATTCAAGTTGCCACATGCAAAATTTTAATTTTTACTATATGCGATCCTGCGTTGGAAAGTGTCAGGTTATATAGTTTGGCATTTTGTATACATGGCGTTTTCGTATATAAAAAACCTATAAAATTAAAAGTTCGTTTCC